>CM034150.1:747677751-748091331 GCA_019776745.2 Taxus chinensis
TTTTTCCAACTCTTATTCTAATTCTAATTCTAGTTCCATATAGTACTTCAATAGAGGTCTTATTTTTCCACCTCATCTAACTATTGGGCAGGGAGCACGAGGTTATACCTTGTCGAATTCAATGTAAGGATTTTCCTAGTTCTTTAATGATCTCATGAAAGTTATCTGATCTCATGGAAGTAATATGAGAAGATATTAGATCTGATTAGAATGCATAGATTGAATAAAAACCATCATCATATTTATGTCGTCGAGCTGAAAGTTGTGCAACTGATCTGTATGAGTTGAGGAGAGGAAATCTTGTGAGGATCGATCTAAAGAAGGTTGAGTCATTTTATTCTTCCACTGGAGAGTCACAAGGATATTGATCTACATGTAGGGAGTAGATTCACCAAGCCATAGATGGAGAAATAGTTGAATCAACATCGAAATCCATTGAAACGTTCAACTTTCCAGATAAAGGGTTTTAACGTTGAGGGGTATTGATATACCTAGGGTGAATTCGACCCAAAAATTTAACACTCCCCTTAATCGCAAATGCATTGACAATAATTGATTCTGACCCAATGCATATCAAGTCTATCTTAGATAGATCACTAGATAATTATCCACACCCTTGCACAGAATATTGAAGAGGAAAAAAGGGGTGAAATATATGCCAAGGAATAAAATTATGAATATCTGAAATAGAATCACCATAAGTGTAGGAGGAGGAGTGGGTTGTCACATGATGAAGATCTGTACACACATGTCAGGAAAATCTACCACAAGCTGACTTTTGGTTCCTTTTGATCTTATAGATTTGGTAAGATTCACCAAAAAATAGATGCACTATTATTGATAGAGAGATCTACAATATATAAGATCCAAAACCAAATCCAAAGACTACAAAATTAAAAAAAATCCTGCAACAGAAATATATGCTCTTGAACACGTTTTTATTAAATAATAAATGCAAAAAATGGACAGAATAATGTGGTGTGAAAGCAACAGATAGAGTAGACAACATGGAAGTAGAGAGGGAAATGCAAGTGAATTATTAATGTCACCAAACCACAAGAGGTCCTCTTTGCAATTTTGTTGACAATATGCAAGCATGTGTGAACAATAAAGCAATGGTATTTGATCATTGTCTACATAGCATTTTCCATTTTTGTTGTGTGGAGCAAAAAAATGAATGGAAGGCCAAACAATACTCAAAGAGACCTGGATGACCTTCTCTAATACCAAATGTGGGGGATACCCCATATTCAACAAGATCATAAGCTCAAATATAATTCAATTCAACGGAAAAATTAAGATTACAATACATAAATATATATGCTCTCTTATTCTAACTCCTATACCCACTAAAACTAATCTCATATGGTTGTTATAACCACTTAGATTCTCTCAACCTTCCTCGCAATACTCTCTTAAATATCCACGTGAGTTATATTGTTGACTCACTTACATTATTTATTAATTAACACACATATTATTGCTCACCACAAATGTGAGCACTAACACTAGGTTTCCCCAATAGTTTCAACCAATTTAATAATGATGTCGGCTGGTAGCAGTTTTTGACTAACAATATATATTGTTGGCTGATACTATATGATGTTGGCTTTAAAAATATGTAATTTTTTGAATTTTTTTTAAAAATAACAATTAAAATGATTGGCTTAACAAGAATTTTTTCCTCACAAAAAATGGCACAAAGATTTATTTTTTAAAAAGTGATGTTTTGTGAAAAAAATGCAGATTTTGCTAATTTTGTATAGGAATTGTTTTTTTGAATTTTTTTGATGTTAGCAGTTAAAATGATTGTCTCAATGAGAAATCTGTCCTCCCAAAATATGGCGTAAGAAAAATAATTCCCATACTATTTTTTTCTGATGACATCATTACCAGTCGGCAACAAGGAAATATGATACCAGGTTGTGGCATGGAAGACTGCTACCCTCATGGATGTTTGAGGCTGGTAGATTTTTACGTTGACGCACAACAGGATTTTTTCATTGCCGCATGGTAGCATTTTTTGCGTTGCTGCATGGTAGAATTTTTTGCATTGCGGAACACTATCATTTTGGTGTTGATGTATGGTAGCATTTTTTACGTTGGCACACTATAGCATTTTTGTCATACTGTGCGGTAGCATTTATTGTGTTACCACATGGTAACAGTTTTGTGTTGATGCACAATAACATTTTTACGTTGCTGCATGGTAGCATTTTTGCATTGTCGTGCAGTAGAATTTTTGCATTGCATCATGGTGGCAATTTTTCATTGTCGCACATTAGAATTTTTGCATTGCCGCATGGCTTGTACTTTTGGATTTTTCATAGGCTTACTCTCTTTTACCTTCATCTCCAACTCCAGATCTCAAAATTAATGAATTTTAGAATTATATTGTATTACTTCATTATAGAGAATTAATCCTGTATATAATAGTATATTATAACATAATGGCGAATATACCAACATTGGTCGGCCCTTAATGAACAAGACAAATGAAACTATGGTAAAATTTCCAATTTCAAATTTCAAAAATCCTAATATTCACAAATGTATGAATATTCACCCTTAGAATAAACCTTGTATGAAATACCATAGATTTAATAGAAGTAATGAATCTTTACATGAATTCCATCAATTTTTTGTGAATTTAAATGTTTCAAAATGGATGCAGCATAACTTACATAATATGTGAATATTACTAATCTTTTTAAGTTATCCTGGCTTCCTAAAGCCAATGTTATTACTTATCTAGGACATCAAGTTTCAGTTGAAAAGTATAGATCTCTTATTTCGATTCAACATAGATAAAAAGTTCATGTTTCCTCACAAAGTAATTTATGACGACCTATTTTTTCTTTGTCTCCTGGAAACTCATTAATGATATACTCATTGCCTTGGTACCTTATGCATTTTATTGTCTCTTTTCATGTATTTTTTGATGAAATAGATATTATATTAAAATAAAAGGTATTATGATACAAGATTATTCATAAAAATAAAGTTGGTATAGAAGCACACCTTAAATAAATGAGCCAATCCAGGCCATAAAAGGGCCTAGGAACAAAATTCCCAAACTAAGATGCTGCAACAAACTATTACCTAGCCAATGGTGGGTCATGGTCATGTCAACCAAGGATTGAAGATATTTCCCATTATGAGGTGGGTTCCCATCAGATATCAAACCAAAATTTTATTCTTCTTCAATAGTATCCTCCACCTACACACGAGATAGAGAAATGACTAAGGAAAGTCGAAGGAATTTTTCCTGAGGTGGCGAACAGCTCCTCCCATTTTGAGAAAAGACGGGGGGTCCTAGGTGGTAGCAGGGAGCCCCATATCTTATACTATGGCGATGGAGGTAGTGTGGTGCCCCACGTTATAGGTGATCGATGCGGGAATCAGTGAACAAAACTATGATACCAGATTTTGAGGAGAAAAATATAAGTCTCTATTATCTTACTTATTTTTTAATATATATATATATATATATATATATATATATATATATATATATATATATATATATATATTCCTACTTCAAAATTCATTGCGCATATATGTTAATTACATGTGTTTAATAAATTGTATCCAAAATTGTGTGTCAGATCTAACAAGGTTCATGTAGCATCATAAATTAATTATTATGTATTGTTTAAGATAACATTTGGTGTCTGAGTGTAGGTCTAGTTAACTAATGTCCATGAGAGGATACTCATTATTGTTCTCGAAGGCTATAATTACTAAATTAGAAATCCCTAAATTACTAAACATCAACCATGTAAATCCAACTAGCTGTACGTGTGCCATCAAATTTTTGAAATTCTAATTTGGGGCCATGTGACATGTGACCAAATGAAAATATAACATTAGATGTTTGATCATCAATTCTATTGGAGATTCATTCATGTCAAATATTTATCCCTTGAACCCTTTATGATAGGCTAGATAATTAGGAATACAATTTGGAAAATTTATGTTATATGTCATGTGTTCCCATTTAGGTTGTAACCACCATAAAGAAGGGGGTGCCAAGGGTTGAAAAAAAATTAGAGTAATATGTTAAAAACATTAGCCTAATGAGATTACCGTAGTGATATAAGTATCCCAAGGAAAAAAATTACTTCCTAATGGAAGGTAAAATTCAAACCCCTAAAAATAGTAGTTTGTAGGGAAAAATATCATAAGGAATTAGTTTATGCCAATATGATCACCACGATGAGAAATGGACAATAGAACCAAGAACCAGGTAGAATTTTTGATTGTTTACTCCTTTTTTAGTTGTCTGCTAGACAACTACTAAGTTACAATTTTTTTGACACCGATGTATTTCCCTATGTCTATACAATGTTTATAAATACTATCGATGACCCTTTGTAGTATGTATTGTTGTTTTATCCTCTATTTAAAAAATTATAGATTGTGAATTTTTTCTTGTGAAATCCTCTTAGTGGTAGTTTTGGCCAATTCTAATATTTTTTATTGAAAATAACACTTTTGTTAATAACTAAAGTATAGTACATTTCTAATTGTACAAAAAATGGGTGGAAAAAGTTACACCCCAAAATGCAAAACAAATCACCTCACCTCAAAAGGGCATAAAAAATATGAGTACATAATAAAGTTTTCATTTAAATAATGTGCAACAAGGAAAAGCACCAAAAATTAAAAAAGACCATGAAAACTAAGTTATGGAAACAACTATGGCAGTTGGAGGAGGCAGAGGTAGAGGACTATCACACTTGTCCCCCAACCATGAGTGTCATAGGGGTGGATTTTCTAGGTTGGGATCATAGGAAAAAAGTGTTGATGAATAAGTGAGGATCCTCCATATGAGGAATAATATGTGAAGGAGAGATGTTAATGGAGGATGGAGGAGAAGACCTAGAGACTTTGATAGATGTGGAGTTAGTTGCAGATAAATTGGTAGAGGGACAACCCTCAAAAAGGTCATCTTTTTTAATGAGATCATGTATGAAACTATGAAGGGCCTTACAACATTAAGTGCCATGACCCGAGGTACGATGGTAGGCACAAATGAGGTGGCGATCAAACCATGATGGATTATTACTATTTGGGTTAAATGCCTTGATAGATGGGAACGTGATGGCAGAAATTTGTAATAATTGTTAAAGGGCTTCCGTATAAGATTTGATTGATACATTAGTATATTTATTTTCTTTGGAATCTTAAGAATTGTATTTGGATGCAAATGCTTGGGATGTGGTTTTCTGAGCTGTCTTGGAGGATTTAGTCACGTAATTCCACAGTTTTGATTTTGATTTAATGACACTTGAATTTTTAGAGGAAGATTTGGATCTTGAAGGAATGATGGATGGTTTTGATTTTGTTTGGTGAAGTGAATGTGACACCTTATATGTATAAGGTGGCCCTAGAATAGATTGACATTGTCCCAAAATAGATGATGTAGATTTGATATTTTTTGGAGGAATGTCTATCTTTGTTTGGGGACACACAAGAGATTGTTGTGGAAGTGTACCAAGGTTCTTGGATTTGGATTGCGAAGGAGCATTCTTATAAGGGATGACAATGATTTCAGCCAGAGGGTTTGAAGGTTGTGTCGTAGTTGATATGGGTGGAAGGATTGGTGTTTTCCTGATGATATTCCGTGAAGTTTGGTTTGATGTGGAATTATCTCTAGATGAGATATGAGGGGAATTAGAATTTTCTACAAGTTGAAGTGTTTTCCAATATTCTTCAAATGACATGAAAGAAGAGGACGATGTGATCATGGTCACAATAGTTGATGTGATTGGCGTGGGTAAAAGCATGGAAAAAGGAACTGGGATAGATACTATAGATGGGATGTTAGGTAAAGGTGGAATAGATGTGGATGGGGGAGTATTAGGAAACCAGATGGATGAGGCCGTAGAAATATGAGTTGTACTGGTTGTGGATGGGAAAATATGTTCCCCCTAAATGAGGAAACCAACTTCATAAATAAGTTCATGGATGATGGTCTGAAAGGCCCTACACTACTCAATGTTGTGGCCTGGAACACGATGATAGGCACAAATACATTTAGGATTGAACCATGGAGGTTTCCTACTATAAAGATCAAAATGTCTAATGGGAGGAAGCATGATCGCAAAAGTTTGTAATAAGTGTTGGAAGGTTTCTGTATATTATCCAAATAATGTTCTAGAAGATGTCATGTAAGCTATCTTGGATGTTTTGGGGAAATATTGAATATATTGATGCTTTGGTGACTTTATAGTTCAATTTTGATGTTGGTTCGTGATTCAGGGTCATGTGGACCGGACTTAGTGGTCACTCAAATAAGTTTCATGGACAACAAAGGATCCTCTTTAGATGAATCTTCATTTAGAAGTAACATGGTTGCGGAAGTTTGTGAAGAATGAGGGGACATTTACATTGGGATAGAATGTGTCAAAGGTGCGGATGTTCGAGTGGAAGGAAGAGATTGGTTTGGTTTAGGAAGGAGGTATCCTTTCTTGATGAAGTCATGAACAATGGCTTGAAATGCTTTGCAATGTCCAATATTGTGTCCAGATGTATGATGATATGTGCATGTAAGGTTGGAAATAAACCATGGTGGCTTCTTGCTATTGGGGTGAAAGGCCCTAATAGGTGGAAGTGTGATTGCAGAAATTTGTAACAAGTGTCGAAAGACCTCCATACATTATTCAACCGAAGCATTAGGAGATGCTTTATATGTGTGGAATTTCTCTTTTGATAAGAAGTGTATATTTTAGATAATTCGGATGTTGAGGACAAATTTCAAGCATGTTTATGTCTTGATGCCCTGATGTCAGTTTTTTTTTCATAGTGTTGGATGATTTTTTTTTTAGTTTAAGGGACATCAGGTTGGATTGTTTAGAGGAAGGAATATCAATTTCCTATATAAGGGATTTTTGGGAAATTGTTTTAGTGGTTGTGAATTTTATTTGAGAGGTTATGTCCTTATGAGGAACGACAACAAATTCTAATGGAGGATCCGGAGGTGGTGCTGATATAGGTGTAGGAAGCAGTATTTGTTTGATGGAATATAAGGAAGATGAAGATTGATTTGGTTACACTGATGAGGTAAAAGGATAATTTGAAGTTGAAGTAAGTTAAATTTATTTCAAAGGTTCTTCAAATGATGTAGGATGGGAGGATGATAATGATGTGGTCTCAATGACTGATGTGGTAGGTGTAAGAACTGGGATTAGATCTATGGTTGGTAGTATGGGTAAAGATGGAATATATGTAGATGATTGAGTGGGTGAGGTATATGCAGGTGTGAAATCAACGGTGGATGTTGGTATGGGTATTAAAAGAGGTGCTTGATGTACAGTATTAACTGAATAAGGGTCAAAATTTTGTGTTGTGGTAGGTAGAAATGGATTTTCCGATGGTGGATTTGGAATGTTTTGTTGGAAGATATATAGGGGTCGAGATCAAATTGGTTAAGAGATTGTGTAGTATTGGGAAGTAGGTGTTATCTCTCAAAAGTGCACCTTATAGAGAGATGATTGCAGGTGTTCTAAGCTTTCTCTGGATCTCTCTCTTTCATAGATACAATGGAAACACCTCAGGTCTATGGGTATACCTATTTTTGAGGTGCATCTCCAGTATTAAGGACGGTTACTTTCTGATGTATCCTAAACTAATTTTTAGGGTTTTTGAGGGTAAAAAGATGACTGTAACTGAATTGATAACTAGGTTGATAGAAAAAACTTGTTGAGGGCTTTGACTAAGTATATGCACAATCAATTTGAGAATGAAACATGGATGTAAAAACCATTAGTTTTCAGCATAATATTAAGGCAAAAAACTTGGTGTATTGATGGAATGAGTCACAACAATACAATAAAATAACATGCACACTAATATTATGCAAAAATTACTAAATTTGTAGAAAGGTAAGATGATTAATCAGGGAATTATAAATTCGCAAGAATTAATGAGATATACACACCACTGCAAATAATTGAAAAGGTAGAAATCAATTCTCATTCAAGGGGGAAAAACTTGAAAAATCTGCTTCAACACTCCAATGTCAAAAAATTCTTCCTTTGTGCTTTGCAATTGCACACAATATATAGAAAAATTATCCACCCATCCCATACTAAAAATAGGCTAAAAATTGTACTCGCCCATGCATGCTAATTACCCCTTTATCATGAATAAATAAAGGAACAAAATAGACATGCTAATAAAATGAGGTATTAATATCCTTGATTACAAAAATACATCCCAATCAAACTACAATTGACTGGTCTATTTTTAACAAAGTAAGATGAATAATTGGGCTAATAATAGCCCTTGCTTGTTGTGTAAGTCTCCTCCAATGTGCATGAAATCTCTGTCTTCTTGTGCTTGATGTGACACTTGCAATTTGATCCACTCGCAATGATAATTGAACACTTTCATTAAGCACCTTGGATGCATATGCAAAAAATAACATCACTGTGTGAGAAAAAATAATTTCTTTATTTGCAATATTTTGCAAAAATAATTCACCCATGTATTCTATCATGATGGGGACCACCTTTGGTTCTGATGTTGATATCTTTTTGTCACCTTTCTTACCATATGTAATACATTATTTTCGTGCAAGTATCATACCTTTTCTTTTTCTTCAATTCCCATGTGGGGACCAACTTTGATGTGCACATGTCCTATTTTATATTCTTATGGGACCACCTCTCCATGCAAAAGCTATTTATTTCTCTCCAGTAAATTTTAAGGTAAGGTGGTTCCTTGACTTGTTTGACTTACCCAATCATGGCTTATCCTTTACTAGGTAATTAACATGTATTAGAGTTGAAAATACTTGGACACCTTGTCATGCACATAATTGTATTGTTGACCCCATTTAGACCCATCATTGCATTGTTGACCCCCTTTAGACCCATCATTGCACATAATTCTCAGTGGGCTCCTTTGTATAGTTTATTGCATGTATAAAGTTTAACCCCTTTCAGTTAATCATGGCATCGACTATTGTCTTAAGACATAATCATTTTTGATTATTTGGTACCTTTGATATTTATCTTTATACTCAAAATAATTATTAACATGAATGACAAGATTTAATCATTTGGTCCTCTTTGATGATGGATAGACCCTCATTGGCATTATCAATGGAAATGATTTTGAGGTTAACTTCAGTGAAGTTAGGGTTATTCAAGACACGGCCACGTGAAACTTTGTGGACCATGGTTGATTAAATTAACTCTTCACAAGTTGAGGAACAAAAACAGAGGAAACCATAATCATTTTTCATTTGATGTTGAGCTTCGTTCAAGCTAAGTAAACTCTGTGAAATTTTTTCTTTCTGTCATTAATGAAGTTTTTGAGATCGATGATTCTTATGCTCAGGGTTTTTCAGTATAATTTCTATGGACTTCACCTCTTGCTCACTGATCTTACCAGTTAGAACTCTAATTTTATTGTTCATGGCTCACGTGATAGAACTTATAAAATTTGGATCTGCCACTATAAGAGGAGACTAGATATTCAGTTCATTAGTCTATCTTGTATTCGACTCCAATGAATTCCTCCTTGTGAAGCTCTGTTGGTCTTTGTTTAGTTGGGTCTGCAACTAATTCCATGCGTTATAAAAAAAATTCAAACTCTATGGTAAGTTTGTTCATATATTCTCTTCATCTTGGCACCCAATCCTTTAAGAATGTTGTTCACTATGTTCTCCCTTTCTAGGTATTTGCTTAAAACTAAAATGCCTTGATAAAACTTAGATGTGGAGTTTTTATAGTGTTGGGTGTTTACTTTTGGAACTCTGAGTTCAATGTTGTAGGGTTTTCTATGATCAAATTTTGATAAGGTGATTTATGTGATCAATTCTATGCATTTAGAGATCTATGTTCTATGGCATTGTGGATCTGTATGTTGCTCAACATTTTCCCCTAGTTCTATAACTTCTGATTCAAATCTGGGGTTGTGTTTTTTTACTCACTACTTTACCATGGCTGCCTCTTTGAAGGTAAGAATCTCTTGTGGATTATTCTTTGGATGAGTTGTTTGTACTTTGACTGACTAGTAAGTATATAATGAAACTATAGCTTGTATTCTCATGGGTTGCTAAATGGGTATTCTACCTTTTATTAGAAAAGATAGATATGGAGTTTTGATGTTGAAACTTGGTTTGCAATGGAATCTTTTACTTTTTCTGGTATGATAGTTTCTAGGTATAACTTGTTTTTCCATTCCATTGTAAGCATTTTTAGGGCTTAGCATAAGTTTCACTTTGGCTCAATTTTTTTTATTTTGGGTAATCTATTTTGTTTGTCATTATTCAGGCATAGACGCCATAGACAAGAATATGAAGCATTTTATGAGTGGGGGTTCAAAACTTCTTCTTTTTTGAAGTAACACGACACTGGGTTTGCATATATCCTTTCATGTATGTCATTCTGTATTTGTTTTTGTTAGAAAATTTTCTTTGTCATATTGTTCAGATCCTTTGTGGAAATTTGTGTTGGGTTGACTCCAGATCTATTATATGTTCTGATTCACATTTTACATGCCTTTCTCTGTTCATGAACCTTGTGCCGTAATATAGATAAGTGAAGCTCCACCTGTGTTCTTCTGACAAGAGTTGAGGATTTCTTTGCTAGGATTTAGTCATTTGATGATTCTATTTTTCTCGAATTTACTCTTCTTTTTTTTTTCCCCAACAAATTTTCGTTTTTGATCATAGGTACATGTGCTGCTAAATGTTGAAGGTAGAGTTGAAGATGGAGCTCAACTGAAGATGGAAATATAAAAGAAGACAAAGACAACGAGAACCCAAGGAAATGATGGGTTATACCTTTAATCCTTTTCATTCAGTTTTATGTATATGTACCTATTAACTTGAGTAAAGATAAGCTACATCCCATGGCTTGTGTGGGTTAACTGCACTTTTATTTCTCATGAATAAATTAACTATTTTCATGTAATGATAAGTCTGCCTTTTATTTTCTATACTTTCTTCATTTTTATGGATAATAAATGAACTTATATAACTCAAAACACTTAAATAATTCACTTAATCATGGAAATGAATTAAAATCCAATGTACCTTTTTTACGCTCATTGAAGATACAAACTGCTTGTAAAACTATATTTTCCATGTTTCAAACCTACAACTGAGACCGCTTCTTCAAAACATAAAACCCTACATATGCCATCTTTCCCACCTTCACCAAGGCCTTGTAGTAGTCTTCCCAGGATACTACATTGTTCTACTAAAGATGATACACTGGAGAGGTGGTATATGCAAAGTGTTTCCTTTTGTGCAAAACTTTCAATTGCTAATTTGATGCATGACATTATTATTATTTCCAAAACCAAACAATTAAAAATTGTATCCCCTTCCAAGATGGCTTCCCAAAACATAGTCAAACTTTTAACTCGACCATTCTAAGAAACTTATAAGTTTTGAGTTGACATTTTTGCACGGAGTGCGAAAAATGTCAACCATAGGGACATGGTAGGATGGATGAGCTTGTTGAGGTACATGAAGTGTGGTAAATGAATTAGGGGTGGCATTGGCATAAGGTAAAAGGGATAGAGTAGGACTATGTGGTTGACATAATTGAGGACTATAGTTATGGTGAAAGTATTTGTAAATGGTGTTAGAAGGAGGAAAACATGAGGTATTGATCATGCTAGATGTCCAAGGACTAGCAATAATTGATGTTATAGGCATGGAGGTTGTACTTATGCTTGGTGTGGGTGTAGGATAGGTATTGGATGGTCTTATTTGTACAACACAAGGAGTGGATAGATAAGGATATAAGGAAGCTTGGTATGGTAAAGATGGAGGAGATGGTACATACAAGAATTGTGAATGTTGGTAAGTTGTGGTGATTGGATGGGTATTTTGGATGAAGCATGGATAGAGTTGATATGACATCATGTAGGTGTAATACGATCCATCAATTTAGTGGATTAACATGATTTAGGGGTTTCGATCTACATAAACAAGCAGGATGCACAAGTTCTTTTTAAGTGAAAATGAGATGTGGACTGTTGATGAGAACAATCACTTAGGAAAGGGAAATTACAATGTAGAAAGGAGAAAATAGGGGGAAAAATGAGGAATACATGTATAAAAATTTTCTATTTTATCTGATAGCCAATTGAGGCAAGCAAAGTGTAGGCTTCAGGAAATCTAGGGAGCATCTTTTGTCATATCAGGTGAACAGTGTTTGAAAGTGACAATCGGTGACAAGGAACATCCAAGGACCCTAAAAGTGCATGATTGACGACTGCGGATAAGGTTTATAAGAGGAGATTTATGATGTGGTTTGGGTTTAGAACTTAATCTTTGGTAGTGTAATCCTACAAAAACAAATATGACGATTAGTGAACATGACCCAAAAAGAGATAATAAGGATAAAAAACACACACGCTTTAGTTTATGCAAAATAAAATTCTAAGCATAGAATATTAATCTAACAAAAAAATTCGTCATTAGTATATTAAGTTAGAATAAACAAATTATCGAAACTAGACGAATGCACATTAAATTATAAATGAAACAATGAAATAAATCCAATTAAATAATAAAATAAATGATGAAATAATGACTAAATTAACTCCCAAATCATGACATAAATATTCAATGCTAAATCATAACATGGAACTACAAACAATGCAATGTGATAATGCATTAAAAATAATAAACTACAACATGAATTATACAATGATAAACCAACTTTAGACTATAAAAATTAATATATAAAATGATAAATATGTTGATCAAGAAACCTAGTTCTCATGTGGGCGAATGCACCGATACTATAAGCCACTAGCAACCTCAAATGATGGAGGACTTAAGGTGCCTCTAATGTGGATGTAGATCTGCAGGTTCCAAACAAATGGATTTGTGATAATATCTGCATAACTGAAACAAATATGATTAGATAGATATATATGGGGGCTTCCTGGACAATTCTAGTTGCTAGAAGCATGAGCTTCCTTCTGTGGATGTTAACCCTCGTGTCTAGAAAAATTGAAGGAAATAATGAACCTTAGATAACATTGATTACATATAAAAATTGATATATGTTATAAAATGAAAATACCAATAAAGAAACTACTGACTTAATCAAAGAAAACCAAGCTCATGCAAAATAAATCACCATTTTGGGGCTAAACCCACCAAAAGAACCATAGAATACTTGCCAAGAAATGGATTTGCTAAAAAACTATATAAGGGCATGAATATGAAATGGCATTACAATGGCAATCTGGTATGATGAAAATTTGGAGCTCTAAGACCAAAGATTTTCTATCTTTTACAACTTACTTCCGAAAGATGGTAGGCTTACATTTACAAGCTAGAGATGGAGTTTACTATGGGATTATCATGTAACCCTACTTCACAAAAGTAATCTTAATCAAGGGACATGATTTGAGTGATAATGGGTTTGATATGGAGTTTATCTGACCAAGCGGGGCTCATGATTTGAATTATTAGGTAAAAGAGATAAGGATATGATATGGAGTGGGGAGCATGATTGAAATGGTTAGGTGTAATAATGAATCCCATGAGGATTATTTTGAATTTAGGAGTGGGATGTTGGATGTGTATATTATTATTCAATTTGTGGGTGGGGCTCATGAATGGAATAAATTTGGGATATTGATTATTAGGTGTGATAATGTCAAATTTTAATTATATAATGGGTTTACATGGATCCCATTAATTAATTAATTACGGGTGAGTAAATAGATATGTCTATAATGGAATTTACTTAAATTTACGGGAAAAGAGAAGCGAGAGGGTAAGCTTAATGAAGGAGAATGAATGCGGGGTGAAGGAGAGGAGCTACACTAAAAAATTGGTGTCTACACTTTTAAGCGAGGTCTTGACATTGTCTAAGGTCAGAAACTCCATCATCACACATCATTCTCATAACAACTTCAAAAAGAGGTCCCGATAATGGAACCAAAATGTAGTCTCTATTTATTTCTTGCTTCTTCAATCAACCCCAAGTGCACCAACACATCATCCAAACTATTCTAAAATCTCTCCCAAGGCACGCGTAGGTGCTGAGCCCCTCCTTTACATGAGATTTGTGAGAATGTTCTTCCTTAATAAGGGGGTGTGTCATCACTAATCCGGCACTATGATAATTCTTCACTAGGAACTCCTTGTGCTATGATTATTTACTAATGCTAGTTTGGTGGATGTAATCTGGAAACAAAACAACAACATAACACAAGAATACCATCGACTATGATAAGACGGAATGATGAAAAATCTGAAATATCAAAGTAAATTATGATATTAACATGAAATTGTTACAATCTCACCCATGAGGTACTTCAACAAGACTATGGAAGAAACTTTACAATTACACCTCTTGATGGCTTCTTCAACACACCTTTAAACTGATGGCTTCCTTTGCACACTTCCTACAATATTTCTCACTACTTCCTTCTATGCTAAATGAGGGGGGGTGGCCTCTCTATTTATAGAACTTCCAGGCTTATCCATCTTATCTCTAAGATAGGATAAGAAATCCACTCTGACGAATCATATTCCATACCTTAACTCTTATATGTACATGTAAGCTTATCTCTTAAGATAAGATAAACCTTATCATTTTACATGGGTTCCACATTTTTAGACTTTTTACAAATAAAATACACAAAATATTTATGACCTCACTCCTTGTCCTTATTACCAATATAATATTCCTAATTCCTAATCATGTAGACCCTACTTCTCTAATTACCCAAACTTTGACATTTTAACATTACCGGACCACTTACGACAAATATTTACTTTTTACAACATTCCTATTGTAATTTGACTGTTACCGTACACGAAATTATTGGCAACACTGTACTGACGGCGCTGTTATCTTCTATTAGACGCTACTACTAATTATACTTAACAACATCCTATTCCTAATACATACATTAATGAAATAGAAATTATGGAGGAAAATTTTAGTGTCGACATCTTCCCCCTTCCTAGCTTCTACTCCGTCCTCAGAGTAGACTATTCTGGTGCTTGGAAACTCTTCAACTTGTCATGGTTGACCCATTTCGTAATGGGAGTGCCATCCAATTCCTCCATTCGGTACGTACCATTTTCATGCACAGCTACTATTTTGTAGGGCCCCATCCATTTTGGAAGAAATTTTCTCTGTCTTCTTTTTTTGTATCTGGAATCATATACTAGGACCAAGTCATTCACATGAAATGGAGACCATCGGATATTTTGATCAAAGTATTCCTTATGCTTCATTTTCTTCTTATGGCTTGTATCCTTTGCTATTTCCCTCATTTCCTCTAGCAAATGAAGATGTACCAACCTTTCTTTTACTGAATCACTTTCATCCATCCTTTCATTTTTCATAACTCTCACAGTGGGAATATCAAACTCAATAGGAAGAACTGGATCAATGCCATAGGCCAACTGAAATGGGGAGTATCCTGTTACTAACTTTGATGTTGCCCTATATGCCCATAATGCTGCATGAATCCTTTTATCCCACTTATGTACCTGCAAGGCTGCATCTTTTGCTAGAATTTGACACAGCACAAAATTTGTTCGTTCCACCTGTCCATTTGTGCTTGGCTTGTATGTTGTTGCCTTCCTATGCTTAATAGATAACTTATTGACTAGGGCTTCTACCACCTCATTAATGAAGTGGCTTCCTTGATCTGTTACAATTTCTAATGGACAACCAAATCTGGTGACAATACGTTCATATATGAACCTTGCCACTTCATCCATAGAAGTTGTTTTCAATGGCCTAGCTTCAACCCACTTGGTTAAATAATCTGTGGCAACTACAATATACTTATTTTGGTGTGATGTAGTTGGAAGTGGACCTACAATGTCTATTCCCCACTTTTCAAAGGGACCAAGTGGAAGAATAGGACATAATGGAGCTGATGAAGTCTTACAGTTACCATGTGTTTGACAAATATCACATGTCTTACAATAATTATAACAATCTTTAAAAAGAGTGGGCCAGTGATAACCTGCATCCAAGATCCTTCTTGCTGTAAGTTGTCCAGAGAAGTGCCCTCCACATGTACCATTGTGGAATTCTTCGAGCGGCTCCTTTCCTTGATCATGTCCAACTGCCCTCTTGTACTGTCCATCAGATCCTATTCGAAATAATGCTCCATGCAGAATAGAATATGGATGACTGGCTTGAGTAATCTTTCTCTTAGTCTTTACATTGGCACCATCAGGAAACTTGAATTCATTCAGATAATTCCAAATATCTATGTATTCACTAGGGATTGTGTCAAGGGAGAATAATGCTGCATCGGGAAAATCATCATCATCACAAGATGATCCTAAACCATCATAGGCTCGAGAGAGTGCATCTACATTGACATGCTTCTTTCCTGGCCTATCTATAATATCAAATTCAAATTCTTGTAGAAAAATTATCCATCTTGTTATCCTCCCTGATGGGTTAAGCTTATCGACCATATATTTCAGAGCCTAATGATCTGTTACAACTATAAATTTCTGCCCTAGCAAGTAATTTCTAAAATTCTTTACAGCAAAAATGATAGCTAGAGCCTCTTTTTCAATTACAGTATAGTTTACCTCAGCACTGCTCATTTTTCTGCTCCTAAAGTAAATGTGATGTTCATTCCCATTTTCATCCTTTTGGCTCAAAGTACTTCCTAGTGCTACATCTGAGGCATAAGTGTACACAATGAATGGCTTGCTCCAATCTGGATTGTTCAAAACAGGTGAAGACACCAGGGCTTCCTTCAGTTGTCCAAAAGCTTCATGCGCCTTATTTCCTGGTTCATAAGTAACATCCTTCTTCAAGAACTGGGTTAGTGGCTGTGCAATCTTTGAGAAATTCTTGATGAACCTTCTATAGTAACCCACATGGCCTAAAACTGATCTCAACTTACTTCTATTCATAGGAAATGGTAAATCTTTGATTTTTGAAACTTTATCAGGATCAGTACCAATACCATCTTTGGATATAACATGCCCTAACAAAACGCCTTTAGAACATCCAAAGACACACTTTATAGGGTTTAGTGAGGCTTGTGCTTCATCTAACCTTTGAAATGTTGTCTCCATCTGGTGCAGGTGGTCCAACTTGCTCCCATAGATGCAAAAATCATCCATAAATACTCTGATGAAGGTCCCAATGTAGGTATCGAACACCCTATTCATCAAACGCTGGAATGTTGCCGGAGCATTACACAACCCAAAAGGCATAACTCTATAAGCAAACGTTCCCCAAGGAGTGGTGAACGTGGTCTTTAGCTGATCTTTCTCTGCTATACGAACTTGGTTGTAGCTGCTATATCCATCAGCAAAACTATAGCACTCTTGGCCAGCTACTTCGTCCAAGATCTAATCTGAAAATGGAAGAGGGTAATGATCCTTCTTTGTTGCCTTATTGAGCTTCCTATAGTCAACACAAATGCGTAGCTTCCCATTCTTTTTTATTGAGATCACAATGGGAGAAACCCATTCTGAATTCTCCACAACAAATATGAATCCTGCATCAAGCAACTTATCTATTTCTTTTTTTATAGTCTTGGAAAAATTAGGATTCATTCTATATGGCATTTGCTTTATGGGCTTAGCACCATCTATTAGCTCAATAGAATGTTCTACCCAACTTACTTGACGGAGTTCCTTGTAATCAAAAGTGAATATGTGTATGTACCTTCAAAAGAGCTGGAGGTAGGATTCCTTCTCACTCTCCATCACAGCATCACCAATCTTTACTTGTTGGAGACGATCATCAACTTCTTCTTCAAATAATTTTATGAGGTCATGAGCTGGTGTGACTGGAAGGATATCCATGACTGAAACATCCACCTCACTTTCTTCATCTTCAGTGTCCACTTCACTGGTACTAGAGTAATCAGAGGATGTCCAATCATCAGTTTCATCACTTGAATCCACAGGTTCTGCTTTATGATGTCGAGGGATCATGTTTATCTTCACCCTCTCTCTACCACATCCAAGTGTCATGAAACCTTCATTCCAATAGTTTCTTGCATGAACTCTCCTTAGCCATGGTCTTCCTAGCAGCATTGGGTACGCAACAGTACCATTTTTCATCACCTGAAAGTCTACCACACATACAACACCCATAACAGATATTGCCACATTTGAAACTACACCTTCTGGTTTAGTTTTTCCTTTATTTAATGACCTTAACATAAGTGTTGAAGGGCGATCAATTTTTAAACCCAACATATTCATTACAGACTCGGTCATTACATTAACTGCAGCACCTCCATCAACTAAGACATCATGAATTGAAATACCATTACATAATACCTCAGCTTGTGGAGCATAGGGATCTGCCTCTTCCTCCAAAACAGGGACCTCAACCTCCTTCCTTCTTCGAGCATTGAGTCCACCTCGCAACTCCCACCTCTTCTCAGAAGACATAGCCAAGAGTTGACCATATGTAATATTTGCAGGCATTTTAGACAGATCTTCCAAGATGGAGTATGGTCCTTGCCCCTGTGAAATTAGAAAATCCTGCACACCCAACTTTCTTCTCCTATGTTTCTTACTAGTTTCTCCTTTCATCTTCTTAGGATCAGTTCCATCTTGATTATCTTTTTCTTTCTTTCTTTTTGTTACAAACACATCTACTTCATTATTTCTGCTCTTATCTACTACATCAAAAGAATTCACAGGTGCTTTTCCTTTATCATTATATCTTGTACCAGATGTAGAAGCTCTATCTAGACAATTATACTTATAATGACCCTTTTTATAACAACCATAACAAACAACTTCAGAAATATTTCTTTTTGGACCTCTATCTCCTCCCTGAGAACTAAATTCCTTTCCTTGAAGAAGATTAATAGTTAACTGGCCCATTTTCCTAAGCAGATCTTCATACTCAGTAGATGTACTAGGAGAAATATTTGTGCTCACCGGGAGTGGTTGTGGATTCTGGACCAAAGGTGTTGGTGTAGGCTCTACTTTAACAACATTTTCTTTGGGCTCCTCTTCCATGCTTTCTTCTTGCCTTCTTGCAATCTCATTTACTTGTTCAATGGTAGCTGGGCGGTCATACTTCACTCGTTGTCTGATCTCTGGCTTCATCCCAAGAATGAAGTGCTTACAGAGGAGATTATCGACACCATTCATCAACCCATCCGCTAATCCTTCCTTCCGGATCTGGGCATTGAGCTTCCTCCTTAGCTCTAGAACACGAGCATGATAATCCCTTATCTTCTCCTTCTCTCCTTGGGCTAGCTTTGTGATCTCGATCATGAGGTCTGCATATCTCTGTTGTTCACCAAATTCTTCAAGAAAACTTTCAGTTAATAAATCCCACGAGTTTTTCACATTATCACCTAGTGTTTCAAACCACCTAAGTGCTGAACCATCCAAAAAGGTAGGAAAAAATTCAGTTCATTGTTCCCTTCTTATGAGGCCATTACAAATACAAGATCGTTTAAACTCTCGAATGAAAGAAGAAGCATCTTCATTAGATTGAGCTAAAAAAACAGGAATCTTTCCCATTTTCAAAAGTAACCATCGTGAAATACCAACCCACAAGTACAATTAACAAGACTTATGTCCAAAAATAATTGGAATCACTATACTAGAAAGTGACTTTACACCTTTCTACAGTAAAATAGAAATGACCACGGTAACTATGTAAAACTTGACTTACTGTGGTAAAAACTGACTTTACTGTGGTAAACACTATTCACGATAAAAAGTGAAGTTACTGCGGTAAATACTATTCACGGTAAAAAGTAAAGTTACTGCGGTAAATACTATTCCTAGCAAAAATGACTTTACCATGTAACTACTATTCATGGCAAAAATGACTTTACCATGGTAACTACTATGCACAGTAAAAACAAGGTTACCCTCCAATTGATTTTTGACTAAGTGGGAATATCTCTCCAGAAAATCCACCAACGAGGAATGGTCCCGGTAATGGAAACAAAAATGTCATCACCAACCCGACACTATGATAATTCTTCAGCGGGAACTCCTCGTGCTATGATTATTTACTAATGCATAGCCTTTAGTTTGGTGGATGTAATCTGGAAACAAAACAACAACATAACACAAGAATACCATCGACTATGATAAGACGGAATGATGATAAATCTGAAATATCAAAGTAAATTATGATATTAACATGAAATTGTTACAATCTCACCCATGAGGTACTTCAACAAGACTATGGAAGAAACTTTACAATTACACCTCTTGATGGCTTCTTCAACACACCTTTAAACTGATGGCTTCCTTTGCACACGTCCTACAATATTTCTCACTACTTCCTTCTATGCTAAATGAGGGGGGTGGCCTCTTTATTTATAGAAATTTCAGGCTTATCCATCTTATCTCTAAGATAGGATAAGAAATCCACTCTGACAAATCATATTCCATACCTTAACTCTTATATGTACATGTAAGCTTATCTCTTAAGATAAGATAAACTTTATCATTTTACATGGGTTCCACATTTTTAGACTTTTTACAAATAAAATACACAAAATATTTATGACCTCACTCCTTGTCCTTAGTACCAATATAATATTTCTAATTCCTAATCATGTAGACCCTACTTCTCTAATTACCCAAACTTTGACATGTTAACATTACTGGACCACTTACGACAAATATTTACTTTTTACAACATTCCTATTGTACTTTGACTGTTACCGTACTCGACATTATTGGCGACACCGTACTGACGGCGCCGTTATCTTCTATCAGACGCTACTACTAATTATACTTAACAACATCCTATTCCTAATACATACATTAATGAAATAGAAATTATGAAGGAAAATTTTAGTGTCGACAGGTGTCACACAAATAGAGAATGAACACACCCATTCTTGAAAACCATATTTAAGCACTAACTCCTAATCTAATGCACCAGAACATAGGATAACATGATCATACTACAATGGAAGTAGAATTAAATCATGATTATCATAAAAAAAACCAATAATACACCCATGAACATAAAAGGAAATGTACAAATCAAGATCCATCACATAAGTGCTTCAGAATCACTTCATTATTTTCATTAGTTAAAGTATAGTTACCAAAATTACATCAAAAGAGTTCCATGTATGGATATATTTATAGTAGCAAAGTTTCAACACATTAATAAGCTCTCCATCACACATTACACATTTTTACTAACTATATGCCCCTCTTGCTCTCATACTCACACACACACATTATCTCTAAATTTGTCTCATAAAACCCTACATAAGAGGAACTCTCAAGGAATATCCTCCTAATTTCTCATCATTACATGGGAAAGCCTAAAGGAATATTTCATGATTGTCGTACCACTACCCAAAAACATGTCAAATGTCATCATGTGTTTCCCCTAATTAAGTTTCCTTAGCATGCATGTGTCAGCTAATCCATAACAAACTCGGCTCCTTATCCTTTCATGATAACTATATTGATGCCTTGGAATATATTTTCCTTGAGCTACAAGTCTCCATAACTTATCCATATCTATATTTGGTCTCTTTTTCCTTCATTCCCTAAACATTGCCTTTCCTATTTTCCAAAACTCACTAAGTCCCGAATGCATCCTTCTTGGGCATAAGCCTTCGCACATCTCTAAGAACTACTTCTGCACATGCCTTCCTGCCCTACTTCCATGCTCCACCAAGTTTCATGACTTAGGTACTTAGTTGATTTAGGGGTCAAATGCATACAAACATACACATTCACTTGATTTTCAAGTTGTGATCGTAGATTCTACAAATCTATTACACGTAGTATGGGTACTTCATGTAGTACCTATTACAAGTCCCACAGAGATTCATAGGGACAGCCACTTTCATACACTATATGTGTTATTGCTTCATTTTGTTTCATAACAAGATACTTTATCTGATTATACATGTTTTAAAATACTTTTTATCTTTCTAACATGCTAATTGGTGCTTCATGTGCAACATTTGTTATGAAGGGCTATTTTCTTCCATGGTTTTCTCTTTGTATGCTCTTGATTGTGGGATTTTCCCTTTGTCTTGTGTGCACACTTGTCTACTTACGACCACTTCAGATTTTTTTTATCTTGCGACATCATGAGTGGTGTCCCAGGTTTAGAACTCAATTTTTTAGGTTTGCATTATCTTGTTGTGTGTTTAATTGTGTCCTAGCTTACATTTCATCTTATACATGCATGTTTGTCTTTGTTTTTACTAACACGTATCTCCCAACCGTTTTTTTTCATGTGACTTGGTTTCTACCAAGAAAATTCCCTTCCTCGTGTAGGGTACAATTTTAGCACAACAGTCGGTCCTCTTTTGGGCCACAAACTCCATCAACAATGTCATATGCACTCTAAATGAGGGGGACATCATTTAAGTGAATCAGTCACCACATACAAAGTTATGCACAACACAACATAGTAGTGGTACAACAGAATTTCTAGTTTTAGATAGGGCTCAAAATCAGACTTGGGTCCTTAATACAACGATGTCCTTCTTGGATGCCATTAACCAGGGGGAAATTAATCAATGATTGATAGTTCAACATAGTCTACAAAACTCCACACAACAAATTTTACTGGGCATATAGTCCTTAGCACTTACATTTGTAAACACCATTTGCAGTGGTGTTCCATATTTCAGGAAGCAGTCAAAGGGGGGAGAATAACACTAGAATTTCTCCCTACACTAGTTCTTCCCTGGGGTAGGATCACCTTAAAAACCAACATTCAACATGCTAAAAAATTACGGGAAGTAGTCAAAGGTTAGATAATGACACTAGTACTTTCTCCCTACACTACTTCTGTCATGGCGTGAGATCGCCCTAAAAAATCGTCCTTCATCAACATCTTTGGGATCCTTTCTACACCCTTTTACTCATCACAGATCAGGTGCACATGTTTATTTTTCACATTTTCATAATTTTTACATACTTCTTTACATATATTTTACACATATACATGCGTATTTGACTACTTGATTGTTCCTCTCTTTTGCAGGTTTGTCCGTATGGGAAGTGATAGTCAACATCATGCACATCAACAACAGCATCATCGACATCAAAAACAAGTACATCACGACATCTACACATGATTTTTCACCCTAGGTTCATTTTCATCACCACTTTTTGCACTTTCTCATCAGCATCCATGCTTCACATTTTTATCATTCCATGCTTTATCTAGTCCCTCAGCATGCTTTTGTCATCGATCTACATGGTTATTAGGTATACATCTCTATCTACTTTATCTTACATATATTTTCACTCACAAACATAAAGTGGGGGAAAATGTAGACAAAAAATCATGCACTTTACGTAATTATCTAGTCCTGATTACATACTACTATTCATATGATTCCTAAGTAAGAAGAGTACTAATTAACCTGTGTCTTTGGCCACCTTTATTTTCTTTATGTTATCACTTTTTGTCTTACACCCTTACTTGCTCAGTCTTCCTTTTTATACTTCAAAATTTATCATCCTGGAAACCAACACCCAACCAAGATTCCAGTGCCAGGTGCTCTCATCCTCTCTGGGTGCCCCCATTCCCTTTTTACTTTTCTCACACTTTTTGAGTCCTTTCTAGAAGTTTAAGCATCTTATATTTTTGGTAATAAGAAGTTTTGGGGATAATTACAAAATTCACGCAAAATAATCATATAAATATAAAGTTATGTGATCATAATAAGGGACTAAACACTAAGCATTAGCTATCACCACCTAAGGTTACATCCATCAAGCATCTAAGAGCTCCATTGCATCCATCTAACATAATCACAAAGAACACAAGGGTTGGTTATTTTGCATACACTTCATAGGATGGAAGTTGATTCTATTCCATGCACACATCTATTACATTTCTTTACATCTAGCTTATTTACTCTCTATCAAGTACGACATGCACAAGAGACACCTAGGGCATGATTTCGCACACACACTCACACATAGAACTACATTGGGACTGAGATGTAGTGTAGTGCTTAGTCGTAAGTTCACCATTCTGATATTTGATGACAGTCTAACCCCTATTTCTGCATCTTTATTTTTAAGGATTTGATGTCTATTTGAGGTTTTTACAGGTTCATATTTCATTGTAGGTTTCCAGTGACCTCGATGACCTTGGTGCAATCTTAGAGTGACCAAAGGTGAGTAACAAAGAAAATATTGTGACCACTTAGAAGATATTTCCTAAGCTTTTCCGCAAACCCCATCACCAAGAAATTGGTCTATGGTGCCCATGGGTGCCCCTGTCCCTCTCTAGGCATCCCAGTCCAACATATCTCTCCAGATATGTATTTTTCTAGGTCTCTGTGTGACACTCCTATCGTTCTATTCACCTGGTCATCACTTTAGTAAAATTCAAAATTAAATGCGAATCAACTAAGTACCGTTTTCTCCTCTTTGTAAATTTAGTTTCATTATTATTACTTAGTTTCTTGGGTGTATTCTTTTGTACTTAATTGCATATTTATTTGACTACTACAATAGCATTAGATTAGGCTCTTATTTCACATTTTAGCTTAATCAAAAAGTAACCTCTAAGAATATCTCCAAAATCATCTTGGCATCTCCCAAAACCTTATACCTCCATTGTATCCTTCTTACCAAATATTTTTAAGCCTTGCAATCTTCCTTGGCAAGGATAGGAGGGGATTCCCAACCCAAATGGGAATCCCTCTTACTTTCACCAAGGAAGGGAGTGATAAAAAAACATCCATGGCTTCCCCAAGAAGCCAAGGACATGAGAGACCCCTCCCATTCCCAATTCCCACTCTAAATCCACATCTAAATGGAGTGAATGAACAAAGACAACAAAAATGAAATCTACAACACAAAGCCAAAACTCAAAAACACTCAAGGATCCCAAAACCAATGTAAATTTAAACCATATAATATCATACATAAAAGCACACATATAATAAGTTATCCAAATCAAAATACATGGATGAGTGAGACCTACGTCAACTCCAATTCTCAAATCCATAAACTCTTAGATCTTTGTCTCTTCAAGCTCCCAAATCTCCCCAGCAAAGTTCTCTACGAAAAATCCCAAAAAAATAAAAATTCCAACTAGAAATAGGAAAAATATCCATCCCACAATCCCATGGGAGGGTGAAATCTCTCAGCCTTCTAACAAAGAAAATTATACATGTCATCCAAGTCACATTCCACACTCCCCAAAACAATAAATGCAAGAGGGTAAAAAAATCCCACTTAGCCCCCAAATCCCACACAAAATCTCAAAGTCACACATGTGATGTAAGGAAAGGATATTTAGATAGTGAGTTGAGAGAGGGTGGAGTGGGGAAGAGGGTTTTTGGGTTTGCAAAAATATTACCCCACCCATAGGTTAGGTCCCATGGACCACTTTTGAGGTAAAGAAGACCTTTAAATTTTAAAACAAGCCTTCAAAAATTTCCTTAAAGGTTAAATTAGGGATTTGGGATTGAATGGGAGAATTCAAAGTGAGGAGTGGTCACCAGCAAATTGCTTAGAAACTCCCAACATACCCCCAAAACAAGTTTAAGACACTAAAACACCCCATAACACAAATCATCCAAAATGACCTTATTAGCACAAGGAAATCAAAATTAGGTGAGAAATGAAGTAATCAAATTTTACCATGTTTCTCAAGGCTAGGAAATACAACAAAATAATTAAATCAAATCACATGCAAGAATTAACCAAATTTCCCAATTACAAACTATGGACAAAATTAAACAAGGTGAGATAAAAGGGTTTGACATGATGGTTTTGGAATCCTTTGTAGTGCTACCACAGAGTCCCACACTCACCAAGAGGTGCTACTTGCAAATATTGCACACTCAAGGTAAACCTCAAATATTTTTGACATGATAAAATATCCATATAAATGAAAATGAAATATGACTAAACAATATCAGCTAAATAAAATCTCACAACATATATTATACTAATGATACATATAATCATGATCCAATATCCACAATGTATAACTCAAATTCACGAGCATTAGTGAATACCATATAGAAACATAATCCATCAAATGTAAAACATCCTAGTATTATCTTCTCTAATCAAAATGAAATAACAAATGTCATGAATATCATATAATATCTCAAAATTTTCCTATCAAATACGATGTCATAGACCATATGATAATAATTTCAACACATGCATATAAAAATATACCAAAATCAAATAACAATGTCTCATCTTCCATGATCAAACTACTCAGACGAGTTAAAAATCTCTAACAAAAGATAGAAATCTGTTGGGCACTACATCCTCTCGCCTAGAATTATACTTCCTCCCGGAAGTCACTAGAAGAGCTAGGGATACCTATTGCGTAATGGAGTTGCTTCATCCCAAGAAGTTGATGTCTCATCATCTCGGTCCCACTGTAATCTAACATGGTCCATCTCTTACCCCTAAAGGGCCAATCTCCTATGATCCAAGATACGCATAGGCTCCAATATCCACTTTCCTTCACCCTCCACCTATAAGGCCAACCAATCTAATACATGATAAACATCTGGTACATACTTACACAAAACTGAAACATGAAATACATGATGGGCCTAAGCTAGGTATGATGACAAGGCTAAATGGTAGGAAACATGACCAATGACCTCTAAGATCTCAAATGGACCCACAAAGTGAGGTGAAATATTGGAACAATTTCCTTAATGGATTAGGCTCTTGTTTGACCATACTCTCAATAATAGCTTAATACCAACTTCAAAGTGACACTTGGTCCTCTTAGTATCTGCATATGCCTTTTGGCATGCTCGTGCCTACTTAAGACGTTTTCTAATCAAAATAACCTATTTCTCCATATCCTGAAGAAATGTTGACCCAAAAACAAACATGTCGTCTAATACATCCTAAATCAAAGGTGTCCTGCAAGTTCACCTTGATACAAGGCCTGGTAAGGAGCCATGCTAATGGAGATGTGATAACTATTGTTATAGGAAAAATCAACGAGGTACAAATAATCCTCCCACTTCTTATGTTAATTCATCACATACATCCTCATCATATCCTCTAGTACCTAATAAACTCTCTTCATATGACCATATGTCTCTAGGTCGTAAGCTAAACTGAAATTGATCTGAGTTCCGAGAGCAATCTAAAAAAGAAGTCTAGAAATATGAAGTATAAATAGTATCCCCTTCATTAATGGTAGTCTTCCAAATCCCATGTAGCCTAACAATATCCTCAAGTAATACCCTGGTAATGGCAATTACATTGTAAGTGACCTTGGTTGGTGAAAAATGAGAAACTTTGGTTAACTTGTCTACTGTGACCATGATAATGTCATGATGATATGATGACATGGGAATACCAACAATGAAATCCATAGAAATGATATCCCATTTCCATTTAGGAATATCGTGGGGATAAAAACATCTTGCATGATGAGAATTCTTAGCTTTGAACCTATGAAACTCAAGGCAATGAGCTACAAAGTTTTTTATATCTTGGTGTAGTCCTGGCCAATAGTACAACTCCCTAAGATCAGCGTGCATATTCTTCACTCCAAGGTGGTCTACATATGGGGCTCGATGATCCTTTGAACAAATAAATATATAAATATCTCTTGCCTTAGGAACATAGATACGCCTCTGATAATGCATAAGAACATCTACCTCTATGATATATCTTGCATATTTGCCCTCTAAAGAACCCTGAGACTCAAACATCTACTTTTCAACTTCATAAAATCTATACCCTAGAAGGTGGTGAATTATGCTACCCCAAATATTTGATTATATAGTCATATTGGCAACTATATGTCATCGTATACTCAATATAACTGCGATGACATTCTCCTTTCCCTTAATATACTAAATTTCCATGTTATACTCACACAAGAAACCCATCCAACGTCATTGATGAGTGTTGAGGTTTAGCATTAAGAAGATGTGTTGTAAGCTCTGATGATTGGTCCTCCACAAAAATGGCCTACCCAAAAGAAATCTCCTCTAATGAACTAGGGGGTGAACCATTAATGCAAGTTAAAATTCATGGGTAGGGTAATTAAGTTCATAATCTTTGAGCTCACCTGACTCAAATGCAATGACACTCTGGCCTTGCATGATTACTGCTCTAAGTCCCTTTAAGGAAGCATCCATACAAACTACAAACTCTCAAATCAGATCTTGAACTATTAAAATAGGTTATGTAGTCAATCAATCCTTGAGTAACTAAAAATCCTTCTCACATTTCTCTAACCACACAAATTTCTTCCCTTTTCACTGAAGATAAGAGATAGGATAATAAATCCTAGAGAATTCATGTATGAATGTGTGGTAGTATCCTACTAATCCCATTAAAATCCTCACCTATGTCATTGATGTAGGTGTTCACCAATCGAGAATGCCACATATATTTGAGGAATCTACCAAGATAACCTCACCAGAAATGATGTGTCCCAAGTATTGAATCTTGGAATGAAATAAACTGCAATTTTTTAGGTTCACAAAATTTCTATGATCTCTCAAAACTTGTAGCACTTGTCTCAAGTGTTCCTCATGTTCCTCCTCAGAATGAGATTAAATAAATATGTCATCAAGAAATGTTAAGATAAAGCATTCAAAGAAAGTCATGAAAACCCTATTCATGAGGCTGTGGAAATAGTTGGAGCATTAGGCAAACCAAAAGGTACTATAATGAACTCATACTGCCCATAGAAAGTGTAGAAAGCTATTTTGCAAATGTCTACATCTACAATGTGTAACTAACAGTATCCTGACTTAAGGTTTTTTGGTGTTCAAATTAGTCTCACCCTATTTTTCATTGAAATTATTTAGTTTGCGGCCTCTGACATGTTTTCTATCTCCCTGTGTTGGTGCTTGAAGAATCTGTCCTCCATTTGGTTGCCATGATCAGTCCCTTCCTTTCTCGAGGATCACTTAAAGGTCTAGAATTTGTTTTTCGTTTCTCTATCCATCTGAAGGAGTCTGTAAATTGGGCATAAAACTCAGTTTGTTCCTTTCTTTCCATTTTATGTAGTCACATTTTGTCATCCCTTTCATTTTTGTCCCAAATACCTGAGGAAACATGATTGGATGTAGCTCGGAGGATCATATTTGAGTCTTATCATATTTCCAAATTCTCTGTCCTTGAATAAAAATTCATTTTTGGGATCAAATGGTGGTTTTCCTACATTTTTATGGTTTAACGGGTGTGTTTCTCCCCATCAAATTTACATCTCTTCATTAGTGGAAATGTGGCCCTTTTTAGTTATATGCGGCTTGGCAGGGAACTCTAAAAACTCTATGGCTCACTTAAACTTGTCCACGTGGAGGAACGACAGCTCGTTTGAAAATTCACCTTTTGGTTTGACCTTGGAGTTATGTCGGGGGGACACGTGGAGGATTCCGCTGCTTTTCCCAGACTTAGAAAAAAATTTCTTACATACACTGGTACAGTTTTAGTAGGCCATGGAAACGTGGAGGGCTAGGTGCTCATTTGAGGATCTTCCTCAGGGTCCAACCTTAACAATTGTAACAGGAAGACATGTGGAAGCTTCCACCGGCTCTGCTTTGTACATTAAACTTTTCAAAGCAATTTTCTAAGGCCTGGGACACATCATGAGCTCATGTGTGTTTCAAGATCTCTACCTCTTGGCTACCATCTTGAAGTTACACCATAAAAACACATGGAGGTTTCTGTCGAGTCTTCCCATACTTAAAATTTTCTAGAAACTTTCTAGAGGCCTATGACACATGGAGGGACCATGCCTATTTGGGGACTGGCCCCTGAGTTTTATTTTGAAGAAGCGCTATGAGGAAACTTGGAGGTTTCCACTCACTCTGCCCTTTGCTTGGAATTTTCAACAGCCATAGGAGACTATCTCGGACCTTAGACACATGGCAGCTTTTATTGAACCTTCAAATTTTTAACAGACTCTACCAGACTGAGACACGTATTGAGCCTGCACTTGTTAACGGGTCTCTACTTTTGGGGACCATCTCAAAATGTGCCTATTGAGACACGTCGAGGCTCCCGCTGGCTCCTTTTTTCACCAAGATTTTTCAAAGGCCAAAAGGCATTTTTCTTGGGCCGAGAGTATGTGGAAGGCTCACACTTGTTTGATACTTGCCTCTCTGCTTCACATTTGTAGTTTTGCTAAGGAAACACATGGATGACTACGATATACAGTGGAAATGGGTAGGATCAACAGTTGCTGTGCATTTCACCTGTTTTTCCACCATTTTTTCTCCAAGACTCTTGGAGACGCGAATACGCACTATTTTTCATCGTTATTTGATGAAATTATTTTCCATCTCTAATATTAAGGTGCCATTGAATGGATTCAAAACTTAAATTATGAATCCAAGAATCGTTGAGGTTGATATTTTGAAGAGTGAATTACTCTGGCACTTGAAAAAGTGGGATTTACCAGAGGAAATGGATGCGGGGTAGAAATTGCAGAGGAAAAGGAGGGAAAAAAGATGAAATGATTGAAAATGCAAGTGCAAAAGGTGAAAAAGGTGTTACCTCGAGAGCAAAAACAGATGACTTGTAAAGACCAGCTATGTAGAGGCTCCGAAAAATGATTAAAAAAGGGATTTATCACATGACAGAATCAAAATGATTAAAAGGAATCCTAAAAAGTTATAGCATGGCATCCTAGTCATTAGTCAAGGGCCCAAGAAACGTGATTAGTTCAGAATTGCTCCACCTGGAAGATTTCGGATATTTGAAGTTGTTAAATGTCGCTATCTGAGACAAATTGGTAACAAGAAAAAGGTACCTCAGAATATTCTTATCTTTTGGAGAGAAAATTGAGTGAGAAAAATTGTATAAAGGAAATGAGAATACTCTTACAAATGTTCGGAGTTTTAATTCTGGAGAAAAAACTTTGAGAAAGTCTGTCTTCCTGAGAGAACAAAGCCAAGATAAACATGTTATTTTCTTCTGCATTATATTTTTTGTCATGTCAAGTTGGTTTCATATGTATAGCCATTGACAAGCACTGAGATTTCTCTAAAAGCTTTCCCCTGCTGATGAATCTAACCAATTTTGGAATTAATTTGTGTCTAATCTCTAGCAATTTTGTGTCTGCTTTGTTTCAGAATGTCTACATATAGTTTCTTTCATTCCTATTGTAATCTTACATTAAATTATTTTGTGAAATCACACAGGATCTCATCCCTATGATAGTCTAATGGTATTTTCTATATCATTTTAAGAAGAGACCTTCATCTTGGATGAGATAAAAAAAATTAAAATCAATTCACTGTCATTTGTTGATAAATATTGTCTGTAAGTCTTCAGGTGTACCTTAGGCATGATCAATCAGAAACTTTAGTGTTTAATTTATTCTTTCAATTCGAGCCTTCTTGTTGGATTCTCAAAGATTATGTGAAAACGTGTTGATATAGGCCTCCATTAAAGCACACCTTCTGGTTGAAGGAACGTCTTGACTGTTCCAAAGCTTTCTATTGTTGAAGTTGTTCATTTTTGTAAAATCCCTCCAAAGATCTGGTATAATAAACTTTATCATGCTTCATCTCCCACCAAAATCATTTAAAACCCATTGATCCACCCTGAACTACCCCTGTCTTCCTTGTGTATCAATAAAGGAACAAAATATACTTGCAAAAATATGCAAAAAAATTAGGATTTCTTAATGTCTTCAGTAACCTTAGCCTTGTGTTGAAAATATCGCCATCGTTTAGAAGTGATAACTCCTAAGAATTAAATCATGGAGCATTGACCGTATTTTCCCAAGGATATTTTCATAGAATTTTTGCAAAAGAAGGATATCACCATCTCCTTCATCAAACAGAGGTTACATTAAGGGTCCTCTCACCCTTGTCGAAGAGGTATGTCCTTAAGTAGTGAGGACAGGTCAAATCCTCTTAAAGGTGTTATCCATCTCTCCACAAATCTGAGTAACAAAGGGCCAGTTAGATCTCATCCTCGGCTATAAAATGACACACTCTATGATCTATCTACCTCTAAGCTCCCTATCGAATATGTGTTGCTACTCGTATTGAAAAGGACAATGAATTTGGATACCAACACTCATGGCACCATTTTTGAGGACTCTTTGATGTATTTGAACAAAGTTGTATGTGTATAGACACTAGTAATGCTTTTTATAGATTTTAAAGTATAAATACATTGCTGAAACATCATTATTTTCTCAGATTTGTAAGAATTGTTCAAATTTATGAGTTATGAGTGCAATATTTCCATCTTATATAGGTATTGTACTAGGATTTGTATCATCATTGATAAATTTGGGTAAAACAACAACAAATCTTGTAAGATTTGCATAAATTTGGTATTGAAAGACATTTGATAGGTCTTTGATAGTGCATTTTTAGAAAATAAGGTGAAAATCCTTAGAGGTGACTGTGTATTATTTAAATTCTTTATAAATACCAGTGTCTTGAACATATATCAAGAAATATTTTTCACTAATATCTGCAAAGCTGGAAGGAAGAAGATTTTTCTTCACTAGGGTTCCTAGTAGAAGGTTGTTTCAGGAGCTAGGAAAGTCTAATTCAGAAGGTTGAAGAATTTGGAAGGCTATTGGAGATCAAGCATTAAGAAAAGAGATCTCGATTAGTGAAACTGATCATCCTATGATTCAATATTGTAGTACTTCCTCAAGTGCTTTTGAATTAGGTATCCTCTTTTTTGAATTAAATTCTCCATCTGGAGAGGGTCCATCATCTGTATTTGAAACATTTTCTTCTCAATCTTCCCCTGTATTTTCAAAATCTAATAGATTTTTCCAAGAGACAAAGCCTTTAGAGAGTAGTCATTCTGAAAATTGTATCCCTGTACCACACAGACACCTTATTCCTCATCATTTTGTTTCCCCTATAAAATCATCTCCTCAGAATAATATGGCTCAGCCTCCACCCAAACCTCCATTTTTTGTTAATACTTTTGGTCCCATTAGTTTTAGAGGTATGGCTAGGCTATCCAAATGTTGTGCCACATGATATAAGAAATAGCTTGCCTAAGTTTCAAGGAAATAATGTATAAAATGGTGACTCAACACTTGAAACTCTATGTCAATATGATGGAGGATTTAGAAATAGAGTTTGAAGATGTATACATTAAAATTATTTATTCATACTCTAGAGGAGGATGCAAGGGACTGGTATAAATATCTACCAGATAATTCCATTGACTCCTAGATATAGATGAAGAATGCCTTTAGAATGTAGTATGGTGATAAAATAGAACCTAGGTTTATTTTATCAAAGTTTGAAAATATAAAAAAGAATCCTAATGAATCAGTGCATGATTTCAACACTAGATTTAACAAAACATTGAGAAGAATACCTATTAATTTGAGGCCATGTGATGAATCATGTCTGATAAAGTATTCAGATGCATTTGATAAGACAAGTTGCTTACTATTTGAGAGATAAGAATCCTTGGACTTTGAGGCAGGCCTTTACCACAGATCTATCAAATTGAGAACAATATCAAAGCAAGTTGGAAAAACTCCTAAGATGGAGGATGTTAAACTGATCGATCCTGAGAAACCTCAATCAAGTAAGGTCATGGATCTCGAGGAAGTTGTAAGGACTTTGGTTGGGGCTATCAAATAAATCTCTTACAAGCTGGCTAGGGCATAAAAAGGAATTCAAGGTTATTAGGGTCAACATAAGCAACAAGGACAAGACAGACTTGTAAATCATCCTAGAAATGATCAGAGGTCTAATGATAGAGGTAAAGAACCCATGGGAGCTAGATAACCCCAAGCTAGGGAGAATAGAGTTATACCTGATCATCTAAATGCCGGATTTGTTGTTGTTGAAGAAACAAATCAAATGTATTGGTATGAAAAATGCTTCTTACCCCACCTTCCATGTGAATTAGATCCGCAAGATGAATAATATGATGATGATGAAAACACTGATGATGATGTATGCATGGTGGACTTCTTTACAAGTTCACTGTAAGGAGAAATTTCAATTGAGGTAATAAGTGCAAGAACTACTGCAAGTGTTTGGGACAACATTCATCAGGTATATCTTCTTCCTCCCTCTCATGCTTTAGAAATAGATATGGTACAAGAATGTGAACTTTCTAATAATTATTTTGAGTACCTAAGAGCTCTAATGATTAACAAGTATGATGGAGGAATCCCATCAGAAGAGGATAGATAACTATTAATGAATGTTGTTGTGGCCCAAGGAAAGGAGAATAACACAAGAAGTAAAGTTGTCAAAGGGGACATCGCCTCAAGCCAAAAAAAAGACCCTAGTTGTAACCAATGTCCCAAAAGAGACTCCAAAGAAAGATGCACCTAGAAAAGGCCGTGTTGTCTCAAGTAGAACTAGTGTGCCCATCCACAACCAAAATGTAAAAAACCTTGTGCCATCTGATGAGTTTGTCGAGACCTTTCTCCAAATGTTTCTTTACCCAAGTACATTCCCTATGACATTGCCCAATTCTTGAGTCAGATAAAGATTTCTATCCCAATTGTGGAACTGCTTAGGATTCCTGAGCATAATAAGAGGGCTTATGAGTATTTGGGATTGGGGGAAGATAGGAGTGCCTAAGGCAGAAATATAAATAATGTAAACACTCCTCCTTCAACCATTACAGGCCTAGGAAAAACCATGAGCATTAGAGGAGATAGGTGAACCACGTGAAGTCTACTTGAGGACATCTTTAGTTGAGTCTCAGTTAAATGTTGATCCATTTTTTACAACACTGATTATTAAAGACAAACTACTACACAATTGTATGTTTGACACCGGAGCATCATGCAATGTTATGCCTCTCGAGGTCATGAATGAATTGAACATTAAAGTGATAGTAGCTTATGGAAATTTTACTACAATGGATTCTAGAGAGGTCCCAATTGTAGGGTGTGTGAAGTGGTTTGGTGGTACAACTTGCATCTTATTTGGGTAAGAACTTGAAACTTGATGTTGTTATTGTTGATTGCCCTGCAAAATGGGGCATGATATTAACAAGAAAGTGGGCTGCAAGTGTTGGTGGAATTGTTCATATGGATATGTCTTTTTCCACCATTCCAATTGAAGGCAGCCTTGTAAAGTTGTATGGAGAGAATAGAATGTTACACCTCATTAAAGATCCAAATAATGCTTCTTATGAAGTGTTATATGTTGATGTAGATGCAGATAACTTTAGTGGGGTTTGCTGATGGTAAGGAACACAAGTTTGATCAGTGAAAATGTCTTGAACAATTGAGTTTACCTTGGACCTTGTTTTTTGATAGAGCCTGTTCCAAGTTTGGAAATGGTGCTAGCATTGTTCTGATCTCCCCAAGCCAATAAGAGTTTGTATTTTCTTTCAAACTTAACTTTAAATGTACTAAAAACATTTCTGAATATGAAGCATTATTATTAGGCCTAAGAATTACATGGAAATATGGTATAAAGAATGTCATTGTCAAAGGGGATTCAGAATTGATTGTCAAGCAAGTTAGTAAATTGTATGCTACTAAAAATCAAAGAATGAAACAATACAAACATGTTGTTTTGGATCTAATTGAAATGTTTTACTATTTTAATATTGTGCACCATGATAGAAATTTTAAAGCTATTACAGACAAGTTAGTAGTGCTAGGATCCATATTTGGGAATTATACAGTGTCTCCATTTTGTGAGTATGATGTTGAAATACTAATAAGGCCATTTGTCCTTGATAATGTTAAAAATTGGCAAGTGTTTTATGATGATGCCTAGGTGAAATGGTTTCTACAGGGCCAAGGTGAGTTTGTTGACCAGAATATATATTGGGAACCAATGGTGTGTGTTGTTGAAGGAAAGGAAACATTATTTGGCAAAGACATCATCTAGTTAAAGACAAACATGATTCCTAGAGGTTTTGTGGCTCTTGAGTTGAACTTTGATAATGTTGATTGCATTATTAAAAGAAATATGTCTGTTTCGAGATATGTGGAAGAGCACAACATGGGTATAAAGGAAAATCCACGTAAAATATGGTTAGGGAGAAATCTCAGTAAGGAAGAGAAGTAGTCCTGTATTCAATTGCTGAAGAAATATCAAGACTGGCTAGCTTGGTCTTATTCTCAGTTGAAGGAATAAAGGGAAGATTTATTCCAACATGAGATTCCTCTTGAATATAATGCCAAACCTTTCAGGAAAAAACAAAGGCCCATCAATCCGCTCATTTCTTTGAAGATGCAAGAAGAAATGAAGAAGTTAAGGGATGGAGAGATCATTCAGCCCATGAGGTATTCATCTTGGGTCGCAAACTTGGTGCCTATCAGAAAAAAGAATGGTGACATAAGGTTATGTCTATACTTCAGAAACCTAAATAGAGCATCATTGAAAGATAATTACCATTTTCCAAACATGGAGAATATGCTACAATTGGTAACATGTTCTGAATTATTATCTACTCTGGATGGTTTCTTTGGTTATAATAAAGTTGTTGTGAAGGCATTAGAAATAATAAAGAGTAACTTTACTACTCTCTGGGGAACTTATGTCTATGTCAGGATGCCTTTTGGCTTAATGAATGTTGGAGAAACTTTCCAAAGAGAAATGGATGTAGCATTTGTTGGTTACATCAAAGATTTCATTGTTATTTATCAAGATGATTTAACTGTGTTTTCCAGAAATAGAAATGATCACTTAGCAAAACATGGAGAAAATGTTGATAAGGTGTAGAGAGTATGGCATATCATTAAATCCCAAGAAGTGCCACTTTGGAGTGCAAAAGGAAATTTTTTTTGGCCACATTGTATTAAAAGAGGGGGTAATGATAGATCAAAAAAGAGTGGAAGCCATCAGCAAGGTTCCAATCCCAAGAACTAAGAAGGGAATTTAATCCTTCTTTGGAAAAATAAACTTTATCAAAAGATTTGTGTCTAAGTTTGTTGAGCTGACCATCCCTATTACTAGTATGCTAAAGAAAGACTAGGTTATAAAATGGGAAGAAGCTTCTATTCAAGCTTTCAATGGGATCAAAGAAGCACTAAAGCATGCCCCTATTTTGGCAGCCCCAAATAAGGTGAAGAATTTTCAAGTGTTTTCTTTTGCTTCAGAAAACACCATTGCATCTATTTTGTTACAAAAGGATGATGAAGGGATTTAGAGACCAATTTCATTTTTCAGTAAGGAATTGTAGAGATCTAAGTTGAATTACACCATCATGCAGAAACAATCATTTGACTTGGTGAAATCAACAAAGGTTTTCAAACCCTACATTTTGAGTTCTAAATTTGTTCCTTATGTTCCCCACACCATGGTGAAAGACATCTTATAAGAGATGGAGGTCTCAAGCAAAAGATACAGATGGTGAACAAGTCGCAGGAGTATGATATGGATATCCAAACCAAAAATTTGGTAAGAGGTTTGGGCCTAGCTAATCTTATGGCTGATAGAAACCTACAAACTATTGAGGAGAATAAATTAGAAGGAGAAAATGTGGATGTCATTGAAAATTTGGTAAGTTTTGAATGGTACAAAGATATAATCTTTTATCTTAGACATTTATACTGCCCTAAATATCTGAGTAAAAATCAGAAAAGAGCTCTTAAGTTAGCCTCTCAAAATTATGTCATTACTAATTTTGGGTTAGCTTGGAAGAACCTTGAGGGAGTGCTCTTGAGATGCATTACTAAAAATGAGGCCCCCAAAATAATTGTTGATCTCCATGGAGGGGTCTATGGGGGACATTTTCCTAGAAGAGTTACAACACATAAAATCTTGAGGGCTAGTTATTGGTGGCCAACTCTCTTCAAGGATAAAACTTTATTGGTGAGGAAATGTGAAAGTTGTCAGAATTTTTCTAGAAGAATGAAAGATTCAGGCTCCCTTCCTTTGAGCCTGTTTCAGTTGAAGCCCCATTCAGACAATGGGGAATGGATTTCATTGGAGAAATTTCTGATCCCTCCAGTGTTGGTCATAAATGGATTCTTGTAGCCACTAATTATTTCATTAAGTGGGTGGAAGAAATCCCCACCAAGAAGGAAACACACCAAGTTATCATGGACTACATGATGAATCAAATTATATGCATATTTGGAGTGCCAACTAAAGTTTTTGCTGATAATGCCATGAGTTTCAGAGCCAAACCTTTGGTGGCAATGTGCAAAGAGTACGGGATCAATTTGACATATGTTTCTAACTACAATCTCTAAGGAAATGGAAAAGCTGAGTCCAGTAATAAAAACTTGTTGAAGATCATTAGAAGAACCTTCAAGCTGAACAAAAAGAAGTGGGGTGAATGACTAAATTTTGTTGTTTAGGCTGACCAAATCATTGTCAAAAGAGCTAATGGTAAAAGCCCTTTTGAACTGGTATATGGAACTCAAGCTTTGCTGCCCCTCCATTTGAAATTGTCTTCATTTTAGTTTATTCAACAGATTGAAGACCAAGAAGTTAGTCCATATGATGCTCAAATCAATCAGAATATTGAGTTGGATAAAGAGAGGAGGGCATCCCATCAGTGGCATGTGAAGTTCAGAGAAATTTTGAAGAAGCTATTTGATAAAAAGGTGACACCCAGATCTTTCAACATTAGGGATCTTGTGCTTTTATGGGATAGCAGGCATGAAGATAAGGGAAAGCATGGTAAATTTGATGCATTTTGGATGGGCCCTTATTCAATTGATATTCGAATTGGTGAAAATACCTTATTCCTAAAAGACTTAGATGGGGAACTAATTGAATTGTCTGTTAATGGTAGGCATTTGAAGCATTTCCTTGATTGATTTCTCAGAATCAAGGTATACTCCATTTATACAGTGTATAGTTCTTTTTTCTCATCTGATTTTGTGTTTTTGTTTGTTATGGTCCTTGGTGACCTGGTTTTGCTGGTTTCTTGGTTCATTTTTTAGAGGATGGTTATGGTTTTTCTACTCTACAAGATTATTCTTTGACTTCATTTCCCAATGGTCTGTTTTAGGCACTTGGTTTGCTATTTGTTCTTGTGGCACTCACAGGGGGTTCCCATCCCCGAGTCAGGAGCTAATGTTGGTGCTCAAATTAGTCTAGCCTCGTTTTTCATTGAAATTCCTCAGTTTGTGTCCTTTGTCATGTTTTCTCTCTTCCTGTGTTGGTGCTTAAAGACTCTGTCCTCCATTTGGTTTCCATGATCAGTCCCTTCCTTGGTCAAGGATCACTTAAAGGTCCAAAAAAAAAATTTGTTTCTCTATCCATCTAAAGGAATCTGTAAATTGGGTGTAAAACTTGGGTTGTTCCTTTCCTTCCATTTTCCGTAGTCACGTTTTGTTGTCCCTACTATTTTTGTCCCAAATAATTGTGGAAAAGTGATTGGATGTAGCTTGGAAGATCATATTGGAGCCTTGTAACATTTCCAAATTCTTTGTCCTTGAAGAAAGATTCATTTCTGGGCTCAAATAGTGGTTTTCCCACATTTTTATGCTTTGATGGGTGTATTTTTCCCCGTGAAATTTACATCTTTGCATCAATGGAAACGTGGCCCTTTTTGGTTGGATGCGGCTTGGCAGGGAACTCTAAAAACTCTATGGCTCGCTTCAACACAAAACTTGTCCACATGGAGAAACAACACTCGTTTGAAAATTCACCTTTTGTTTTGGCCATGGAGTTGCATCAGGGGGACACGTGGAGGATTCTACTACTTTGCATAAACTTAAATGGTACAGTTTTGATGAGCCATGGACACATAGAGGGCCGGAACTCATTTGAGGATCCGCCTCAGGGTCCCACCATAACAATTGTGATAGGGAGACATGTAGGGGATTTTGTGTGCTCTGCTAGGGACTTAAACTTTTCAAAATGATTTTCTAAGGATTGGGAAATGTGCTGAGCCTGCACTCATTAAGGGTCCCCACTCTTGGGGACCATCTTGAAGTTGCACCATAAATACACGTGGAGGCTTTCGCTCACTCTACCTTTTTGCTTGCACTTTTCAATGGATGAAGGAGACTATCTCAGATCCTAGACACATGTCACATTTGGCTGAACCTTAAAATTTTTAACAAACTCTTCCAGATTGAGACACGTGTTGAGCACGTGCTTGTTTAGGGTCTCTACTTTTGGGGACTATCTCAAAATTTTCCATTAAGACACGATGGAGGCTCCCACTGGATACTTCTTTCACTGAGACTTTTCGAAAGGACTAATAGGTTTTTTTCTTAGGCCCACAGGTACGTGGAAGGATCCCACTTGTTTGAGACTTACCTTTGTGAGTCTCCTTTGCAGTTGCGCCAATGAAACATGTGAACAACTATGATATAAAGTGGAAAAGGGGCAAGATCAATGGTTGTTGTGCATTTCAGCAATTTTTACACCAATTTTATCTCCAAGTCTCTTGAAAGCACATGAATACACACTATTTTTCATCGTTATTTTATAAAATTCTTTGTCGTATATGTCGGTAAGGTGTCATTGAATGGATTCAAAACTTAAATTGTGAGTCCAAGAGTCATTAAGACTGGTATTTTAAAGTGGGAATTACTCAGACACTCGAAAAAGTAGGAATTACCAAAGGAAATAAATGCGGGGCAAAAATTGTAGAGTAAAAAAGAGGGGAAAATGATGAAAGTACAGGCGTAAAGGTGAAATTTTTTTTGCCTTGAGAGCAAAAAGGGATGACCTGTCAAGTCTAGCTATGTAGAGGCTCCGAAAAATGATTAAAAAGGGTATTTCTTGCATGAAAAAATAATAATGATTAAAATGGCTCCTAAAAAGTTGTGGCATGGCATCCTAGTCCTTAGTCAAGAGCCCCAAAAATGTGATCTGTTCACTATTGGTCCACCTAGGAGATTTCATATCTGAATTTCTTGAACATCATTGTCCTAAGACAAATTGGTAACAAGAAAAGGTCCCTTGAATATTCTTCTCTTTTGGAGAGAAAATTGAGTGAGAAAAATGTATAAGTGTAATGAGAATACTCTTACAAATGATCGGAGTTTGAATTCTTGAGAAAAAAATTTGAGAAAGTGGTCTTCTCGAGAGACCAAAGCCAAGAGAACCTATTATTTTCTTCTGTGTTATATTTTCTATCGTGTCAAGTTGGTTACAGATGTATAGCCATTGACAAGCATTGAGATTTCTGTAGAATATTTCCCCTACTAATGAATCTAAGAAATTTTGGAAATAATTTGTGTCAAATCTCTAACAATTTGTGTCTTCATTGGTTCAGAATGTCTACAAATAGTTTCTTTCATTCCCATTGCAATATTATATTGAAATCTTTGTGAAATCACACAAGATCTCATCCATGTGACTGTTTAATGGTATTTGCAATTTCATTTCAAGAGGATCCTTCATCCTGTAATGAGATAAACAATTTAAAATCACTTTACTGTCATTTTGTTGATAAAGATTTTCTGTAAGCCTTTGGAGTCTATCTGAGGCATGAGGAACCAGGGGTCTTTAATGTTTAAATGAGTCTTTAGGTCAAGCATTCAAGTTGAATTCTCAAAAATTGTGTGAAACCATGCAGATCTGGGGCTCCATTGATTCACACCTTCTGGTTTGAAGGAATATTTTTGCTATTCTGAAGCATTATGTCTGTTAGTCTTCCAATTTTTGTAAAGGTTCTCAAAGATCTGGTGAAATCAACTTCATCTTTCTTAAATCGCCACCAAAATTTTCAAATAACCATCAATCCTACCCGAAGTACCCCTGTTTAATGCTATATGTATCCATAAATGAACAAAACTCTACTACCAAAAATATATATAAGCAAGTAATTTTTAAGTGTCTTTAGTGACCTAAACCCTGCTCTGAAAATATCGCCATTATTTAGAAGTGACAACTTGTGAGATTTAAATTGTGACATATTAATCATATTTTCTTAAGGTTCCCTTGAAAATTGTGCAAAGAGGGATCTCTTCACATCCTTAATTGAAAAAGGTTACAAACTGGGTCCTCTCACCCTATAAGAAAGGCACAGCCTAAAGTAGTGGGGATAGATTAAATTCTTTTATATGGTGCTATCCATTTCTCCAACATTTGAGTGACAAAGAGCTAGCTGAATCACCTCCCCGGCTATAAAACAACATACATGATGATTTATCTATCTCTAGGCTTCTTGTTCAATCTGTGATGATGCACAGCTTGCAAAGGGAGAATCAATTTGGATACTAATAGAAACAAAGTGAGATAAAAGGGTTTGGCATGATAGTTTTTGGCATCCTTTCTAGTGTTATCACTGAGTCCCACATTTGCCAAGTACTACTACCTACAAATCCTACACATTCAAGGGAAACCTCAAATATGATAAAATAATCCATATAAATCAAAATGAAACAAAAACTAAACAATAACTGGATGAGATAAAAAAAAGTAAAATCAATTCACTGTCATTTGTTGATAAAGGTTTTTTGTAAGTCTTCAGGTGTACCTTAGGCGTGATTAATCGGAGACTTTAGTTTTTAATTGAGTCTTTCAATTTGAGCCTTCGTGTTGGAGTCTAAAATATTATGTGAAAACATGTTGATCTCGGCCTCCATTAAATCACACCTTCTGGTTGAAGGAACATCTTAACTGTTTTGAAGATTTCTGTTGTTGGAAATTGTTCATTATTGTGAAGTCCCTCTGAATATTTGGTTTAATCAACTTTATCTTGATTCATCTCCCACCAAAATCATTTAAAAACAATTGATCCACCTTGAACTACCCCTGTTTTCCCTATGTATCAACAAAGGAACAAAATCTACTTGCAAAACTATGCATAACAATCAAGATTTCTTAATGTCTTCATTATCCTTAGCCTTGTGTTGAAAATATCTCGATCATTTAGAAGTGACAACTCTTAAGAGTTAAATCATGGAGCATCGACTATATTTTCCCAAGGTTTCTCTTCATATAATTTGTGCAAAAGAAGTATATCTCCATCTCCCTCACCAAACAGAGGTTACACTAAGGGTCCTCGCACCCTGGTTGAAGAGGCACAGCCTAAAGTAGTCAAGATATGTCAAATCCTCTTAAAGATTCTATCCATCTCTCCACAAACTTGAGTATCAAATGGCCAGTTATATCTCATCCTCGGCTACAAAATGAAACATACTATGATCTATCTTCCTCTAAGCTCCCTTTCGAATCTGTGTTGATGCTCAGCTTGAAAAGGAGAATGAATTTGGATACCAACAAGGTCAATCTTGGAGAACACTTCCGGATTACCTCATCTGATCAAATAAGTCATAAATCCTCAGAAGTGGATAACAGTTCTTCATCATTACCTTATTAAGCTTCCCGAAATCGACACAAACTTAAAGGGACCCATCCTTATTCTTCACAATAATCACCGGTGCCCCTTAAGGAGACACATTCAGGTGAACAAGACCCTTCTCCAATATCTCCTCTAACTGAATCTTGAGCTCATGGAGATTTGGATTCTTCATCCGATAAGGTGTACGAGAAATTGGTGCTTCCCCTGGAACCAAATCTATGGTGAAATCCACCTCTCTATGTGGTGGTAGTCTAGGAATCTCACTCGAAAACACATATCTAAACTTGCTCAAAAAATAATGCTAATCTAGTGGTGAATGATTTAGAGTACCCTCTGATCGATCACTAATCATGATCGCAAACATCTGACAAACCTTGCACATCCCCCACTTGAGTTTATTAGCAAAGATCAAATGTAAGGAGATGGGCCTCTACATTTCAAAAATTGCAACTAAATTCCCAAGGTCATCCATAAAATTAAAGATATTACTTCTACAATCCACTTTGGCCTAATGATACTCCTTCCAATATATGCCCAAAAATAACCTCATAGCTTCCTAAAGGTAACACTCGCAGGTCTAAGGTAGTAGAGAATAACCCCAAATCAAGTACACAAATCTCCACGTAGGTGTCCACTACGATTTTTTCCCTAGAGAATAACTCAACCTACCAAATATCTAGTTTCCTAGATGCAACTAGCCCACACCAATCCACTAGAGATTGTGATATAAAGAAATCAAATACTCTAGAGTCAAATCATACTAAGACAGAAATACCCTTGATAATACATGTAATCTCAATAAACGTGTCTCGATGCTCAGCGTGGTGGTTATCCCCTACTGCATAGAAATGATGAGTGTATGTCTGCTATGATCTATTATGAAATAGGGGCTTCTCTGCCTATAGGTGATGGTGGTTTTGTGTGGAAAATGATGACCATAATGATCATGGGCCCCACAAATATAACATGGTGACTCTCTCTATGTGGGGGTCCCACATGTGCTCTGGTGTACTGAACTGGCTGGACCAGATCTGGTAAAATTCTATGTATGGGCTATCTATACCTAATGACTGCCTTATCTCATGTCCCTACCAAATTCAAATCTTCCTCAACCTTTGGATCTCTACATATCTTGTGTGGGTCTAGCCCTCTGTTACTGATGTGTATGGTGTTGTAAATACCGTTGGAGTTAGGATGGGCCGTGGTATCAGAGCTGACTATGGAGGCCTAAATCCTCCTTTACATGGTGGGGATATACACCATATTCCTATTCTCCTAGAAATATTGTACTCGCTCTTATATCCTACTCTTGGTCATGTCTCGATACTCTTGGGCTTATCCCCTTTTCTCTTCTATCAAGTAGGCTTTCCCCACCACCTTTCCCAAAGTTGAAGGAGACAACATCCTAAATACACTGACCCAAATCTTCATTCAGGTGCTTGATGAATTTTTTTACTTGTAGTTTCTCATTCTGAAGGTAGTCAATGTACTACAGAAGATCCAAGAAGTGTGACTCATAATGTGCCACTATGTCTGAGCCCTGACGAAGGTCATGAAACTCATCTATCATCTTCTGAAAAAAAAAATTAGACATACACCGAGATTTAAAATTACTCCTTGAATATCTTCCATATCACCAAATCTCGAATTAGATGGAGCTTTTCACTCCTCATTCCTCCACAATACGCATGCTACGTCACAGAGCATGTGAATAACTAGTCTACCCTTGATGTTGCTTTCGTATGGGTGAATCCCAAATTAACAAATCGAGACTTAGGAGCCATGATTCGGCACCAAACTCATCAGTAGTCCCTCCGTAAGTGGATGGATACAATCCGAGAAGGTCTCTGATTAACACTTCCTATGTCACGATCATGTCAAAGGTGGTCAACCATCTCCTTGTCTATTAAATGTGGTCGTCCCACCTCTCGTGGTTCCTCAATGCTATGAGAGGAGTTCCGTTAAGAGAGGCCACTCTCTCACAATTAACTGATGGACTATGAGACCTTTATCATCTCTGTAAGTCACATTTATGTGTCACCAAGTGTGCACCCTTGGCTAGTGGTGTACCTCTCCTAGATGAGAAACATCCTCTACTTGGCTCTCACTGTGTAAGAATATGCTTTTGTAAAAATCCCATCATTCACTGCAATGTCTCTAATATTAGCATTCCTAACTCTAGAACACTCAGCTTTGGCGTATGTGACCTACGTCCGAGAGTCCTGACATATCGACATATCATACCACATCCAAACATCTTGCGAGAGAATGAAAGGGAAAGTTTTAAAATTTTACATGTGGTAGCGGAAATGGTTAAATGGGCTAAGTTTATTAATTTCATCATTATTAATATGATTTCATAAATCCTCAGATTTTCTAGTATTGAAAACCCAAGCTCTGGTACCAACTGTAATGCCAACGATATTTGTGATCCAAAAACAAACCAACTATCTAGTAAAAATTAGAAACAATTTTTTTTAATATTAGTTAACAATTACCTCCGATTAAAATATTTAAAATGAATAAATTAATCAAAAAAGGATTGATGTATTATTACACGTGCCTCACCCTAAGGTTCACGTGATTAAGACTAGTTTGGTTTATTTTCTATCTTTTGCTACCAAGAGGGCATCTCAATCATCTTGGAGTTATATCGAGCTAAATCTTTATCAAGTTCCAGATGCCTAGGTATGCACCAAGTGTCATTTACACCATACATGAAGACTTAAACTCATTCATGTTCCTTAAGAGATATCATTGATGTGAAGTGGGAAACCAAGTCAAAGTACTATTTTCATCAATTTAAATAATTATTTACAATGTCCTTGTTTTAAAATGCTAAAAAAATAATGATTCGTAACCAAATACCCATTGCAAAAATAATTATGAAGGGAGAGTAAGGAGGACATGGTATTAATCATCAATTGAGATTCTAACACATCTTTTCACTAAGGTATCTAGCCAATAAGATGAGGGTTAACATTTTTTTTGATATACCACAGAAGGGAGATAAATAAAGGCCTCGTTTTCTTTATGTAAATCATTTTAATACAATTCACTTTGATCTCAAAATTGATGTAATAATGATACCTGGTTAGGTGCGAGTTAATAATTAGTTCGAGGTCAAATAATAATTGTGTTTCCCCCCCAGGTTAATTTTAAAAAATATTCAAATTGGATGGTCACAGTTTAGGCTTGTTCATTTAAAATAAAATTTATTTCACAATCCTCTAGAGCAAGGAGATTCCTCTTGCATAGCCAAGGTCAAACTCACAAGTTCAAAAGAAGATTTGGGCATTATCTAAGTTATATGGTGATTGTTATATTAAATAAATGTTATCCATACATTTCTAGGTTGAAATTTTAAAACCCTAATCTTGTTTTGAAATCTCTTTGGTTTGAAATTATTTTCCTTTTAATCTTATTTTCTCCTTCTCAAGTTAACTACCATGAGAGAGGAGATGAGATAGGTTTTGGTCTAATTTTCTTTATTTTTTTAATTTTTAAGTGGTGCTTTTCTCCTTGGGGTGGAGAATCCATTAGGGTAGTATTGTAGAGTTTTTATATAGTAAGGGAGGAGAGCCTAGGAGAAAAGGAGTGGTATGGGTGCTGTAAAATGTGGTTAGGAGGAGTTAAGGCATGGTGTGGGAGGAGGCCGTGTTGAAAGAAAGTAGGGGGCGTGACCATGGTGGTCACGCCACCATATGAAGGCCATGAAAAGTTTTGAGGGAGGGTTGCGTGCCTAGGCCACCGCCCCTCCTCTCATAAATTATATATATATAATAACAGCAACTCTCAATGTGTAATGAAAAAGAATAAATGCAAAGCCAAATTCATAGGTAAAGGAAAACACACACACACACACACACACACACACACACACACACACACACACACACACACACACACACACACACACACACACACACACACACACACACACACATATATGTATGTATGTATGTATGTATGTATATGTATGTATATATATGTTATATGTATGTTCGTTTGATTTTATGATAAGATTTATCTAACATTCTATCTTGTTGTGCTTTCAAGCACAACCCAGATTCACCTTCCATTATTCATTCTTGTATATATGTATTATATATATATATATACATATATGTGCTATTTAGATTTAATAGATCTACTTTTAATGATTTCCTAAAAGTTGAGAAGGGATATTAATCTTAAATTTCAATATTTATTATTTTTTATTTACACAAACCACATGATTAAGAAAAAATAAGCTTTTTGTCTAAACCATAGATAAGATATTTCAGAGTCACAACGATAAATAAAGAAATAAAGTGCATGAAAAGACACAAATAATAAGCAAGATAATAAAAAACCATAATTGTAATGGAGAGATAGAATACTTAGCTAATTTTACAATAAATCCTAGACTATGCGAAGGTGGAGAACTGGTAAAATTGGAACACAAGAGGTCATAATTAAACCTAGAAAAATACAGAAGCGTAGATGAAGGCTGTGGACCAGGGTGCCTAGGGAAGTACTAAGGGTCCTGGGTTCTAGGATCCTTGTCTAGGTGCCAGAATCTGTGTAGATGCTCAGAAATTGAATTTCCTCAGGGTCACTAAGTTTTTGCAATACTTCACTTTTTGTTGTTATAATGTCGTAAAGTGATCACCGATGTCACTGATAATCTGCAATAATTATATGACCCTCAAAAACCCAAAATAATCAAATCCCATAAAGAAAAATAATGCAAAATAGGGGGTCATACTCTCCTTAGTTGTCAACAAAGTGAACTTATGATTGATTGATGCACTACATCCCAGAAGCAATGTAATTCTCTCTGTGTGTGTGTGTGTGTGTGAATAAATTGTTCCTTAGGTGGTTGTTGTGCGAGTCACACATGATAGTGAGAAATAACTAGATGTAAAAGATGTGTGCATGGAAAAATGAACTTCCCCTCCTATGTGTGTATGTAGAAATAACTAGATATTATCCCTTGGATAGTGCTAGATGGATGCAATGATGTTGTTAAATGCTTTATGGATGCAACCTTAGGTGGTGATAACATATGATTAGGAGTTTGGTCCTTTAACTAATATTGTATTTATATGATCCCCTTACTTGAATTTCATACTTTATCACCAAAAGGATGAACCCTAAGAGAAAAGGATGCCCAACAGCTATAAAAGACCCAATAGGGGTGAGAAAGATAAAAATATGTCTAGGGCGCCCAAAGGGAACGAGGGCACCTAGGGGTAGGTGTCCTTGGCTAGGCATTGGTGTTTAGAGCCAGAAAAGGTGAAGTATCAAATGTCAAACTAGGAAGTAGGGTGTGGCTAGCTAAGAAGGAGACTAAAGAGGAACACAAGAAGCCAAATATAGTGATTAATTAGTAATTTTCTCCCTTAGGAAACATATCAATGCAAATGCATGTGATTAGGACCTAGAAATGTACCCAAGTGCGTCATTCAATATCTACATTTGCCCCCATTTTATGTTGTTGAGATAAATATTGGTAACATAAAGTAGATAAAGATGTGTACCTGATAACCATGTAGATTAATGAAAAAGAGAGTGTTGAGAGACAAGAAAAAATCATGGAGTGATAAAAGTGAAGCGTGGAAGCTAGAGAAGAGGAAGTAAAAAGTCATGATGACCCTAGGGCGAGAACATATGTGTTGATATTTTGATTGTACCTATTGTTGATGTCACTTGATGTTGTGTTTGTTATGACTACTTCTTCCCCATAAGGACGGACCTACAAAAGAGAAGAATGTACAAGTAGTCAAATACGTGTGCAAGAAAATGAAAAGGAACATGTGCACTTGATTTTGTGATGAGTAAAGAGTGTAGAAAGGATCCTAAAGATGTTGAAGAAGAATGAGTTTTATGGGTGATCTCACGCCAGTTGTGCTAACTATGAGTTTTTTCAGTGATCTCATGCCAATAATGGAAGAATTATAGGGGAGAAAATTTTGGTGTCATTCTCCAAGATTAAACTACTTCCTGAAGTTGTGAACAACACTACAAATAGTGTGTAAAAATCCTGATCCAACACGAAAGTAGAAATGAAGGCATAGTACATGCATCGACGAGTGATGAAGGACTACATATCCTATAAAATACATTGTTTGAAACTACTAATAGTTGTTTTGAACTGAGAAAATTTGTGTTGTGACTGCCCCCTGGTCACATGCATGTAGGAAGGGTCAAGGGTACCAAGGCACTATTGTCTAGGTCTAGGCGTTGGTGACCATGCTATGCTAAGGACCCAAGTCAGGATCTAGGTCATTGTTGATACTGAAGACTGTTCTTACTATGTGTTGAACTATAGTGAACTGTGACTGGAGACTGCTAAATGGGGTGACTAATTTACCCAATATATTCCCCCTTGTTTGGGGTGCATGTGACATTCCTAATGATTATGCGGCCAAAAGCAGGACCAAATGCTGAACTAAAATTGATGCCTTATAGGGGGGAGGGAGTGTGCTTGGTATAAACCCAAGGCGCACATAAAAAAACATAGATGGAAAAAAAGTGTTAGTGAAAAGCAAGATAAACACATATGTAGAAGAAAAAAATGCAAGCTAGCCATTAAGCAGATAAGAAATAGTGCAGAATAAGTAGGCCGTGAACATCGGGTACTAAACATGGGAAATCACTCATGATTTTTCAAGACAAGTAAGGTCCGATATAGATAAAATTAGATAGTGCGCACACAAGACAAAAATCCCACAAACAATGGAAGACAATGACAAGTAAATAGTAATAGACAACCATGGAAGAAAATGGACCTTCAAGAAAAATGTTACACATGAAGCACCCTTATCATGTTAGAAAGATAAATAATATTTCAAAAAGTGTATAATACGATATAGTAATGTGATATGAAAAATGAAACAATAGCACCTGTAGTGTGTACAAAAGTGGATGCCCTAGGATGCACTATGGGACTGGTATGAGCATCCATGTTACATGTATCGATCTACATAGATTCTATGATCACAACTAGAATGCAAGTGAACATGCATATGTGTATAGAAAGATAATGACATAGAAAATATATATCTATCATGTGTAAAAAGTGTACATGTAAGCATAAGTAAGAAAGAGTAAATGCAATTAAGTTATGCAGTATTTTTGTGGAGGAAATGGAATGAAATGCAATGTGAGTTTGACAGGAGCCACTTCCCCCCCCCCCCCCCCCCCCAAGCGAGTGTGAATGAGTATGCATGTGATTTGGTTCATTTATACATGCCCCCTCTACAATTAAGAATGAACCATAGAATAAGAGTGTTTCATCGGGAAATGGTCTAAGCGCTAGAAATATGTAATCATGAAAGCGTAGAGTGTAGAAGTAGTGTGAGAGAGTGAGTGAGTGAATGAGTGTGGTGAGGTTCATTTTATATTGAAAAACTCAGCAGTTGATTATGAACCACAGAATTAGAGTGTGTAATAGGGTATTGAGCGCAACGTGTCAAAATATATATGTAAGAAAGATATGTCATGAAAGCATTGAATTTGAAATTTGTAGTGTTTATGATGTGTAAAAGACGCTGTGAGAAAGATATGTGATGAATGTGCAAAGTGTGAAGTGTGCAGTGTGTGAGGTTCATGTGTTTAATATGACCTCAATAGTCAAGTGTGAACCAGAGCATGAGAGTGCATCATCGGGTAATGATGATACATGTGTATCGAATGGTGTGTATTGATGCTTTGGAGATATTAGATGTTTAGCATAGAGCAAGAAGTGCATGTGATGATAGACAAATTTGATATTAATGCAAGGGTGAGGGAAGATATGGTTCTCATTTGACATAGACAAATTAGATTTAGGAACCCATTGAGATGTAATAAGTGGAGAGTACCATATAACGTTGTGCAGTGAATGAGATAAAACCTTGACACTCAAGATGTTTAATTCTTTGTTGTAAAACATAGAAATCATTGTCATTATGTCTAGGGATTCGATGATAGTTGTAATATGAAAGACCCTGATATTTTTCAAACTGATAAGGAGGATAGCAATGAGTAGATGGCAAGGTGATTAATTGATGAGTTATTGAGTTGTCGAAGAATATATTGTTTCTTGCCATTGAGTGAAAACTTGAGAGGTACGAGGAGTGGAAATATTTGAGGTTCACTAATATGAGTACATGTATAAGACATAGAATGATGATGAGAAGAAGAAGTAGCAAGATCTATAGAAGTGTCCTTAAGATCTTGGCTTTCAGATTTTTAGAGATGTAATCATGGATTCCATTTCCTAAAATTTATCTTGAAATAAAGAATGTAAATATTGAATAGACTTGAAAATTAAGTTGATCATTATTATAAATAATAGAGTCCTCAAAGAGATGATCGAAGATGGCACTAACTAGTGAAGGCACCATGTAGATAGGGAGATACATAGTCACTAGGGTTTTGTGAAGAGAATATTTACAAGATGGATGAATTTGAAGAAATTGAAATAAGAAGAATAGAGAGACCTTACGAGCTATTATCAAAGAAAAAATGAGGATCTAAGAGTGTTCAAATGAAATGGATTCACTAAATGATTAAGCAAAAACATGTTTTTAGTCTAAACCCTAGATAGGATATTTCAGAGTAACAATGATAAATAAAGCAATAAAGTGCATGAAGTGACACAAGAAATAAGAAAGATAAGTTAAACCATAAGTGCAATGGAAATATATAAAAACTAGATGATTTTGCAATAAATCCTGGACTTTGCGAAGGTAGAAAACTGGTAAAATTGGAACACAAGAAGTTGTAACTGAACCCATAAAAATGTAGAAGTGCAGAGGAAGGCTGGACCAGGGTTCCTAGGGTATTACTGGGTTCCTAAACACTAGATTCTACGTAGATGCTCAGAAAAATGAATTTTACAAGGTTGTTAATTTATTGTAATCCTTCACTGTGTCTATCTATAAATGTCACATAGTAATCTTCGATGTCGCTAATAACCCATAACAAAGATATGACTTGCAAAATCCCAAAACACATCAAATCCCAAAAAAATAATGTAAATGATGGGTTGGACTGTCCTTAGATGTCAACAAAGTGAATTTACAACTGAGCGCTATAGTACATCTCAAACCCAATGTAGTTCTATGTGCATGTGTGAAGAAATCATGCCCTAGGTGGCTTTTGTGTGATTCACACTTTATAACGAGAAACAATTAGATGTTAAATATGTAAATAGATGTGTGCATGGAAAAATGAACTTCCCCTCCTATGGTGTGTACGCAGAAAAACCAGCCCTTGTCCCTTGGATGGCATTAGATGGATGCAATGATGCACTTAGATTTTTTGTGGATGCAACCTTACGTGGTGATAATAGATGCTTAAAGGTTGGTCCTTTTATTCAATCCCATAACATTGTATTTATATGATTCCCTTGCTTGAATTTCATAATTGATCACTAAAAGGCCAACCCCAATGAGATAAGGATGCCCAATAGCTAGAAAGGAATGAAAAGGAGCAAGTAAAATAATGTCATACTAGGAAGTAGGGTGTGTTATAGGCTAAGAAGGAGACCAGAGAGGAACTAAGAAGCCAAATATAGTGATCAACTAGTACTTTTCTTCCTTAGGAAACATACGCATGCAATGCATGTGATTAGGACCTAGAAATGCACCCAAGCGCGTGATTTAGTGTCTACACCACATGAATTTATAAATTTAAAATAATTGACACTTTCCCACTTAAATGATTATACCATATTTATTGCAAACAAGAGAAATAATGGAGTACAACCACACATAAAAAAAAAAAATTCTCCTAACTATACTAAACTAAATTTTACTTTATATCATTTTCAGATATTTACATAAAATCATAAGATACTGCAAATAATAATAAATTTCCTTATTCTATTTACTAAAACCCACAATATAGATAATGTCATTTGACAAAAAGGAAGGAGTATGAATGAAGTTATTTTCATTGATTTTGAATACAAAAATATTACTTCAATGAATAAAAATAATGATTTTGATACACTTAAAAATAAATTATCTTTTACTTTTTCTTCCATGGCTCAAAAAAAATGGAACATTATTAAATATGACTATAAGAAAATGGAGAGAAAACAACATAAGTATCCCATATAATACAAAGGAGAAACAAATCCAACATCCCTACAACCTTCCTCTCAAAAGAGAGAGTTACATAACCATAATATCCGTTATCAATACAAATCAACAACTAAAATAGAAGTATAAAAGCCTCCCCAAAAATGGAAAAAAACATGACAAAATTTCAAGCTTCCTATACAATATATCCCTCTGAAGAATTCCACAGATATCTCCAATCTTCACATTCAACATGCTCAAAGCACAAGAAAAATGAAGGCGTGATATGCCTCCTAACCCACAAGAATCATCACATGTCTTCTTCTCAAAGGAAGTGAATTCTAGCCTCCCCCAAGCCCATGGGAAATATGTGTAGCATGCTACAAGGAATTCCAAGGGATAAAAAAAAGTTTTTCAAACCACTAAAAGAAATATAGCCAAGAGAAACAAAAAGGAAACTTAACCAAAATTCCAAACCACTAAGAAAAAATGGAAAAAAGGAAAGAGGGGATAAGAGTCACATAGTGAAAATAATTCTATGATGACAAGAGTGTCCAAGTAACCTCCAAGAGTATCTCCAAAATCATCAACATCTCCCAAAAACTTATACCTCCTTTTTCTCCTCTTTTGCCAAGGCTTTTTAAGCCTTGCAAGCTTCTTTGGAAAAGATAGGAGGGGATTCCCAACCCAAATTGGAATCCCTCCTACTTCTACCAAGGAAGGGAGTGATATGAAAACATCCATTACTTCCCCAAGAATCCATGGAGATGAGAGACCAAACCCTTCCTAATTCCCACTCAAAATTCACATCCAAATGGAGTGTAGGAACTAAGAAAACCAAAAATGAAATCCACAACACAAATAAATAACTCAAAAACACTTAAGGATCCAAAAAACCAACACAAATTCAAACCATAGTAAATCAAACATCCACACACACATACAACAAGCTATCCAAATCAAAATACATGGAGGAGTGAGACATACCTCAACTCCAATGCTCAAATCCACAAGCTCCTAGCTCTTTGTCTCCTCAAGCTCCCAAAGATCCCACCAAATTTCTCCACCAAAAATCCCCAAAACATCAAAATTCCATTAAGAAATATGAAAACTTTCCATCCCACAATCCCATTGGAGGGTGACATGTGTCACCCTTCCAACTACGCAAATCCTCTATGTCATCCAAATCACTTTCCACACTCCCCAAAAACAATAAATGCAAGAGGAGAAAAAATCCCACTTAGCCCCCAAAGCCCACATAAAATTCCAAAGTCACACACATGATGTAAGGAAAAGAGGTTTAGATAGTGACTTGAGAGAGAGTGGAGTGGGGACTAGGTTTTTTGGGTTCACAAAAAGCTTCCCCTACCCTTAGGTTAGGTCCTATGGACCAATTTTGAGGTAAAGAAGACCCTTACCTTTTAAAATAAGCCTTCAAAAATGCCCTTAAAGGTTAAATTCAGGATTTTTATTTGAATAGGAGAATTCAAGGTGAGGAGTTGTCCCCACCAACTTGGTGAGCAACTCCCAACACACCCCCAAAACAAGTTTAAGACATTAAAACACTCCATAACACAATTCATCAAAAATGACCTTATTAACACAAGGAAACAAAAACTAGGCGAGCAATGAAGTAATCAAATTTTACCATGGTGCTCAATGTTAGGAAATATAACAAAATAATTAAATCAAATCACATGCAAGAATAAACTAAATTTAACATTTACAAATTACAGCCAAAATGAAACTGTTGGCGCTCTATTTGATCTTGCCCCTGTTTGTTCTAAAAATATCCCAATCTGCCTGGTTCATCATATTTTCTATCTCCCCAAATGGATGTGCACAAGTTTTATTTTTAGCAGGGTGTTATTGTAAACCCTTCTCTATGGTCGTGGATTACTATCAAGCCATGAATTATTTGCAAATTCTTTTTCCTTGAAGAAAAATTCGATTATAGGCTCAAATGGTGATTTCCCTACATTTTACGGTTTGATGGGCGTGTTTTCCCCATCAAATTATATCTCAGCATTTTCACCTATGTGGTCTCTTTTGATTGGATGAGGCATTTCGGGTCTATTTTATAACTTGTAACTTTTTGCTATGTTTGCAAAACTATCAATTTGGCCCCACGACCCCGTTGAGTTTTAATTGGCTGGTCAAATTTATAAAGGGGGAGAGAATTTCTCTTTTTTTCCCCAAAGGTATATACGTGTTCATTTTTAATTGGTTGCAGCCCAGCGAGTCTTTTTGGTGAAATTTGTAACTTTGGTCACATTTGTAAAAAATACCAAATCGGCCCCACAGCCCCGATCGTCTCTGATTGGCTATTCAACAAATATGAAGTGGCAGGGAAAACATCTTACTTTGACACCGAAGATGGACACGGGGTTGTTTTTCAAGTTACAAGCAGGAAGGTGGAACATTTTAAAGTTATTTTCCTTTTTGTGAAAAAGGAGAAAAGTTATAAATTGATCCGCGTCCCCGTAGGGGACAGAGTGATGTCACATGTTTGAGTCAAAATTTGAAAAGTCAAATCGGGAGGGCGGAGAGCTGGGAGAAATTTGGAAATTTTTGCTTTATTATGAAAAAGGGATAAAGTATAAAAGGGAAGCGCAGCCCCACCAGGAAACAAATGAAATCTGCATTGAAAATTCAAAGGCGGGGAAACGGTCATTGAAGGAAAATTGGAAATTTTTCCTTTTTGTTAAAAATGGTAAAATTGCATAAATGATCCGTGACTCCATAAAAGGCCCATATTAAGCCACTTATTGAGCCTGTATTTCAAAGGTGAAGGGGCGGGGCAAAATGTGAAAATTTCACATTTTCTCCAAAAGTCATAAAATGCAAAAGGCACTCCTAGGCCTATTTCGGCTATAATCTTCCACATGGATGGCTCTAATTTAAAGTTGTGAAAGGGAAAAATCAATGGTTATGGCATGATGCATCTGGTTTTACCACCATTAACGTTCCATGACTTCAAGGGATGTAAATACTCATCGTTTTTCATGGTGAATTTGAATGATTTATTTTTGTTTCTATTAGCAAAGTACAATTGAAGTGTTTTGGAGCACAAATTTGTGAATTTGAGGAAGTTCAAGAGTTGATATTTTAAAACAGAGTTACTCGGGCACCTGCAGAAAATGAATTGCCAGATCCAGGAGAGAAAATTGTAGAGGAAATAATGAGGAGAAGGAATCTATAGACACAAAGGATGAAAAACATGTTTCCATAGGAGATGACTGGATGCCCTAGTTAAAACAATGATGGAAATATCTGAAATGATTAACCTTTTGAACACCTGGAAATTTTTTGTTGTAAATCTATTAAAGATCACTTTTTAGAAATCATGATCAAATATGTAACAAATAAAGGTTCCTCATATATTCTTTGTTTGGGGGGAAAGCTTTAATGTAAATGAGTGCTATAAAGGGCATGAGTTAGTCATACAAACTATCGAGGGTTTAATTCTAATGAGAAAATTTGAGAAATCCCATCTTCTTGAGAGACCATTTGAGAAACCTATTAATCTCTTGTGTTTTAGATTTTATCGCGTCAAGATGGTTGTGAGTGTACAGCCATTGACAAGCTTTGAGACTATTCAAGAAACTTTCCCCTGGTGATAAACCTAATAGATCTTGAATTAATATGTATTGATCTTGAGAAAAATTGTGTCTACTTTTATTTCAGAATGTTTTCAAATGGTTTTGATGTTCCTGTTGCAATCTTGCGTTAAAATCCCTCTGAATCTCATAGGATCTCGTCCTTGTGATAGTTTAGTGGCATTTGAAATTTCATTATGAGAAGAGCCTTCATCTTGTAATGAGATAAACAATTTAAAATCACTTTACTATCATTTTGTTGATAAATATTTTATGTAAGCCTTCGAGTCCATCTTAGGCATGAGGAACTAGGGGTCTTTAATGTTTAATTGAGTCTTTAGGTCAAGCCTTCATGTTGAATTCTCAAAAATTATGTGAAACCATGCAGATCTGGGCCTCCATTGATGCACACCTTCTGGTTGAAGGAATATTTTGGCTATTCTGAAGCATTATGTCTGTTAGTCTTCCAATTTTTGTACAGGTTCTCAAAGATCTGGTGAAATCAACTTCATCTTGCTTAAATTGCCACCAAAAATTTCAAATACCCATGAATCCTACCCGAAGTACCCCTTTTTGTGCTATGTATCCACAAATGAACAAACTCTACTGCCAAAATATATATAAGCAAGTAAGTTTTAAGTGTCTTTAGTAACCTGAACCCTTCTCTGAAAATATTGCCATCCTTTAGAAGTGACAACTCATGAGATTTAAATTATGACGTATTGATCATATTTTCTTAAGGTTCCCTTGAAAATTGTGCAAAGAGGGATCTCTTCGCGTCCTTCATTGAAAAAGGTTACAAAATGGGTCCTCTCACCCTATTAGAAAGTACGGCCTAAAGTAGTGAGGATAGATAAAATTCTTTTATATGGTGCTATCCATTTCTCCAACATCTGAGTGACAAAGAGCTAGCTGAATCACCTCTCTGGCTACAAAACAACATACATGATGATTTATCTATCTCTAGGCTTCTTGTTAAATCTGTGATGATGCTCATCTTGTAAAGGAGAATCAATTTGGATACTAATAGAAACAAGGTGAGATAAAAGGGTTCGACATGATAGTTTTTGGCATCCTTTCTAGTGCTATCACTGAGTCCCAATTTTGCCAAGTATTGCTACCTACAAATCCTACACATTCAAGGAAAACCTCAAATATGATAAAATATCCATATAAATCAAAATGAAACACAACTAAACAATATCATCTTGAAATAAATTATCACAACATCTATTCTACCAATGACACACATAAGCATGATCAAATATCTATAATGTGTAACCATAAGTCACGAGCATCAATGAATACCATATAGAAACATAATCCATCAAATCTAAAATATCCTAGTATCATCATCTCTAATCATAATAAAATAACCAATGTCCTTAATATCATATAGTATCTCAAAAGTCTCCTGTCAAATACAATGTCATAAACCATAAGATAATAATCATACTAAATGAAAATAAAACTCCACCAAAATGAAATAATGATAGTTTTCAACTCTGTAAAATTATTACCAACTAACTGTAATATAACCTTTTAGTGTTATATTAGATTATGATTGTCTGGATAAAAGTATAATTGAAAAATCATTATTTTCATATGGTTTTGTTGCAAGTACCCTCATAAAATGACATGTAGATTGTGGAAGCATAGATGGAACATCAAAGTTTTAACACAAAATGCCTCTATGATCTAAACAAATTAAAAGAAATATTTTATTTTTATCGATATGTTTAAATCTTTATTTTTGTAAAGAAAAGAAATACATTGTTTATCATTATCTTCATTTTAATGTACTTTTGTGAAAATATTAGCTCATGGAATATTATAATATTTCTAAAATCATAATAATTTCATGCAAGCTTAACTTTGTGATAGTCAATTAAGATTATATAAATTTATTTGTGACCAATATCAATAAATTTATATGAGTTTTTGTGTGTGAGTCATTTTATAATAATTTACTTATGCCTATCAGCCTTCCACAATCACCTGTGGATGATGTTACTAGTTTTACTTTGTTTTATATAAATCATTATGTTTTTAGAATAATGACAAGGGGCACAAATATTGATATTGATCGTGTTTTTTTTACTATTTTTGGTTCGACATCATATGATTTTGTCATTTGAGAATATTACATAACCTAAACTAACATTATTTATAGCAACTAATCTATTTTAACTTCTTTATTTGGCATGTAAATTTTGATTTTGAGCAATAGAAACCCTATTTTAGGTTTATATGATCATGAAAAAACGTAGATTGAAATCAAATTATGTTATTTATAATAACATGTGTTTAATATTTTGTTATAAGACCTAAAGGAGGATGGAGAAGGAAAAAAATGTGAATAATAATTGAGTCTTTTACTCATTCAAAATTTAATTATTTATATTATTAGAATAATTTTTTCTTGATTTGTGTAAGGCCATAATTAATTTACACATTGAAATTTTTTTTTTTTCAAGGCGAAATTTTTAATTTAATTTTTTGTCATTGTTGTTCAATTTACACTATTTGAGAGCATAGAATGCAAGCCAAAAAAAGGTTAATTTTTTATTATAAATTTTGTGGTTGTCTATAATTCAAAGTATTAAAAATTATGACTTTGTATCTTTTGAATTTTGTTTTACAAATATTGCTAATTCAAAATCTATTGTTTTTTGTTAAAGAATTTTTGAAGCAGTATTTTTTTGACCTCTTAATCTTCCATACTCAAACAAATGTTGTTCTATTTTATTTATGCTGTAGATTCTTGAAAAAATGAAACCCAATTTGCATGCCTACTATTTAGTTTCTTCTGTGTGTTTACATACCTCAAGGCTTCATGATTAGTGAAGAGTAAAAAAAAAATTGTTACCAAATAATGTCTCTAGTGCCTTAATGCCTGAACAATAACATAAAATTCCACGTCATAAGTACAATGTTTCCTCCTGAATTCATTTAGATTTTCACTAAAGAATTCCATATGTCATCCTTCTTGACTAGGTACATCACAAATCCTAACATGTGAGGCATCACAGTCAACCTCGAAGACCTTGCTAAAATATGGCAATAACAAAACAGGTTCTTCTAACACTTTCTCCTTCAAAAATTCAAAACTATCTATTGATGCCTTGGTCCATAAAAACTCCATCCCTTTTGTACACTCTATTATGGGTGCAAAAATGCTACTGAAATTCCTGATGAATGATAGCAGGAGATCAAAAAATGATTATTCAATATGTGTGAAACAAATGAAGCATGTGGGAGGAAGGAGGATAGTTATAACTATCCATCAAATACATAACAAACAACAATGTATTAAAACTAAACTAATGCTAACATTCCCTCCCCTTATTACATTGTTCGTAAAAACATACATTTCCTGATACTGGATGTCCCCCCTAATGAGAACACCGTAAAGAGGGTCTTCCCACGAGCATGTGCCTACATGGTCTCGATACACATGGCTTTTCTAAGGTTGATCATAAACCTAGAGGGACAGGAGCACTTTCCGACAGTTCACCTCGGTGGTTTTACATGATTACCACGAACCAAGAGGATGATACCTCAGTGGTTTTATAGGTTTACCACGAACCAAGAGGATTTTACCTCGGTGGTTTTACAAGTTTACCACGAACCTAGTGCAAGTACCATGCATTTCTTTCAGTGATTTTCTGTTCCCCATGATGCTTTTCAATTTAGGAGGTCCCAAATAGGAAATTATGCAACATCTGCACTTTATTTAACAACCAAACAACATAGGAAAACAACAAACAATACTGACAAATATTCCACATTCACTTCTAAGAATCATAGCAATCGTGTTTTTAGTTGTAGCCACTGATGTCAATTGTTGTTTAGCCAATCTTCAACAAGAAAGGAAACAAATCACTGCCACTAGATGTTTCCCTTGACTAAGTCATTTTTTCCCATAATGTGAAATGTGAATACTGAGAAAGAGACTGCATCAAGAAACATGATATTGACTCGATCTCACCACTTAAACCTTGTTACACATGGTTCATGTTTCAAGTGAACATATTCACAAGTGAACCATCTTCTTTTTGAAGCATGGCACTCAAAGGATCAATTCAAAATAAAGAACCATTGACAAACAAATATGCTCCAAAGTAATCCATTTTCAGCATCTAATCACAAAACAACAAAACTGAAACTGAAATAAACACAAACCAAAAATTGAGGAATTTTGTCCTCAATACCTTATTCACCACAATATCTATTGGTGGCCTCGTTGCTTTCATCTTGCAAGAGGTCACTGGATTTCCTCCAGCCTCCATTATCCTCCATCCTCCTTCATTGCTGCTTATAGTACTAGAGATGATGTGAAGCCAATGTCATTAACAACGTCCTCACTCTTGTTAGAATCTTGTGGATCTTATATATGAGCAGTATTAGCTCCATTGTGTTTTATATTTCCTTATGGAACATCTCTTTCTTGGCTATGACAGTTCCACATTGTATGACCTTTCTTCTAACAATAGTGGCATCCAATCTCTTGTTTAGGCCCTTGTTTATTTTTGACTGATCACCTGACAGTATTTCCAGTCTTAAATTCTGTACAAACTTTAAACCTATGCTTACATTTGGCGCATTCATATTCTCTCTCTCCTTCAAGCATTTTTATTGCACCAGATCATATAACCGTTCCTTTTATTGTGATTAGTTTTCAAATATCCTTCACTCTCATGCATCTAATGGATGGTTGGGTTTCTGGGCAATCCATAGCAAATCCATTCACATCAAGACAAACATGAACATTCTCCTTGATGGACATATCATCATTTTGTTTGTGTGCTTCAAGAACCACACCCTGGGCTAAATGAGACGTGTCATCAAATAAGTGCAAGAGCTTGATGGGTTGAGTGTAAAGGGATTTGGCCAGAGGAGGGTTTGCTTCCAGAAGCTCTGCAAAGTCAATTTTCAGAGGATAATGAATCGTGTCATCGTCTGTGAGGAGAATGGCTTCCAAATATTAAAGGTGGTGATGAATTAGGAACTGTTGAAAAGTGTCGATGTATTCCCCCTTAATAAATGTGATGTCATCTTATTCTTCTCAGCTTCTCCTGACAGGTCACCAACCATTGGCTGCTGGTAGTGCTTTGGCACTTCACCTCCTCCTATGCTTCTGCCCACACTGCTCACACAAACTCCAAGCAGGTTTCTTGGTCAAGTTGGCGAGCAAGAGATTTCAGGTGCCTCCTCTCATGTTATCCAATCACTTTGTGCTTTGATACCAATGATATCAGGAGATCAAAAAATGAGCAGATCCTCAAATATAAAGACTGCAGGAGGAAGGAGGATAGTTATAATTGTCCATAAAATACATAACAAACAACAATGTATTAAAACTAAACTAATGCTAACAATGAACTTCCTATAAAAATTTTCCAATCCATGAAAACTACAAACCTTTTTCACATTCTTTAGAATAGGCAATTCTAAAATTACTTTTACTTTTTCCTCATCCATTCTCACCCCATCCTCTGATATGAAAAACTAAAAAAAAAGCAAGACTCTTCTGAAGAAGTATAAACTTCCTTAAGTTTGCATATAGACTCTCTTTACATAACAAGTCTAACACCAATTTCATATGTAACAAGTGTTCTTCCACTGTCTTATTGAATATCAGAATATCATCAAAATAGAAAATGAAAAACTTAACATTGTATTATCAGAGTAATTTTTTTGTCAACCTTGTGAATGTACTAGGTGCATTAGATAGCCCAAATGGCATCACCATCCACTTGTACAATCCTTCCTTTATTTTGAAATTCAGTTTCCATTCATCCCCTTCACAGATCTGGATTTGGTAGTACCTACTCTACAGGTCAATCTTGCTAAAATATCAGGCTCTCACTAGCACATCCATCACATCATCCAATCTTGGAATTGGGAGCCGATACTTAATTGTGATATTATTTATGGCCATGGTATTTACACACATTCTCCAGTCTCCATATTTTTTAGGATTCAATAGTGTTGGAGTTACACATTGACTCATGCTTTCTCTCACTAACCCTTTCTATATTAGATCTATGACATGTCTGTTCAACTCTTCAATATGTGCCAGACTCATCTGATAGGCTGCCTAGTTTGGCAGGGCTGATCCAGGGATCAAATCAATAAGGTGTTAAATATCTTGCTTCGGAGGTAACCCATCTGGTAGCTCATCTGGTATGACATCTTTCTATTCGTTTAGTACATTTTCCACAACAATAGGTATATTAAAATCCTCTATTTCCACATTCTTTGACATCAATGCATAACACCAACCAACTTCTTCCATTTATATAACAAACTCTTTTCAAGCCAATAAGCCCTCACTCTTATCTTCTTTCTTGAAAGGTAAAAAGACCACCTTTACACCATCCTTTCAAAAAGTATATGTATTTTATCCCTCCATCATGTGTAACCTTTCTATCGTATTGCCAAGGCATCCCCAGTAATATATGGCATGCATCCATTGGGATACCAACACACCACACCTCATCCTTGTAGGTATTCCAAATAGAAAAATTTATAAGGCATCTTTTATCTATGGTTACCTCATTCCCTTTCTTTAACCATGATATATGTTAGAGATGTGGGTTCTTCTCAAATTTTAGATTGAGTTTATCAACCATCACAGTTGAAACCATATTTTCACAACTACCACCATCAATAATAACTTTAAATACCTTTCCTCTAGAGGTGCATCTTGTTCAAAATATATTTGTTTGCAGCCATGAATCAACACCAACAACATCTTGTTCTTTATCCTTCTTTGGAGCAATCATCATCCTCCTTAACATGAGGGTTTCACAAAGCCTACAAAAACCTCCATTTCTTCTTCCTCTTCATCTACAAGAATATTAACTCATGGTTGTTCTCCTTGCCATCTATTTTGTGTAGGATAGTGTGGACACTCAAAAGCTCTATTCCCTTCTTCACCACATCTGTAACATGTATATTTCCTTTGGGGGCTATTCCAGCCCCATCCTCCATTATAACCTCTTCCCCTCTGAAACCCCCTACCTCTTTAGTAGTTACAATGGCGTTGACCAGAATCTGCATGCCCTTCTACATTAGAGGATTCACATTTTATATATTCAAATCTACCCCTTCCTCTCATTGGAGATGATGATGGCCCTCTCTTCACACCTATTCTAAAATTATTCCTCTTATTCTTTTCTTCTTAATTTAATGTGAGTTGATAAACATCATCTAGGCTATGGATCCAGAGCATACTCAACTCATCTTGTATGGTATAACTCAACCCATTTATATATTGTTTAGCCTTCTTCTCCTTATAATCTCCATGTAACACTCTGATTGGCAGCTTGTAAAGTTCATTAGTATACTCCTCAATTTTGTGATCCTCTTGTCTTAGGTTTTGGAACCTTTAAAAGAGTGTCTAAGCATAATCTATAGGAAGAAACTTTTCTTTCAGCTTCTATACCATTTTATTCTAGTTTTAGATATTTCCCTTTCCATTCCTTTTTCTTTCATTTTGTAGGTGATCCCACCAAATTAATGCATGTCTGGACAAATTAGTGAATGAAAATTTAACCTTATTCTCCTCTGAAAGGGTTTCCACTCAAACAATTTTTCCATGTAATTCAACCAGTCAAGCAACTCCTCTGGTTGTAACCCTCTAACATAATTAGGAACATTAATCTTTAAGTCGTCATTCTTTCCCTCCAAATTTTGGATCAATCTCTCCTCAAATGGTCTCTCACTCAATGTTTATTCATCTATCTCATTTTCTTCTTCATCTCCTCCTTCATTCATTATTGGAGGTACTTCTTCAGTTTCCCTATCCGGGTCTGCATCCCCATGTACATGTCTCTTTCTAAGGTGGGTAACTCCTCATGTGAGCTTAGCAACTTGTCTATGTAGCTCCTTCATATGCCTATTCATATGGGAATAACCTCCCCTCCCGCATATAGCCATGATTATATAAAATAGAGGCAAAAATTACATAGAAAAATTTAATATGTTACCTTAACTATTTCCGCAAGATCTAAATCCTACTCTGATACCAATTGATGTGAATCCAATTGGAAGAGGTTGAAATACCTCTAAAACACACATAAAAAAATTTACAAATAAAAACTAGGAGTTTCAAAATAGATTTCTTCTCATTCTTAAATCCACACTAATCTTTTACATCATTACAATCCACCTTTTATTTCACGTCTACTCTAAAAACCCTTAAATGCCAAAAAACCCTATATTGCCAAAAACCCCTAAAATGCCAAAAAATACCTACTAGAAAAAAAAATCATATGGGCCCCAAAATTTACATGCCAAATATTCCTTCATAAATTAAGGCTCATGCTAAAATTTGACTTATGCTAACAAGCACAAAAAAATTTATTAAAGTTAAAATACCTAGTCAAAAGTTAAAAAATGTTCGGAGTAAATTTTAGGCCATTAGATGAAGGAATACAAGCCCAAAAATGTGCCGAAATAGATACAACCATGTGCAAAAAATTGACCCCAACATATTATTAATGTATAGCTACCACCCTGTAAACTTTCAACACGATCCAACGGTTGGATCAAAAGTTATGGTCTCCACAAGTTATTCTCTCGCATCGTTCTCCCCCTGTTTGAAAAGAATTCAACTCCTATGAATTCTATTGAAGAAATTCATCTAATTTTGCACTTTCAATCTTCTTCAACTCCCACTTAGGAATCCAAGTATTTTCTTCTTGTTGTAAACCTTCCCACTGTACCAAATATTTGTTGTAGCTCCCATATCTAGTAGTGATTTTCTTTTGGTCCAAGACACGCATTACCCTTTCCTTTTTCTTCTTCGGTATATGTTGCTCCCAGTTTATTTCTTCCTCCTCTACAACATTTTCATCATGACCTGGAAACTTATATAAGTCAGAAACATTAAAAACTAGTGAGATAGCAAAGTTTTCAGGTAGCTCCACCTTGTAGACATTATCACTCATTTTCTTCATAGTCCTTCACGACCCAGTCATCTTATACTTGAATTTATTAATGTCCCTTTTGGAAACCTCTCCTTTCTAAGATGAACCATCACCATATATCCTTCTTCGAATACAATTAATCTCCTACTGAAATCTGTAACTTCTTTATATTGTGCATTACTCAGTTTCAGCTTTTCCCTCACTTCATACTACAAATGCTTCTGCATCATCACTAGTTTTATCTTCACCGGGTAGCATAATCAAATCTAGGACATCCTTGGGATTCATACCATATAAAATATGGAAAGGAAACATCCCTATTGACTTGTTTACCAAGTTATTATAGGAAAACTAAGCTTTTGGTAAAGCTAATTCCCATTGTTTTGGATTTTCTCTAACTATGCAACATAAGAGATTTCCCAAGCTTTTGTTCACTACTTTCGTCTTCCCATCAGTTTAGGGGTGATATGGACTATTTAATTTTAGTTTTTTCCCCCATTTTCCTCCCATAAAGTATTCCAAAAGTGACTCAAAAACTTCATGTCGCGATCTGAAGTGATCGTTCTTGGAACTCCATGCAATCTAACAACTTCTAAGAAAACAAATCTGCAACTCTGGAAGCATCATTAGTTATTTTATAAGAAATGAAATGTGACATATTAAAGAATATATCAACTACAAAAAAGATAGAATCACTCCCTCGCTTTGTGTTAGGAATTCTTAACATGAAATCCATACTCAAATCAACCCATGGTCCTGTAGGATTAGATAATGGCATATACAACCTAGTATATTGTGCATGGCCCTTATCCATTTGGAACACTCTACATATTTCTAAAATCCTACTTATGTCCATATTTACCTTTGGACAATAATAATTTTATACAACAAGATAAATTTTCTTGCTAATAACAAAGTTTCCAACCAACCCCCCACTATGCAATTGTCTTATGATATTTTCTTTCATTTAACCAGCATGGATGCACAATTATTTCCAACTGAACAAATAACCATCCTGCATCAAATAATCAGAAGAGCCACTACCTATTGTAGATTCCTTAAGTTGTCTCACAACATCACCAAAATATAGATCACCTTCATACAATTCCTTAACTACCTCAAACCCTAATACGTCATTTTCCATTGTACTCAAAAGTGTTGCACGCCTACTCAAGACATCGGTAATTTGATTCTGCTTACCCGACTTATGCTTTAATACAAAACTATATTCTTGAAAAAATGAAACCTATTTTACATGTGTACTATTTAGTTTCTTCTGTGTGTTTACATACATCAAGGCTTCATGGCCATTGAAGAATACAAATTATTTTGCTATCAAGTAATTAATTCCTAAACAATAGCATAAAATTCCACATCATAAGTAGAATATATCCTTCTGAATTTATTTATCTTTTCATTAAAGAATGTCATAGGTTTTCCTTCTTGACTCAGTACAGCTCCAATCCTGACATGTGAGGCATCGTAGTCAACCTTGAAGACCTTGCTAAAATATGGTGATAACAAAATAGGTGCTTCTGACACTTTCTTCTTCAACACTTCAAAACTATCTATTTCTGCCTTGGTCCATAGAAACTCCTTTCCTTTTATACATTATGTTATGGGTGCAAAAATGCTACTGAAATTCCTGATGAACTTCTGATAAAAAGTTTCCAATCCATGAAAAATACGAACCTCTATCACATTCCTTGGAATAGGCCATTCTAAAATTTCCTTTACTTTTTCCTCATCCATCCTCACCCCATCCTCTGATATGAAAACCCCCCAAAAAATAAGACTCTTTTGAAAAAATCTACACTTCTTTAAGTTTGCATATAGACTCTCTTTACACAACAAGTCTAACACCAATTTCATATGTAACAAGTGTTTTTCTACTGTCTTATTGAATATTAGAATATCATCAAAATAGACAACAACAAACTTACCATTGTATTCTTGGAGTACGCTATTCATTAGCCTCATGAATGTAATGGGTGCATTAGATAGCCCAAATGGCATCACCATCCACTTGTATAATCCTCATTTTTTTTTGAAAGTTATTTTCCAATCATCTCCTTGATGGATCCGGATCTGGTAGTACCCACTCCAAAGGTCAATATTGCTAAAATATCATGCTCTCGCTAGCACATCCATCACATCATCTAATCTTGGAATTGGGAGCTGATAGTTAATTATGATCTTATTTATGGCCATGGTATTTACAAACATTCTCTAATATCCACCTTTTTTGGGATTCAATAGTGGTGTTGTTGCACATTGACTCATGGTTTCTCTCACTAACCCTTTCTATATTAGATCTATGACATGTCTGTTCAACTCTTCACTCTTTTCCAGACTCATCCGATAGTCTTCCTGGTTTAGAAGAGCTAATCCTGGGATCAAATCAATAAGGTGTTGAATATCTCGCTTCGGAGGTAACCCATCTGGTAGCTCATCTGGTATGAAATATTTGTATTTCTTTAAAGTACCTTTTCCATAGCAACAAGTATATTAAAATCCTCTATTTCCACATTCTTTAACATCAATGCATAACACCAACCAACTTCTTCCATTTATGTAACAAACTCTTTTAAAGCCAATAAGCCCTCACTCTTATCTTCTTTCTTGAAAGGTAAAAATACCACCTTTAAACCATCCTTTCAAAAAGTATACGTATTTTTCCCTCCATCATGTGTAACCTTTCTATCATATTGCCAAGGCATCCCCAGTAATATATGGCATGCATCCATTCAGATAACATCACACCACACCTAATCCTTATAGGTATTCCCAATCTAAAAATTTATAAGGCATCTTTTATATATGGTTACCTCATTCCCTTTCTTAAACCATGATATACGATAGGGATATGGGTCCTTCTCACATTTTAGATTGATTTTATCAACCATCACAGTTGAAACCATATTTTCACAACTACCGCCATCAAAAATAATTTTACATACCTTTCCTCAAGAGGTGCATCTTGTTCGAAATATATTTTTTCGTAGGCACATATCGGTACCAATAACATCCTGTTATTTCTCCTTCTTTAGGGCAAATCATCATCCTCCTTTACATGAGGGTTTCACCCAAGTATGTAGTAATCTCCATTTCTTCTTCCTCTTCAGCTTCAAAAAGATTTACTCATGGTTATCCTCATCATCTATCTTGTGTAGGATAGTGCGGAAACTCAAATTTTTTTATGCCCCTCTTTACCACATCAATAACATGTATATTTCCTTTGGGGACTATGTCAGCCCCCGTCCTCCATTATAAACCTCTTCCCCTATGAAACCCCCTACTTCTTTGGTAGTTACCACGGATTTGACCAAAATCTTCAGGCTCTTATACATTAGAGGATTCACATTTTGTATATTCAAATCTACCCCTTCCTCTCATTGGAGATGATGATGGCCCTCCCTTCACACCTCTTCTAAAATTATTTCTCTTGTTCTTTTCTTTTGTGTTTAATGTGAGTTGATAAACATCATCTAGGCTATGGATCCATAACATACTCAACTCATCTTGTATGGTGTAACTCAATCCATTTATATAGCATGTAGCCTTTTGTTCTTCAGACTCTCCATGTTCCACCCTAATTGACAGCTTTTAAAATTCATTGGTATACTCCTCAATGCTAAGATCCTCATGTCTTAGGTTTTGGAACCTTCGAAAGAGTGTTTGAGCATAATCTACAAGAAGAAACTTTTCTTTCAGCTTCTTTACCATTTTATTCCAGTTTTGAATCTTACCCTTTCCATTCCTTTGTCTTTCATTTTCGAGGTGATCCCACAAGATCAATGCATGTCCAGCCAAATTAGTGCATGAAAACTTAACCTTCTTCTCCTCCGAAAGGGTTTTCCACTCAAATAATTTTTCCATGTGATTCAACCAGTCAATCAACTCCTCTAGTCATAACCCTCCAACATAATCAGGAACATTAATCTTAATGTCATCGTTCTTTCCCTCTAATGCTTGGATCAATCTCTCCTTAAATGGTCTCCCATTCACAGTTTATTCATCTATCTCATTTTATTTTTCATCTCCTTCTTTATTCATTAATGGAGGTACTTCTTCAGTATCATTATCTGGGTCTGCATCCCCATTTGCATGTCTCCTTCCAAGGTGGGTAACTTATCCTGTGAGCTCAGTAATTTGTCTCTGTAGCTCCTGCATATGCCTATTCATCTAGGCATAACCTCTCCTCCTGTGTCTAGTTATGATTATATAAAATAGAGGGAAAAATTACAAAGAAAAATGTAATTTGTTACCTTAACTATTTCCGCAAGATCTAAATCCTTCTCTAATACCAATTGATGTGGATCCAACTGCAAGAGGTTGATATACCTCCAAAACACACATAAACAACTTTGTAGATAAAAACCAGGAGTTTCAATTTTATATGAATGCATATACCTACATACATGTGATATTAACATACATACCAATTAATATGTAGGAATAAATATTTAATACTATTTTATCTAAATTGTGTAAATTGATGAAAAAATAGAATTGAGTGAGTGTGGGAATGATACATAAACACAATCACACTACCAAATATTACAAATAAACATGATGAAGATAGAAAGATAAAATATTTATTTGAGTTAAAAATGGCAAGTGATTAGGTTTTATAGGGTTAAAAAAAGAGTAGATGTTAGGGATTGATCTTCGGTCCTCTTTAACCCTTTTTTATATTTTTAATGTTAATTTTTCAAAGTTTTTTTAAAAAATTATTTTAAAAAGGTTTATGCTATTTTTTATTGAAGAAATAGTCTATTATACTACTTCAAATAAATATCGGCATCTATTCACAAAAAAGCAGCTAGTGTGAGGGAATGTCATAGAAATGACACCAAGTAGTTGAAAAGAAGCCTGGAGAACCTAAAAATAAACATAAACATGCCAAACTGAATTAATTTGGATTGATCAAAACATCAAACCTAAATAAGAATAATTATTTTTAAGAAGAGTGGATGATACACTTATATTCCTCCTTTTTCTTCTATTTGGATCATAAAGGAGGAAAATCAACAAGTATTGTACATGGAAATTTAGAAAAGAATTACACATATCACTTTGCAATACTATGGGGTTTTTAGCAAAATCGGCAAATAACCCATCCTAAAAAAATTGAGTTGTGGTAACAACCTTTTGGATTCCTAACTATTCACAAAACTTAATTTTTTGAGGGTCAATATCTCCCATGAGCCTAAAATTGCAAAGGATTTAAAAATTAGATGAGTGGACTTCATTTCATTTTAAATTTTATCTATCCCTTCAAATATAGGATTAGGGTTTTTAGTCAAGTTTTTTACCAAATAATTTGAAAGTTCCTTCTTATTTATACAATTTTAAAAATAACATCATTTTCTTTGTTAATTGTCAAGGGGAAGTCTTGAGATCAATATCCATGGTTAAGACACCATGGGCACCAAAAATGGAGGTTTTTTATATTCCAAGAGTTTAATCATAACATTATAGGAAGAGGTTTGCTATTATTTATTTGAACACATATTTTGACATAAGTAATATATTTTCTACTTCCAATTTAAGAACATATGCAGACTATCACCCCAAAGGATTTACCAATTCTTGACAAAAGAGCTTGTGCTTACCTATGCACTTGAAACTTAAGAAATGTTATATAAATAGTAGTAACCACTAGATCATCTTGAGATAAGTCAAAACTAAGGCTCCATGTGTCATAAATAACCATGATTTTCCAAAGAGATAGGGTACATGTTCACATATACTGCCTTGGTCAATTGAACAAATAGCAAAGAAAAAATCTGATTATAAGCCAAGGAAAAATTTGATATACCGTTTCAACATCCGTTGTTATGTTTCCCACACTCTAATTGTTTTATTCTTCTTGATCACAAAATACTTATTAAAGTGTAGACAATGTATCTGACATCCCTCTCATATAATTTCCACTTATTTACAATTGTTGGTCAATACCATGGGGTTAAACTTTTGTCACTTTCAAATCTTCATCATTACTCGTCACACTCCTTTTCTCAGGCACTACACATTTTAAAATGGTATTTTAACTATCTTGATGAAAACAGTGTTTACCATAGAAATATATTATTAAACTGTGAATCTTATGAAGTTAAATATATTTGAGATCATATTTTAAACCACATAACACTACTACATGGAGGGGTGTTTAGAGACATTAATTAGAGACAAAAATATATTTTTGTCTCTAATTAATACACCCTCCTAATTTTGTCTCTAGTTAATACCTTTAATATAACATGTATTTTGCTAATATCTTTAATATAAGAAATTTTAATTAAAAATACTCTTTTTTTGCAGCGGCTTGTAAAGCGGGGAAACTACGGGAAAAATGAATGCCACAAGCAAAATGGAAAATTGCATTGGGCGGGAGAGGATTTCATTCTCACATGCGGATCTTAGGCGAGGAGGAGGACCGCGAGCAGGTATCCACATCCATTTCTTTTGCCCTGTTTTTGTTTTACCTGTTTTTCATGGTTCAATCCTGGTTATGAGCTATGTGCGGGATTTTTGATTAATGGGTCGAGAGCTGGTTGAATCCCATTCAAACATTCCCTCCCAGATCCTCGAAAAAACCCTAGCATGGTCAGTGTTTCCTGGTCATATTATAACACAGTTTTGATTTCTTAAAAATATATACCAAAATATGTATGGCTCTATTTTTCAGTTGGAGAGCTTTTTATCCTTGTGGTGCTCGAAGGGTTTCCTTGTTTTATGCATTATTGTCTATTTTGCGTTCGTTTTTCCCTGAGATCTGAATTTACCAGGGAGCCCGACCATCTTGGATTTTGTATTTAGCTTGGCCATGGGTTATGTATCTCACCATGGTTGCTAAGATCTGGAATTTGCTTGGGAAATAGGTGCTTATTTTTCTTAAGCTCGAGTTGTGTGGGTTGGCATATTTATAACCAGCTCAATCGTTTATGCTTTATGCTTTTCTCACATACATTCGAACTGGTTATGAGCTATGTGCGGGATTTTTGATTAAGGGGTCGAGAGCTAGTTGAATCCCACTCAATCTTGCCACAATGCCATTCGGATAGCTTGGTTCTAGGTTTTTTGGTTTGCCATTTTTTTCTTTTTCCAATCTGTATGCTTCTTTTGCACTTGTCTCAGCTCGTCATGGTTGTATGTAATTTGAGCCCTTACTTCTTGCTACAGGAGTATTAGATAAGAAGATCAGGAAGGCAAAGAGACAATAAACAATGAATGATTTTTCTAACATGGAGACCTTAGTTTCAGTATAGACAAGCTCTATGTTTTATTTAATAGCTCGGCCCCAATATCTGGAAAATGAACCTACCTCCATTTGGGAGTTTTTTGTTGTTTATCTCGTTGTTCTCATTGAAATCATGCGATTCATTGTCTGGTTGAGGGTCGAGTTGGATCGTTGTGTCAAAATTTGGGTGAGCTCTGTTTATTTCTATTAGCTTCTATTACTCGGAGTGTTATTCAGCCATGGGGATTCTTTTGACATTGCATTCCTTAGTGGGTAGATGTGCTTTCCCAATACAGTTAAACCATGGCTATGTCTGAGAGTGTGTTTGATGTATCTCACCAAGTCATGTTATGCTTGGGATCAAGCATAACATGACTTGATGAGATACATCAAGTCATGTTATGCTTATGACTTGGATCGTTGTGTCAAAATTTGGGTGAGCTCTGTTTATTTCTATTAGCTTCTATTACTCGAGTGTTATTCGGCCATGGGGATTCTTTTGACATTGCATTCCTTAGTGGGTAGATGTGCTTTCCCAATACAGTTAAACCATGGCTATGTCTGAGAGTGTGTTTGATGTACCTCACCAAGTCATGTTATGCTTGGGATCAAGCATAACATGACTTGATGAGAAACATCAAGTCATGTTATGCATATAAAGGCTTATGATTCAACTTGCCACTTTTTTTTGTTGCTGGCTCACACGAAGATGGTCACAACTATTATCACTGTGAATAGCCTTACTACAGCCAGAGGAAGTTGCAGCCTGTGTAGTGTTTGAGGGTATATTTGAATATACTGAAATTTTCTAATTCCATAGGTTGGATGGATGTGTGAAAAGTACTTAAGAACTAAAAATAGATATAACCATAAACAAGCAGATGAAAATTGTGACCAATGTTTTGTATTTTGTATTTAAGATCAATTCAAACATTTTCTTCGTTGAAGTATTGATATATATATTACATTGATACATGTGCTTTTGTAGAATTGAGACTTAAAACTTTATAAAAGGCCAATTTGGCAGCCTCTTTGAGTACTCCTTGTAATAATTGGCTAGTTACTGAGAAGAAATTGTGTTCAAGAGTGCAACTCTAGAAGTGATAAGAAGCTTGAATAGCTGGTTGATTTTGTGCTCAAATGATGGTAGAGCCATCTCTAAGTCATGGAGTGTCATGTTAGTGGGAGAGAGCTGAAGGGGAATCAACAATTTGGAATTGGAATTAAGAACATTGTTGAGGTTTCCCAGAGCAATATCTACCTCCTCTAGCTCATGCAAGAACCTTGAAGATGACAATGAGGATCTCCTTTTCAACCCAAATGCCTCTTTTAGCTTGTCTTGTAGAGAAGTGAAACTCCTAGGAAGAGGAAGAGCTTGAATCTTCAGTTGTGGTATCTTGAAAGAAATAGCAGTGACAAGTGCAGAGCAAACCAAGATGGTGATGGCCTTGGTGTGGTTTATGTCGATGGATGTGGCAGGAGCTTCTAGTCCTGCTCGTGCTTTCTCCTCAAGGTTAAGCGTATCTGCCATTCACCTCAGAAAGGACATGCATTTCTCCAACCTAGACTGGGTTTCCTTGTTCCCTAGCCAATAGGCAAGGGAGTTGCATGCTCTTTGAAGTGCATGGGAATTTGGATGATTCTGAGGCCGCGAATGGCTACCTACACACACATGTGTTTCTTTTTTATTTCTGAGATGCTATCCCTCAGTAGATTACACACTTCAAGTAGGTGGACCATGTCATCTAGATGTTGGTTCATCCACTTACACCCCATTCCCTTAGTGTCTATCTCTATTTGTGAAAGATTGCACCAGAGTTAAGGAGTAACCCTTCATGTGTGGGTTCTCTCCGAATTCACCCTCCAACACCACAACATGCTTCCTTGACAAGTATCATAGAATCACAAGCCAAAATTTTAACGCTCCTACCAGATACTCCTGAATTTTATGAAGTTAGACAGGAAGTAATTAAGCAAATTCATGCATTGGAGTCTACATTGCTGGAAAGTACAGGTCTTGCTGCACCTGAACAGGTATGCTTATGATAATTAATTATGTATAAAATATTCCTAACAGTCCTAATTATCATTCATGTGCTATAAAACAGTCATAACAGCAATTTTTCATATTGCATGGTTTACAACAGTCCTAACAAACATTCATGCTCTATACATACAGGAAGAAAATGGCATGCCCCCTGATGTACCTAATGGGGAAGCTACTGTGACCCCTACGACTGCAACAATCTCCACAGTGAACACAAAAGGAAAGAAAGAGGTTACAATCTTGTTAACCTCGGATGGAAATGTCTTAAAAGATGAAATGGGGTCGAAATTTTTCCAATTTCTATTTCATCGCGCAGAATGCCTATTTGGAAATACCATACAAGTGGATTGGAGAAAGCAAGCCAATTCTAAGAAAGATGAACTCTTTGAAGATGTCATAAAAGAGTTTGGAAATCCCGGTTTTAACAAGGATTTCATAATGGATTATGCACGGAAATTCATTCATTCTAAAAGAGACAAAATAAGGTCAAAGCTAACAAATGACTTGAGATATCCCCGACCAGCTTGGATCACTAACCAAACAACATGGGATGAGCTTATCAAAGATGCCAAATTCAAGAGAAAGTCCTTCAAAAATCCAAACTACATGCCATCTGCACGAGAAGGAGGTAAAAGACGCCTTCGAGATACAACAAAGGCTACCCAAGCTAGGTTGTCAAGTATTGGGTCCCATAAATTGGGGTCGGGTGGGTATAATAGTATTCGTGGGAGCTTGGTAAGTGAATAATTTCATTTAATTTTTTTATATTTTTTCGGTGACTTGAATGTATTGGATGACAAATGATACTTGATAAATTAAAATGTCTTTGTACACTTAGGTTCACCACTTTCGAAAGGAAGCTTCAGATGAAGATCTGAAATATGCACTAATGCATGGTTCCCAAGGGCTCCGGCAACATATGATAGATCGAGGGGAGAAATTGGTCATTGAGCATGAATCTGAGGTAAGTTTATTATAGTATTTGATGACATAATAAAACATTTAAGTATCAATGTTGTGATAATTTAATTAACTAAAGTATGTTGTTTAATAGGATGTGCAACAATCAAACTCCTTAAAGGGTGCAACTGACAGTGAACATGAAGATGCCACAGAAGGATGTGATGATTTTGTTGCTGGACAAAATGAATCGATTGACCTTCTTGGAACTCATCTGGAAAACAACCCAGAAATCCAACAGACAAGAGTTCAGGATGATTATCATGTTGCACCATCTATTATAGTTCCTCGTCAAAAGAGGACAAAAAAGAATAGACATTTTTCCTATCCGGCTAAATAGATTTAAATTGACTGTTATTTTATGAATTATTGGCTATTTCATTACCAGTGAACTTATTGGTTTGTTTTATGAACTTATTGAGAGTTTGATCGGTCTATAAAACTGCTCAAATGCGTGTCAAACACAGATATTTATGTGATAGCCAGATTTATAGTATGTATCTATACATTTTAAGATGGCTTTTTTTGCCTCATAAGAACTTCTATAACCTTCTTTTTGATGAGATGGCTATAATATACTCAATAAGGTTGATTGATCTTTAATTCTATTATGGTCATTATCTTTTGGTTTGCAGCCCCCAGGTATTATCTTTTGGTTTGTAGACAAATGTATTGATCTCGTTTCAATAAGTCAGTAATGTATCTGTTGAATCTTCCATTGCTAATCATTTGCTTGCATTGATAGGTATGCAATTGCAAGTGCTCGTTCAGATGGTCTACTTTTGCTTTGTGGAGGAAGAGATGCAAGCAGTGTGGTAAGAATTGTAATTTCTGACATTTTATTACTGGAGAATTGTTAAATTGCATTAAGACCTCTTTGCTAAAAAGTTCTAAAGCTTTCAGATGATCCGTTAGGCTTTGAGTTGTAGTTGTGATTGAAACAAGATTATCTGTGTATAGGAGTGGAAGAAATGGGTATATGCAGCTGTCGAAGGGAAGAACACCGAGTAATTATCAAAAATAAAATTATGTACAGACCAAAAGTTTAAGTAGCTCTTTGTTGATTATTGTTGTAATTACAATGTACAAAGGAGAATAGTTTAACATGCTAGTTTTCAATAGCAGTTGTCCAAACCCAGTCCATATAAGACATTTGTATGTTTGTCCATGGATCTCTTGAAAAACCCCTCTTTCAATTTCATGAAAACAGAGGAAGTAAGCAGGCTATCAGACCCTGCTTGATGGCATATGCCTGTTCTCTCCACTTTAAGCAGCTCAGCCACTCTGTTCAGACCTCCATACAACCCATCACAAAACTTGATCATATGTTTGACATCATACACACTTGGAAAATACAATCTCATCAAACGGAAAAATCATTCTTGGGTGTGGGGCAAGTAGTTGCAGGTCAGAAGTTTGATCAAATACCCAAAATCATACGCACTGTGGAAAGTAATCCATCTCATATTCTCATTCAAAACAACTCCAGAGGACATCAGAAGCTCTGCAAAATGCTTAGAATCGATACCCAAGTGATTGTTTTTCTTGAAATCGATACCACTCTGTCTCAGCAGCTCGATGGAATCAGGGGCATGGATGTCTTCCCCGGGATTAAATTCTCTCAGATTGAATTGCCACACACAGAGCTGACCTGTACCACAATCTGGCAGGTTTCCTTCCTCATCAGAAAATGTCAATCCCAGCTGGATGAGTTTCAGGGTATCCACATTGGCTTTCAAGGTGTGGTAATGGTGCTCTGCCCTGCTGTTGAACCTCCCCAATGGCCTGATCACAACACCAGGAAACTCAGTGTCCATGGCGACATATGGGTATTGATCTACTACCTCCCTGATCAGCTCAAACTCTTCTTCCAGATTATCTGCCCACACCTCCCTAATGCAAACTGAATCTCCCTTGATCATGACCATTTCGCATCCAATTCGACACAGATGATAATTTTCTGTATGGGATTGGATCTGGGGATGAAGATGAGGACAAATATGTGGAGATTGGAGGAGTCAAACAATGCAAATGCAGAGGAAGAGTCCACAGATCTGAGAAGTCTGTGGAGAAAGGAGGAATAAATAGAAGGCAGGGGATTCTGGTTTTTGTTTTCTGGAAGAGGGGGAAAGCGTGAAGAAAAAGGAGGGGTGCCACGTTGAGAAAATTCGAAAGCTTAGTTATCCAATATTAACTGCCACATCTTTTCTTACAAAACTAGTTTGCGGATTAAAAAAAATTTAAAAACCCAAATAAAACATTTGCAAACCCAATTTGAGTCTTCGTAGATTACTTATATGATTATATGATTAATGTTGTCTATTGCAGTAATTATAGAGCCCAAGCCACATGTTGTTGCCAAGAACAGTATCCAGAAGTCTAAGCTCAACAGTGCCTGAACAACTGTATGATCTTGCCCTCTCACAGGCCATTTCTTTTCAGATTTGATCCTATAGTCTTCACTGTTAGTAGCATCTGAAACATTTGTAACAAAACAAAATCAAATAAATTTGAAACATATATATATATATATATATATATATATATATATATATATATATATATATATATATATATATATATATATGATACAAACATACATAGGAGCTGGGTGAAGCTATGGTGAAGAATGCTTATTCAGAGGCCACCAAGGATTAATTATTAAATTATAAAGAAAAGATGGGATGAAGTGTATATTTCTCTACATCACAGGATGTTGCTGCTTCTCTGGACTCTGGATTTTGAAGTTGTGAGCGTATGACCACCACCAATGGCACGAAGATGGTCACAACTGTTATCACTGCGAATAGCCTTACCACAGCCAGAGGAAGTTGCAGCCTGTGTAGTGTTTGAGGGTATATTTGAATATACTGAAATTTTCTAATTCCATAGGTTGGATGGATGTGTGAAAAGTACCAAAGAACCAAAAACAGATATAACCATAAACAAGCAGATGAAAATTGTGACCAATGTTTGGTATTTTGTATTGAAGATCAATTCATACATTGTCTTCGTTGAAGTATTGATATATATATTACATTGATACATGTGCTTTTTTTAGAATTGAGACTCAAAACTGTATAAAAGGCCAATTTGGCAGCCTCTTTTAGTACTCCTTGTAATAACTGGCTAGTTACTGAGAATAAATTGTGTTCAAGAGTGCAACTCTGGAAGTGATAAGAAGCTTGAATAGCTGGTTGATTTTGTGCTCAAATGATGGTAGAGCCATCTCCAAGTCATGGAGTGCCATGTTAGTGGGAGAGAGCTGAAGGGGAATCAACAATTTGGAATTAGAATTAAGAACATTGTTGAGTTTTCCAAGAGCAATATCTAACTCCTCTAGCTCATGCAAGAACATTGAAGATGACGATGAGGATCTCCTTTTCAACCCAAATGCTTCTTTTAGCTTGTCATGTAGAGAAGTGAAACTCCTAGGAAGAGGAAGAGCTTGAATCTTCAGTCGTGGTGTCTTGAAAGAAACAGCAGTGACAAGTGTAGAGCAAACGAGTGTAGTGCTTTCTTTGTTCTCAAAGCTAGGGATTGCACAGTTCTTAAACGAGGTAATGCTGAAAAATCCCAAGGGAACTCTCTATGTTTCATTTGATGAGTACATATCAATTTGATGAGATAAATGCTAGATTGTGTGCATTCTAGTGGACTCTGCATTATGATTTCTGAGAGGACAGCGAGCTAGAAACCCTCAATGCCATGCAAATGACATGAAGCCCTTGACTGTTAGGTTAGAAAGATGCTATAGGGTATAAGGAGCACAAATATAATTTTTGCAAGCCTTGACAGTGAATAATATGACTTCTAGAACAAATTATCTTTTCTCGGGCTCGATGTAGGGCATCGAGCTGCTCTTTATTCCACCGACCAAAATCTGTGAAACTTTGAAGAAATTTCTATCCCAGGATGAGCATGAAGATCCCCAAATCTCAGGGTGAATGGAGTTGCCCATCAAAAATTGTGCATAACAGTAATTTTGACTGAAAAAAGGAGGTAACAGTGTACAGGACAGTGAGGGTAAAGGGTAGAATTTAATAGACAATTCTTGTTTATGTTTGTGGACTTGTTCCTAAGGTGACATGAGGCGTGTTTGAAGTGTTTAAATGAGAATTAGGAGAATTTAATGAAGAAATTACTACTGTCCTATGAGAACTAGACTGGTTGGGCACAAAGAGACCTAAGTAGGTCACTAGCATAACTGTTTCAAATAGAACTGGGCATAATTTGTCAAGGATCAGTGCATAAAAGTTGGGGAAACATCTCAAATAGGATAAAGGGAATCTAAACTTAAGAATTTTGTGTCTTGCAACCCCTGGGCGGTGTTTTGGTACAGAGGAATGAGTTATTGATAGGATTTTAGAGCCCAGAGTCAGGAGGTCACTGTCACAGGGTAGAGTTATAGGGGTTTCAAAGTATTAAGCTCTCCAAACATACTCTTAGGCTTATATTACATTCCCTCTCAAAAGTTCTGATGGAGGCCTATATGATGACAGCCAGGTTTCAATGCTACAGTTTCCAAAATCACAATTTGTAACCCTAAGCACATGTTTACTAAGAACAGGACAGAGCATGAGAGATTTAAGAACCAGTGACTCTTCAAGAATATACAAAGGATCCTACAGTTACTGCCTCGTTCCAAGACATACATCCAAAAATACAACTTGTAGTCATCTAGATATCAGGGGAACATGTAAGAATGTTGTACAGACCTGTATCAGCACAGGAAATCCATAGGATTATATGACAGTCAAGGCAGAATATAAGGGTTGTCGTAAATATCGACACACCAAGAATATACCGAGGTTCCTACCAAATTCTACATGCCTCCATACGTACAGCAAACCCCTAACAAGCTATTAGCATCTCGATATAAAAAGAAACATATGAAAGCTCAGTACAGTCTTGAAAATCCTGGAAAAAACAGAGTTTCATAAGATTTGAGGAATAGCAACTGAACAAAGGAGAAATTATAATGTCATGAAATTTGTCTTCATCTTTATTAAATACCTAACACCCTCATACCATTCGTTGGGAGCTCAAGAATACAAGAATCAAATGCAAAACCTTGTTTTTTGGGTTCTTCTCAGAATTGAGACAACATATCTCAAGAAACTTCTCACCTTTGGCTTTCGAATTACTCCTTGCATTCTAAGCTCTGCCACATCCTTCTTGAATTCTCTCTCTTTTGAATGAATCCTCCCACCATCATTTCTTGCATCATATTTCGGTTACAAAGCCTAACCATACTCACTTTCACTAAGGAATTCACCATCTACCATTCCAAGTACTTCACAACCATGTTCATTCATATTAATTTAAAGAGTTATTTAGAATACATTTGCAAGTAATCACAGTATTAAGTAACATATGGCAACATAAAGACTTACAAGAACAATCTCTCTTTCATACTGAGCTATGCAAAATAGATGCACACTTATTCTTGCATACTGAATGCCTCAATTGTAGGGATGGATGGGTCCAAATGACTCTATTTCTACTGCTTGTGCAACAAGCACTTTCTATCTCATAGGTGCTGCAAATCATATAATTCGGGGTGAAGCTGTAAGTTGTTTACACTTATCTTATTACTCGTTGTTTACAAAAGAGATACATTTCATTACGGAGGCACTGAATCTACATGTTTTCAAATTGGTGTGTTTTTAAGATGTCATGCTTTCGGTGGCTCTAATGCTGCTATTATTCCAATAGGTAAAGTCAAGTAGCATCTATTTTCTTCTTGTATTTTGGCTTGTGACTCTGAGTTATTTTTTACAGGATTATGATATGATTGTATAATAACCATATTCATATAATTACTTTTACCGGGCTTCACATGGTCACCGTCTGCAAGTATTCTTTGAGTTTTGATCTGGTGAACATATGTTTGCTTGCAGGTCTTGGGGGATTTGTAGCTTGCGGGCATTGTCAGAAAGGAATGATGATCCCACAAGAGCATCACGTCCATGGGATGAAGTATGATTATTGGTCCATTATGATGATCCAACAAAAGAATAATGTCATTGATCTCCTTTTGCGTTTTTCTAATATCAAAGCATCTCATACTTGATTTTGGGACAACTTTTCAAATTAGCTAAACTAATTGCTCCACTTTTTGACAGGATCGTGATTGGTTTTTCATGGGGGATGGAGCAAGAATTCTGCTTCTTGAGGAATTAGAACATGCAAAGGTACATTCTTTGTCAAGAGGCATCTTTTGCTAGTGACTGAAGTTTAAGGCTATCTAGCTTGTATTTTGAGGTTTGTAATTGTTATATGCTCTAATAGATATGTTGCATGCTCTAACAGTTTGAATGATTTTTTATTCTTATCATCATTGCCATCTTCTTTTGGGTCAATGATGGAGGAGGAAACTTGAATATTGCTGAAATTTTAAGGTCATTGTAAAGAGTGGATAAATTGTCTATGTTCATCTAGGATAACATGTTCTTACTAATGTCGTGCAGAAGCACTTTAATATGTGCCAATCAGCTTCTTGTTTGACTGGAATAAACACACCATTACTTGTTTTGCATATTGCAGGTTTAGTAAATGCTGGAAATTGTGTTGAGTTGGCAGCACATCTTAATGTTGATGGATTTCTAGTCGGAGGGGTTTCTCTGAAGGTTGGCTGCAAACTGTTTTACCCTCTTTATACCTTTTTGCTGAAGTTTTTCAAGCTCTCCATATTGTTTACTTCAATACAAACTTTTCTCATCCTGGCCTACGAAAGCTCGTGGTCAAGTTATGCTTGGAGGTGACTATACTCTTTTTTATGTGAGCTCGTATCATCAAAATAACTTCAAGTATAAGAGCAATGTTATTATGTATTGTATTTTCAAGTTACCTGTCACATTATGAAAAGGCTCAGCATAGACATGCCTTGTTATTAAAGATGGCCTTTTTTATGAAAGGTTGATGGTTTCTTGTTATATGTTTAATTCAACCTCGGTATTTTAATGAGATGTTTGTTATAAATTTTCAAGTGATAGTTGATAAACGCAACGAGTCATTATAATCTTTGTTTTCATGAAGACTAAAGTTGAGTTGCTTGGTGCTATTGATAGTAGAGAATTGTATCAAAGTTGAGACAATCAAAGCGAAGAACATGAAATGACAGCTGCCGACAGAGAGACATTGACTCAAAATTAAAGTTAAGAAAAAAAACCTCAAAGTAGCACTAGGGAAGCAGACAGATCGCTTGAAGCTGGGGGTGGAGAGGTGTTCATATTGTATGCAAAGGGATAACGGAATTTAGGCACCCTTTTGTATTTTATCATTGTATTTAAAGGGTTAACAGTATTTAGACACCCTTTTGTATTTTATCTTATTTGATATTAATAAAATGTTTGTGGACCCATTTGTTGGGCACAAGATTCAAATCAAATTGTTTTTAATTTATGATATTCCTTACCAGTCTACTCTAACATCATAGACGATATGTAGCCGTCGATTGCACTATATGATATTTGGTTATTATTTATTCTTGAAATTCAGATTTTTCATTCTTTAAATTCGTATTGTCTCTAGAGAGACAATAAAAATTGAAATTAGTATTGTCTCTAGAGAGACAAAATCAGTATTTTGTATTGTCTCTAGCGAAACAATACAAATATTGTCTCTAGAGAGACAAAAACTATATTGTCTCTCAAGAGACAAAATATGTATCAACCTATATTGTCTCTGAAGAGACAATAATTAGAGACAATATTAGAGACACCCGCTTTGAGACAATAATAGAGACAATATACAACTTTTTTATTGTCTCTATTTGAGACAATTTGATCAAGTATTGTCTCTATTATTGTCTCAAAACACCCCCCCTTGTAGTAGTGTTGACAAACACGCTGCACCATAATTAAAAAAAAGAAATATTGAACTGCAAAATAATATGTAAGATGGATCTGAAAAAACATTATGCAATTTTTTATTTTCCAAAGAAGGTGATAGTGTCAATTTTATTTTTGTTGATTCAATGCTTTTCACAATTACTCTTTCCATTCTTCCATAGTGGAATACATTTGATCTAGTTTCTTACTCCAAATTTATTTCACTATAACAGATGCGTTTACATTGGCAGAGCTCAGTGTTCATAGATGAGCAGGCTCTCCTTATTAGGTATTATGCAATTTTAATTGATCTAAGATTAATAAGAGGACCTGAAGGTAATATTGAACTTAAAGCTAAGAGTCTGTCCGGTCTGGTGAAGAAAATCAAGGAGGGCATATCCATGAGCATATCTGAATCGTCCAGTTCCTCCAACAACAGATACCTCTCTCTGCGGCAGACTAAATCGATTTGTCCCCTGTATCTCGAGGCTGCTGCCATTGTATTTCCCAGTCTGAAAGATAATGGAAGAAAGCATATGAAAACCAGTGTTTTTGGGATCTGGTCGGGCTTCAAATCCTTGCATTCTTCCCAAAACTTTTGAGGACGGAAGAGGTCCTTCCGTAACAACGTGATCTATAACGTTTACCGTTCCGAAGGCCAACAGTCCAGAAGACGTTCCGTTCACTCCTGCAACTGTTTGTATGGTAGCATCGACTCCACTCAGAGTCTCTTGCAGGTATAACACCATATTCACTTCGCTGGCAGCAGCCAAATTAGAAGAAGAAGAAGAAGACAGCATTAGAAAAATGAAGGCAAGGAATAAGGCAAACGAAGATTTAGAACCCATCTCCATGGTAAATATAACTGGTCTTTCAGTCTTAGTAATTAAGGCGGGAAAGTGGAGAGAGAGGAAAGAGTTTAGTGACATTCCTATTACCCAAACGAGTATATATAAGCATTGCTGCGGATGCAAATTGAACTTCCTATTTTCTGCAATGAAAAAATCAACTGTATGCTTCTAGTCACGAAACGTTTTGTTTACTAAGAATTTAGACCGTGTTGCAGGAGAAGACTTTTATCGGTAACAACCTAATGTGTCAAAATTCTGGGCGAGGTAGCAAAAAATACACGAGAGATAGACTCTTCCATTTGAGAAAACCCTGGATATGAATAGCGTCAATATAATCTAGAATTCAATCGTAGGCTTCGAGAAAGATTTTGTAAAAATTTAGTTTTGTTTACAGAGATTTTTGACTTTTATCTTTTCGAGGGAATAAAATAATTGTGAGTGGAAACAGGCCGCCTTTTATTTTGTATCAGCCTTGAATTCTCATGCATTTTCTCTTCATGCGTGTGATTCAAGAGGTCTGAACTTTCCTTAGTGCGGGGGACCGGGTGTGCATCGTCCCATTTACGGAAGAAATTTAAGAAAAAACAAAAATCTTGGTTCAACTCTGTCGCCAAGCGTTTATACTAAGAATTTTGACTGTGTTGCAGAAGAAGACTTTTATCGGTAACAACCTAATATGTCAAAATTCTGGGCGAGGTAACACAAAATTTAGTTTTGTTTACAAAGATTTTTGACTTTTATCTTTTCTGGGGAATAAAATAACCGTGTGTGGAAACAGGCCGACGTACTATCAGCCTTGAATTCTCATGCATTTTCTCTTCATGCGTGTGATTCAAGAGGTCTGAACTTTCCTTAGTGCGGGGGGACCGGGTGTGCATCGTCCCATTTACGGAAGAAATTTAAGAAAAAACAAAAATCTTGGTTCAACTCTAGTCGCCATGCGTTTATACCAGGAAACAGCGCGCAAATAAAAAACCCATAATAGTCAAAAGGCAATCATGTTTGCCGCATTGTAACTAGGATGTTTTTGAGCGAGGTGTTGAAGAGATTGTGATAGTATTGTCATGTTCACACACAAAAAAATCTATTTATCATATATGTTTGTAAGGTTAATTAATTAATAGACATTTTATCATTTTTTAGGGTGTCTTTTCACTAGTATATATGTTGATTATTTTAGTTTACAAACTATGTGATGTTTAGGTTGAGCGTGTTCACTATGTTTGACAGAATTAATAACGAAATGTGGTGTGGGAGAATTTGGCTCACTTGGCCTTGACCACCGCTTTTAGTGGCCTAGGTTGTGGGTTCAAATCTAGCGATTTACCTGCAATATGCACCAAGGGGCTTGGTGTATGTTACTTCAAATGAGGTTGATCTGTGGTTTTCACCTTGTATTAGATCCTCACTCCTCGAAGCTTTGAGTTGCTGGATATTCCCTAATTCCTCTTAATTACAAAAAAAAAACACTTCTTTTTATGAGTAATGTGTTATGTGTAGTAATACAATGAATTATATTACTCATAATCTTAATAAAAGCTCTCATAATACATAGACAGAGGCATAAGTAGCGCAATCTACAACAAGGGGTGTAATGCCCCCTCATTAATTACCCAAGCCGCCTTTGTCAGGGAACCTGTCAGCTAACAGAACATGGAGGCAGCATATCCTAAATGACTTTGTAGACCTGTCTCTTCCTTGCATAATAATACAAGCACTTTATTTGAGGTCCAAAGGCATTAACCAGTTTGAAACCCAAGTTAATGTGGTAGAGTTAGAATTTTTTAGATAGTTCCAGCGAATGCCATTCAAATGCAAAAATTACAATGAGTTGTTCTAAATGAAGCTCTCGCTGAAATCCGTCCCAAAATTAGTACCATTAAGAGTGAAAATCAGCCTGCATTCAGAGATAAACCGATATTTCTAATATCTCATGTTTTACTATATACAAAGTGATTGTTCTTGACCTATATATGTTGCTGAAGCAGGTTCATGCCTCTGAGAATGAAGGAAACTACTGCATGTCACCATTTTGTTTATTGTAGGAAGAAGAAGAAAAATGTTGAGGTTTAGGAGGCACAGTATTCAGGTGCAATTCCTAGCTTTATTGGTTTTGCATTTGCTGCATCTGAGCACCCATGCTACATGCATGGTAACCTTTATAACTATCACTGCACGTTTACTACTCGTCATCTTTTGTTTGGAGTAGTTGGTGTATTGTATAAGACAATGAAAATTCCCTTTCCTGTTATTCCACGCAAGTTTCTGCAATTTTGTATTTTTCACTCTTCGTCCACGTGAGACCCTATGTTTCCCTTCCCTGTCCTCCAAAACCCACCAGCATCCTTCCACACTCAGGTCGGAATAAGTGCTTTGGAACAAGGCATGGGCATCCATCAAATCATAGTGGGAAATGGTTTTTTTGGTCACAAAATGTGATTTCAGACTGGTATTACAGTTGAGAATGCCCTATTAGAAATGTATGCGAAAACATGTGGGCTTGTCTACATGGCCATGGCTTGATATGTATGAAATATGCACAGAGGTGTATACAGGGTATGCTAACTGTTTGGAAAAATACGTAAAAGAAATGTGATTTCACAGAATGCAATCATTGTTGGTATGTACAAAATGGCACATAAAGATGTCATTAAATAGTTGGTGATTATGGGGGTTTTTCTTGCTAGGTTGCAAGAGCATACAAAAGACACACAACTGTTTGACTAAATACCTTGTAGAAAAATGGATTTTCATCTTATGATGTGGTTGCGAATTCCCCTGAATAATTGTAAGCAAAACAAGGAAACATGAGCAAGCCCGCAAAGTGTTGCTAGAATGCCTGAAGGTGATGTAGTCTCATTGAATGTGGTGATCGCAAGTTTTACGCAAAAAGGTGTGGTTTTCTCCTTTTGGCTTGCAATAAATTCCACTCCATCATTTCCAAAAAAAAATGTAAAAAATTAAATGTTGAATGATATAGAATGTAACCCAAACAATTAAATAATCTGTAATGCCCCATTCGTTTTTCGACTTATGCCCTTGCTTCCTTACCTTGTTGCTTAACACTGATTGTTTATTTGAGCCCTTTTGATCGTTACATGTTGTGACCCTAGTGCGAAATTATTTAGCATATTTCTTTCCTTCTCTCATTTTGTCATGCCATCTATGTCTGTTGTTAGTTGGCGAGGGTCATTAGTAGCTTACTTTTCTAACATTATTCTAGTGATCTAATCATGTCTTCGATCTATGGAGAGCTCAATGACATTTGTTAAAAAGAGTTCTAATGCAATATTAAAATCTTTTAAGTTATTTTAGGCGTAATTATTAAAAGATACTTAACTTTTGAACCATGTCTTTTTAAAAAATATTTATAAATAAATAAATAAAAATAAAATAATAATAAAAGGGATTTATCCCCCACCTAAACTAGTCTCCTAACAACCTTGGCTTGTGGGAAAGTTAAAAAAGGTTGGTGGTGGCACCAAGTTGGAGAGTATTGCTAACATCAAATTTTGAAACATTGACTACTCACATGCTCCTCTTTGGTAGACTAAACTTCACGCCTACCTAGTTTTTGTTATAATTGCTAATTAAGGGTGAATTTATTATTTATACCACCAAATTTTCCCTCCACTTTTTGGTCATTAATGTTCATACTTGGCAGGAGGAAGACGTGAGCTCCAACGCCTTGTTTTTTTTTGGTCTTGTTGGCTGGAGGTGTGTGGAATTGATGGCCACCTGCCATTTCATTATTTTGGTTTCTTTTATATATGCTATCACTTGTAATTTTGGGTCTGTTTGCGCCAAGTTTGAATGCTAGTAGTTGGTAAGAAGTGTAGGCTCGGTGGATCTTCCAAACAATGTTGTCACAACTGTTCTTCCTTTCTTGACCTCCTTTTGTCTTGTTCTTCCTTCATGTGCCTCTCAAGGGATCATGGAATGAAGTGGGCATGCCTAGCAAGCAGAAGAGATGAATTTCAACCTGGGGTTTCGGTTTCAGGCCTACTTGGTGGATGGGCGATTTGTGGACGCTCCAATTAGGCATGATAAGCTATCCATTTCCACAATGTGCTAAAATTTGACAAATCTCTTGAAAAGAAACATTCCTTTTCCTAAAATTGGTGTTTAAATTGTTATTTTGTGGATTGTGTTTAGTCTTTGATTAATATTTGGTTACTTCTAGATTTGCCTCTAATTGTGGTCTTCTGGTAGCTGTGGATGCTTTATTAAAGCATAAATTTTTATTCAGCATGAATGGTTCCTAATCCCTCTTATAGTTTAATCAATTTATTAATTGCATAACAAGTAAATCACTACAGTAATTTTGTGGGTGATATTTTTATTTAATTTTGCTAATGTAACTATTTTTTTGGGAATTACCTTTTTTTTTAAGAATGCACCTGGAGGTGATTATGGGCTATGGAAAGTTTTTAAATCATTGGAATGATTATATATATTCCTCCAACCCTTGGAGAATGTTTGGGTTGTGTTCTTTGGCTTGCCCAATAAATTGGGTTTCTGATATTAATATTATGGTGTTTAATTTGTTGGATCTGGGTCTCTTCAAGATTTTGGGGATATTATTGCTATACTGAACCTACCGGTTACTAGTATGAGTTCCGACATATCATGTTAATGGTTTCCCTCTGTTTATTTTTTTCTAAATTTATTTTTTTGTATGAGTAGATCCATAATATTTGTAAAGCTAGAAAAGAAGGGGGAAATCAATTTTTATTGAGATACAAGAAAATCGAGAAGTAATATTATAACCCAAAAAAAAGAGATAAAACCATTTGTATTTGAGATAGAGGAAAATCGATTGGTAATATTATAACCTGGAAACATGGAAAGAAATTGGCCTTGATGAAGGTCCATTTTGTGAGAAATATTGTATTTTGATAATAAAATGAATGCCTGGGTTTAGGGATATAAATTTTGGGTATAAAATGTAAATGCCTAGGTTTTTAACTTCCTACCCTTCGGGAAATTCTAGTTTCAAATCCCCGGTTTTATAGGAGGGGATCTTTTTTATTTAATAAATTTATACAAGGGCTATTATTTGTCTCTGCAGTTATGATTTTCACATAGAAATATTTGGAAAACCTATATGGATTATCATAGTTTAAATATACAGTTTTTTTAATTGTACCTATCGAAAGTGAGTTGACTTTGGAAATTTCGACCAAGTCTAGATTCATGGTTATATTCCTCAAGAACTAGAGGGTTATAAATCTAAAGTGTTATGAAACTTGGATGGGTTAGTTTAGAAATCTAGCTTGCATAATGGACTTGGGTATTTATGAGGCTTGCCGCTGCCCCGTACTTGGCTATATCAAGTTAACTAGGTTGCTTGGCATTGTCCATTTCTAAATTTTGTTGTCATCCTTTTTCTCTTGTCATTATGCTTATAGAGTCACTTATTAGATAAGAAAATATAGATTTTTAGTTTGAAAATTGGATTTCAAATCATATGATTACATGATGGAACTCCCTTTACACTCGATTGTTGTTTCTAACTTATAAGGGTAATGGCCCCTTCTTGAATGATTGTTTAAATTTTGTTGTTGTGAGTCAATGATTGTAACTGGTATATATTTGACTTCTCTTAGAAAATATAGATTGATGTTTGCATATTAGATTTCAATAATATAATCTATAGGATTACATGATTGAAATCCCAATACACTCAACATTTTGTCGCTAACTCATAAGACTATGGTCCTACCTAATTGGTTGTTAAAATTTTGGTGTTTTCGAGACATTGTTTATAACTACAGCATATGACTTCCTTATTAGATAGCATGGTTGAAAATTTTGTGTTGTTCTTACAAGTTAATTAATTAGTTGGAGTGTGGATCCATTTCTTGAAATAGAAGTTTTCCTTTCCCTAGGTTGTTAAATAGTAACATATTGTCATTATGTGTAGTCTTATCATGCTCAGTTCTCGCGAACTGACACAAGTTAATACTTGTGTAGATGGATTTTACAAGTAGAAAACGGAAAGACTTGTAGAAAATTGCATAAGTGTTTGTTATGAAGTTCTTTTGCATGAATTCTTTTATGTTGTAAAACTCTGGAAAGGGTCCCGTGGAAATTTTAGAAGAAGGGATAGTGCCTTAGTATAATGTATTGTGGAGTATTTTTGTCATAACTATTAAAACCTTGGCTTGTTTTGCTATCGTGGAAAATATAAATAAATTATTACCGTATTGTTATGAGTGATTTTATTGTATTATATAGATTCTAAGAATAGTATAGTGTTTCTTGACCAATGTTGTTACTCTCTTGGTCCCTAGTCATAGTTCCATAGAATTGTTTTATCCCTTTGGGTTGTGCATCGTGTTGGAAAGAATTGATGTAACCATGTATATTTTTCACAAGAGAGTAATGGTAAACTTTGTTCTTGAGATAAAATGTTGTGTTCTAAACCCTTCTAAGCATAATAAATGGTTGGATGATCCCTATAAAGATTAAAAATTTGTGTGTGTGTGTGTGTGTGTGTGTGTGTGTGTGTGTGTGTGTGTGTGTGTGTGTGTGTGTTGTGTGTGTGTGTGTGTGTGACTAAATTAATGTAGCTATGATCTACTTGATAAAATTTGAGTCCTTAAGTGATCAAAGAGGAAACTATCTTTTGTAAAGAAAAATATGTACACCTTGCTACCCCTAGATAAACTAATAAACATTATCATTTTATGGTGAATTTTAAAATGATATTAAGATGAAATAAATTATTAGATTTTGGAAGAGAATATGGTCATAATAAGTAGGAGGACACTGATTAGAAACCATTCAATCTCTCTCACCCATTGAAAACGTAATTTGTATATTTTTTCAATCTCATCAAGAGAAGCCTAAGTGAAACCTTTATTCATTCTGGATAAATTCTTAGCCCAATCAAATCATGGTTAATAACTAATAACATCTTAAAGATGAATCTAATTTGATCTTCTTCCTCTAACTTCTCTCAAAGTGATTTGTAATCTTCTCTTAATTGTTGTTAAATGTTTGATCCTTGCACAAAGAGGTTATACTGCCGAAACTAAACGGCACCTTCCCCTCAACTGGAGATTGCACTCGTCACCTTGTGTAATGGAGGTCGGAAACAAGATTCAGTAGCTTGGGTATGTTTAAGTAACCTTGTGAGAAATGGAAAATGTTCTTTTAACCAAACGAATTAAGCAAGTTATTGACATATTATAGATGATCCTCTTTCTGAAAACTTGATCTTAAGCTAATTAGTCTTTAGGATAAAAGAAATAAGTTCACATTGTAATTAGAATTATTCAAATAAGATCATGAATCTTCTCGATCGTAAAGTCAAGTTTGAAAGGCATTTTTAGTAAATACATAACCTTAAAAGGTTTTACACCATGGGATGTCCTCAACTGTAACTGTGTATTATGGCTGGAATTTTACATTGTGCCTTTTCAAAGAGAAAAGTGAATTGTTCATGATGGGTGTTGTATGTTTCCTTATTGCCTATGTGGTCAATGTTGTACTAAGCTTATTGGGAGTTGATTGTAGCCCTTTCTGGTCACTGTGTTGTCGTGTAAACCCCAAGTAATCAAAAAAAAATTATCCAAATTTTTCTGTTGTATTTATGTGTGTTTATGTGGGTGTTACACTTGGTATCAGAGTGGCGGTTTCATGCTCTTAAACGTTTGGGACATATTGGAGTGGTAATGATGTTGCATGGTCATGGTGGCGGTGATTATAAGAGTAATGTGATTTAAATGTGATGTGAACTATGTCGTAATTTTGATATTATGAGCGCACATGTTGTGTATGTCACTTAGTGCTTAACTGCTGGCATGTTGATATGTTGGAGATGAGATTATTCTTCCTCCTTTTTCATGAATTCAATGAGGATTCAAGTGTGATGTACCATCTTCTTATATGTATGAAAGGAATGTTATTGTGGATTGCGGATTGTTGGTGCTTTTGGCATTATACGATATGAAGGTGTATTGATTACATCACAAAATTGGTGTAAAGTGAATTTGATTATATCATGATTTCATCATCATGTTGGGAAGAAATGTGTATGCTACCATCTTGTATTAGCAGTTGATTGTATGTTGTAATTGTGCTCATCATAATTGTAATACATGTGATATGTAATGATTCATGTCTCGATTTAGGGAAATATGGTGCGTATATGATCCCTATCGCATAGTGATTACACTTTGGGTACAACATGTGGTGATGTGGTGTGTTGTAAATTGTGAATGTAATGTATGTGATATAAAATGTATTGGTCCCATGTGTAAGACACGGTTCATGTGTGTGAACCTCCATTGTGTTAGTAATATGCATACATGTTATGTCATGAACCTTAGACTAACCGATCCTAAGGGAAATCGGTAAAAGTGTATGTTTGGAGTGAGAAATTGTGTACCATGGGCCAATAACTCGAGCTAACCTTAGGCTCAATAGATGACAACATGTGCTCATCTATCTCTCTCCTTGTGGTTGTTGTATGGATGCAACCTAAGTGTAGATATGACTATGTTTATCCTTGTCGAAGTGGTGGCGGGATGATTCAAATAGAGATGATGATAGTTTTACTATTGATATGTTATTTTATAGGCTAAGGCTCATTGTTCGAGTGCCAGAAACTCGTTGAGTACCTCCTTGGTGGCCAAATAAGGCCACATAGTCATCGTAATGTTCTATTCTTATATGTGTATTTTATTTGTAAATTGAATTTTTATTTTATTTCTTTAAGGACCAGCAATTTTCTTGATTGCCATGTTTTATATTTTGGGCATTTCCTTGGTTGTGGTACTAACATGAATTTTTTTTACACTAACTATGGCTATTTGGCCATTTTTTTTGCTTGGATTTGGATTTTCTTTTAAATTTTAAAATTCTATTGCCTTGACCAAGGCTTGTAATTTCCCACTTGGCATTTGAATTGGATTGTTATGCTGGTTTTATTGCCGTGATGTGTGGAATAAGGTCATGGGATGCACCATGGAATGGTTGGACCTATGGACCCACTTCATTGTATAGGGGTACGCCCCAAGGAGCTATAGATAACTAGCGGGTTGTCAAACCACGAGTTATTATATCACTTGGATTAGGGGTGTTTGGACTCTATGTACCTAGGGCCATAGGGAAACCAACCTCTTTGGGGAGTGAAAAGGAGAATTTATTTTATTTATTATTGCTTGAGGGAGGCATAAGAGATTCTAAGGAGGCATAAGAGACTTGAGGGAGGCATAAGAGACTTGAGGGAGGCATAAGAGATTGAGGGGGGCATAAGAGATTTGTGTGTGTGTGATTGATGCTTCGGGAGGTATGCAGAGTTGTTATGATTTTTTCCTTGTAGTGTTATGATGTATGTGTTACGCATGTTAGTTGGATATATTTTGTGATGTTGTGGATATGGCATGTATGCCCTTGTTGACACTATGTACATGTAGCTATTGTTCTTAGTTATGATAAATCTTCATCTATGGAATTGTGGAAATTTTTGGTTGTTGTAGTACACTTTTGTTTGAGTATTTTATGTCAGTCATAGATGTGTGAAAAGTACCATATTATGTAGAATGTGCATGTTCCCTTCCATAATTTGCTAAGCTATTATGGTGTGGTATCATCATGAAAGTATGTAAAATTATGCTTATGAATCATTATTGTTGTGTATGACCCTGGTAGGGTGTTGTGATAGTAGTTCATATTGGGCACGCACAAGAATGAATAAACTAAAACCCTACAATAATGAAATTTCAAAGAACTTGAATTAGGAATAATGTAAACGAAAAGAGACTAATTAAATAATAAATAAGAAGGAACTACCAATCTTCACAAAAATTTGAAAGTTAAAAATTCTACCAAAATGTTTCTAAGGCTACCCCGTGGCCCTACTTTAATGATTAAAATTTTAAGAATAGGGTGTACTTTTGTATTTATCGGTTCCTTGATGCTTACCACCTTTCCTTGGACTTTATTGTTATGTCGCATCAAGAATGATTCTTTATTAAGCTGAGGAGAATGTAATGCCCCATTTGTTTTCGAATTCCACCTTTGCTTCCTTACCCTATTGCTTAACGTTGATTGTTTATCTGAGCCCTTTTGATCGTTATGTGTTGTGACCCTAGTGAGAAGTTATTTAGCATCTTTCTTTCCTTCTCTCATTCTGTCATGCCATTTCTATCAGTTGTTAGTTTTCTAGGGTCTTTGGTAGCTTACTTTTCTAACATTCTTCTAGTGATCTAATCATTCCTTTGATCTATGGAATGCTCAATGACTTTTGTAAAAAATATTTCTAATGGAATATTAAAATATTTAAAGTTATTTTAGGCATAATTATTAAAAGATACATATCTTTTGAACCATGTATTTTTAAAATATATTTATAAATAAATAAATAATAATAAATGGGATTTATCCCCCACCTAAACTAGTATCCTGACAACATTGGTTTGTGGGGAAGTGGTGAAAGGTTGGTGGTCGCGCCAAGTTGAGACTACTGCTAAGATAAAATTTTGAAACATTGACTACTCACTAGCTCCTATTTGGTCAACTAAATTTCACACCTACCTAGTTTTTGTTTCTAATTGCAAATTAAGGGTGAATTTATTATTGATGCCATCAACTTTGGCCCCCACGTTTTTTTCATTAATGTTCATACTTTGCGTGAGGGAGTTGTGAGCTCCAATGCCTTATTATTTTTTGGTCTTGTTGGCTGGAGGTGGGTGGAATTGATGGCCACCTTCCATTTCATTATTGTGGTTTCTTTTATATCTGCTATGAATTGTAATTTTGGGTCTGTTTTCGCCAAGTTTAGATGCTAGTAGCTGGTAAGAAGTGCAGGCTGGGTGGAGCTTCCAAACAATGTTGTCATAGTTTTTCTTTGTTTCTTGACCTTCTTATTCTTTTTTCATCCTTCCTGTGCCTCTCAACGGACCCTGGATTGAAGTGGGGATGTACAACAAGAATAATGGATTAATTTTGACCAGGGGTTTCAATTTCAGGATTGCTTGGGGGATGGGTGATTTGGGGATGCTCCAATCACGCATGATAAGCTATCCATTTCCACAATGTGCTAAAATTTGACAAATATCTTGAAAAGAAACATTCCTTTTCCTAAAATTGGTGTTTAAATTGTGATTTTCTGGATTGTGTTCAGTCTTTGATTAATAGTTGGTTACTTATGGAATTGCCTCTGATTGTGGTCTTCTGGTAGTTGTGGATGCTTTTATTAAAGCATAAAATTTTCTTTAACATGAATGGTTCCTAATCCCTCTTGCATTTTAATCCATTTATTAATTGCATAACAAGTAAATCACTGCAGTAATTTTGTGGGTGACCTTTTTATTTAATTTTGCTAATGTAACTATTTTGTTGGGAATTACCATTTTGTTTAAGTATGCACCTAGAGGTGATTATGGGCTATGTAAAGTTTTTAAATCATTGGAGTGATTACATATATTCATTCAACCCTTGGAGAATGTTTGGGTTGTGTTCTTCAGCTAACCCAATAAATTGGGTTTCTGATATTAATATTATGGTGTTTGATTTGATTGATCTGGGTCTCTTCCATATTTTTGGGATATTATTGCTATACTAAACCTACCAGTTACTAGTCTGAGTTCTAGAATATCATGTTAATGGTTTCCCTCTGTTTACTTTTTATGAATGTATTTTTGTGTATGAGTAGATCCATAATATTTGTAAAGCTGGAAAAAAAGGGGAAATCAATTTTTACTAAGATACAAGAAAATTGATTAGTAATATTATAACCCAAAACAAAAAAGAGAGAGATCGATTTGTATTTGAGATAGAGGAAAATCGAATGGTAATATTATAACCTAGAAACAGGGAAAGAAATTTTTATTAGTGATACAAAAATAAAGGAAAATCGATATGCATTTATTAATACAGAGAAATTGATTTGTAAAATTATAATTCCAAGAAAAGTGGGGGGGAATATTAGTTGTATTTATTAATACGAAAAAATCAGTTTGTAATAATTATAAATTTTGCCTTGATGAAGGTCCATTTCATGAGAAATATTGTATTCTGATAATAAAACGAATTCCTAGGTTCAGGCATATAAATTTTGGGTATAAAATGTTAATGACCAGGTTTTTAACTTCCTGCCCTTAGGGAAATTCTAGTTTCCAATCCCCAGTTTTATCGAAGGGGTTCTTTTTTATTTAATAAATTTATGGAAGGGCTATTGTTTGGCTCTGCAGTGACGATTTTCACATAGGAAGATTGGGAAAACCTATATGGATTATCATAGTTTAAATATACGTTTTCTTTTTATTGTACCTATAGAAAGTGAGTTGACTTTGGAAATTTCGACCAAGTCTAGATTCATGGTTATATTCCTCAAGAACTGGAGGGTTATAAATCTAAAGTGTTATGAAACTTGGATGTGTTTTTTTAGAATGATAACTTACATAATGGACTTGGGTAGTTATGAGGCTTGTCGCTTCCCCGTACTCAGCTATATCAAGTAAAGTAGGTTGTTTGGCATTGCCCATTTCTAAATTTTGTTGTCATGCTTTTTATCTTATCATTATCCTTATAGAGTCACTTATTAGATAATAAAATATATATTGTTAGTATGAAAAAAAAAATTCAACTCATATGATTACATGATGGAACTCCCTTTACACTCGATTGTTGTTTCTAACTTATAAGGGTAATGGCCCCTACTTGAATGATTGTTTAAATTTTTTTTTTTGAGTTAATGATTGTAACTATAGATTGAGGTTTGTGTATTATATTTCAATCATATAATCTATAGGATTACATGATTGAAATCCCAATGCACTCGAAATTTTGTCTCTAACTCATAAGACTATGGTCTTACTTGATTGGTTGTTAAAATTTTGTTGTTTTCAAGACATTGTTTAGAACTACAGCATATGACTTCCTTCTTAGATAGCATGGTTGAAAATTTTTTGTTGTTCTTAAAAGTTAATTAAGTGGTTGGAGTGTGGATCCATTTCTTGGAATAGAATTTTTCCTTTCTTGAGGTTGTTAAATAGTAGCATATTGTCATTATCTGTCGTATTATCATGCTAAGTTCTCGTGAACTAAATGAAGTTAATACTTGTGCAGATGGATTTTGAAAGTAGAAAAAGGAATGAATTGTAGAAAAATGCATCAATGTTGGTTATGAAGTTATTTTGTATGAATGACTTTATGTTGTAAAACTCTGGAAAGGGTCCCGTGGAAATTTTAGAAGAAGGGAAAGTGCCTTAGTATAATGTATTGTGGAGTATTGATGTCGTAACTATTGAAACCTTGGCTTGTTTTGCTATCGTGGAAAATATAAAAATGATTACTATATTGTTATGAGTGATTTTATTCTATTATAGATATTCTAAGAATAGTATAACATTTCTTGACCAATGTTGTTACTCTCTTGGTTCCTAGTCATAGTTCCATAGAATTTCTTTTTCCCTTTGGTTCTGTGCATTGTGTTGGAAAGAATTGATGTAACCATGTATAGTTTTCACAAAAGAGTAATGGTAAAAAAATTTCTTGAGATAAAATTTTGTGTTGTAAACCCTTATAGGACATAGTAACAATGCAATTTTAAGTATAATAAATGGTTAGATGATCCTTATAAATATATATATATATATATATATATATATATATATATATATATGAATAAATTAATGTAGTTGTGATCTACTTGATAACATTTGATTCCTTAAGTGATCAAAAAGGAAACTATATTTTGTAAAGAAAAATATATATACCTTACTACCCTTAAATAAACTAATGAACATTATCATTTTATGGTGAATTCTAAAATGATCTTAAGATGAAACCAGTGATTAGATTTTGGAATATAATACGGTCATAATAAGTAAGAGGAGACTGATCAAAACCCATTCAATCTATCTCACCCATTGCAAACGTAATTTCTATATTTTTTCAATCTCGTCAAGATAATCCTAAGTAAAACCTTATTCATTCTACATAAATTCCTAGCTCAATCAAATCATGGTTAATAACTAATAAGATCTTAAAGAAGAATCCAATTCGATCTTCTTCCTCTAACTTCTTCCAAAGTGATTTGTAATCTTTTCTTAATTCTTGTTAAACATTTGATCCTTACACAAGGAGGTTATAGTGTTGAAACTAAATGACACCTTCCCCTCAAATGGAGCTTGCACTCGTCACCTTGTGTAATGAAGGTAGGAAACAAGATTCAATAGCTTGGGTATGTTTAAGTAACCTTGTGCAGAATGGTGAATTTTCTTTAAACCAAATGAATTAAGCAAGTTATTGACATATTATAGATGGTCCTCTTTCTGAAAACTTGATCTTAAGCTAATTAGTATTTATTATAAAAGAAAGAAGTTCACCTTTGTAAGGAGAATTATTCAAATAAGATCATGAATCTTCTCGATCGTAAAGTCAAGTTTGAAAGGAATTTTTAGTAAATACATAAACCTAAAATGTTTTACACCATGGGATGTCCTCAACTGTAAATGTGTATTGTGATTGGACTTCTACGTTATTCCTTGTTGAAGAGAAAAGTTAATTTTTCATGATGGGTGTTGTATGTTTCCTTGTTTCCTATGTGGTCAATGTTGTGCCAAGCTTATTGAGAGTTGGTTGTAGCCCTTTCTGATCAGTGTGTTGTCATGTAAACCCCAAGAAATCAAAAAAAAAATTATCTGAGTTTTTATGTGTTGTATTTGTGTGTGTTTATGTGGGTGTTACAAAGTCTTACCTTGACGTAAACTATTAAAACAAAAAATTGATCTCAAAAGTCATGCATATGGAGTGCCACACCCAAACGTACCACAAAACCGAAACTCTTTGCATGACCCCTGGTGATATGGAACGCCTTAGGAAATCTTAACCAAGATGTTTGAAATTATTTAGTGCTCTTGAAATTCATATTCCTAAACCCTCTTAGCTTATCAATCACTTATGGTGACATGGTCGTTTCAATAAAACACAATTGGTTTTAGCTAGCAGTTATCGCTAGCTTGATCAAAACTTAAAACCACTACCTTCTACCTCTAGACTACCAAAAAGAGGATTGTAACCCACCTTCAATTCTATGAAATTTTTTTTGGAAACTAATTTTGTAAGTGGGGTTTTGGGGCCACTGGTCACTGTGTGACAAGATGTGCTGCCACAATTACGATAACTTGCCCTTGTGACTTGAGCTTTGCTCGTCGTAACCAACTCTCGTCATTCATGAAGAATTATTTATATATGGGAGAGTAAGTAATAATCACCAAACTTTTCAATCAAACTTAAACCGAGTGTTTTCAAGACCCAGTTTGTAGGCACTTTTGATGTTTTGGTTAGTTTCGTCATTCTTAGCTAGAATCCCCTTTTTGAGTCTTGTTTGACTTCTAGCCACACGTGTGACCTCATTATACCATTGCAATGCCATGTAAAATTTTATTCGATCTTTTATCTCATATAAATGAATTTTTAAATGTATGGTGATTTTCTCTCTCCACCCTCTTCTCTCTCTAGAAATGACTATGATACGTGATTGATCCGAAAATGTAAATTGGTTTGAAATTAAATGATAATGGACATGAAATGAAAATGGTTATGACATTGTGAATGGAAAATTAAATGTCTCTTAACTTTCTCTCTCATCCTTTCTCTCTAGTACCAAAATATTAAGTGCAACTAAACGTGAAAGCGTGAATGTACGAGAAACTATCTCTCTCTCTCTCTCTCTCTCTCTCTCTCTCTCTCTCTGAAAATGTTAAAAATGATGAATGTGTGAATTTATGCTTGAGTGTACGGGATTTCCATACTCAGTCCTAAGACTGACGCAACATTTTTGGCAGGTACTCTGAACAAGAGGATTTCTTTTGGATGTGATATCTTGTAATTAATGAGTTGTCGTTGTAAAGTTATATTCATCTTGCAATACATGTATTACCATAGAATAATTATATGTATTATTGTTCAAAGAATTTTTCTTTGTATATTTTGAAAAGGAATACCAATGTAGTTATATTTTATATTTTCGAATTGGATGTGAAGTGTTACCTATGTTATAAATATATTAAACTAATCCTTTACTATATTAATTATCGGTTTATTTCCTTAACACCCACAATGCTAGGTAGATTTTCATCTTATCAAAATTAACGAAAATTTAAAAAATGAGTTATAATGCCTATTGCACTTCCTCCTCCAATTTGAGTCTTTTACTCTGTATAAAAAATTGATCATGTTAATAAAATAATTTGATCTCATTAATCATATCCATGCTTCATACCTAAAACCTCTTATTAAGGACCATTTCCTTGATATTTTATGATGTTGTGCATATATGTTGTGAAGCCTATCATATTGGGACGAGTGAGGTGATCATGTCTAGGTGTTGTAGCTCTAACTATATCATGAATAAGTTAACCCCCTTGTGCATAATTTCCCTTAGTACCCTAGTGGGTGGCCAAAGCCTTGCAAGATAGTTGGTGGTTGTACCTACGATTGATCTCTTTTGAGACCTAAATTATGTGAGTGGAGACTACGTTTTGAATTACTTGTGTATTTACCCAACAATTGAAATAGGTCCTTATGAGGATTTTGGAATGCATAAGATTGTTTGGGATATATCTCTTTCAATATACACTTATACTTCCATGTCCAAGAGCATTGAACTGAGTTGTCTTGTGTGACATTGTACTCTTTATAGTCTTTAATTCCTCAATGTTATAAAATTGTTAGAGGAATTTAATTTTTTCCAAAAAGATGTTAACAGAGAACCAAAGTAATCACGTACATGTAGTTAGTAAAAATGGTAAATAAGATTAAACTAAGGAATGACCGCTACAAAAAATGGTACACCTTTGAGCGATGTCAAAACCAACTAAAATGTCAAATGTGATCATAAAATGATTGTGATAAAGTAGACCTCTATGAATAATACAGCAGCCTAAAAAATTTTAAAACCAAATATGATGTATGATCACATACTTTGTATTCATGAATGTGGTTAAATAACGATGTTAATGAAATAATGAAATGTATCCCTGAGATTAAGATACCTTTGGTTGTAGCCAAGGTCTTGTGAGTTAAGAAAATTTCACTCGAGTTGGACTTGTAAAAGATAGTAAAACCCTTGGCGCAAATAGGCATATATTAAACCTAGGATCACTCAAGAAGTATAATTTATGGTCAAAACATGAAATTAACCTGTTGCTATTAGGAGTAAATCCTTAAGATGATAAAATAGATTTGGTTTGAAATGTGAAATTCGTCACTCAAATTCAAAGAAAAATCTCTATAATGGGTACACATGTGTAATGTACCCTTCCATGGGAAATACGATTGTAAAAATATGAATTTTCAATTGGAGCAACAAATCGTGAATCAAGAAAGGTACAATTTAATTAGTTAATCTACATGGTTGTAATAAATTGAATTTGAAAAGAGTGTATTGTCAATATCAAACAATGATATGAAATGAACTCAGGATAGGTATTTTGTTGATATAGTAACCTTCCTTTTTCTTCTTGTGAATTTTCCTCCTTATAACAAGAGTATAACCTAGTAAACACGGCTATTTCAATTAAATCCTTGAGTCAAATACTAGAAGACACATGTGTGTATATACGTTCATAATCACAATCATGCTATATAAAGATATTTCCAAAATAGAAATGATCAAATTCTAAAGGAACCAATACAAGTGAAATGTTAAACAAAAACATGCAACCTATTTGTAAAGGAACAAAGGGTCTCATGTTATGTGTTCTTCAAACAATTATAGTTAACTATACAATTTTTGAGAAACAAACCTTTAACGTAATAATTGAATATTATGAGACTCATAGTTGTTTAAAATGAATTTATCTAACAAATGAGCTATGGATAACTAATGGAATTAGAGAAAGTACCTAACCACGCATTCTCCGTTAAAGACTAATGTGTTGTAAAATAAAGTAATTGAAGTTTGAAAAATAGGAAATATTAAACATTATGTGTTTAATTATATTGAAAACTATTAGGTCATACAATGGAAACTTAAAGGTAATGAATATGTAAACCATGAAAAGGCCATGTCATGAAGTATGCCTATCTTGTGTTTCTTACTATAATTGGGTCATTGTCCTAGTTTACGTTGTTTGAGTAAGACATTGATTTTTACCCTATATTATCCAATTGTACGAGTGGGTTCACGTTTACATAAGTGTCCTATGTGATGTCGAGTTTCTTTATTTGGATCCCATGTGGTGTTGTGTAGCGTGTAATTAAAGTCAAAAAAAATTATTCCAATATTTTTTAATTTTGTATTTCGCTGTTAAAAATGTGGGCATTACAAGGGGGGTGTTTTGGGACAGTACTTTACCAAATTGTCTCAAATTGATACAATTATTTTTGTATTGTCTCAAAGTGTCTCTAATTAATGTCTCAAACAATTGTTTCTCTAAGAAAAATATAAAATACTACTTTTTTTAACTCTTCAAAGAAAATATTGTTTTGTCTCTCTAGAAACAATATAAAATAATTATTATTTTTCTTATCAAAACAAAATACCATTTTTGTCTCTCTATAGACAATGCATCTTTAATACACTCTATCATTTCTATAGATAAAACATGAATTTGATGAACACAAAAAATTAAATAGATAAAATTTTAATAAGAAAATAATGGAAACTGATATAATGAAGGTACATTCATTTTTCATAACTAAAAAGGGGTTCTTATTTGTGGCCATAATCCTTACTATTTCAAAAGAAAACACTAATTACATACATACATACATACATACATACATATATATATATATATACAATTATTGCGAAGAAAATATGAAAATAGAAGAAATGACGAGGGAGAATGACAATGTGGAGAAGAAGGGCATAATCTTTCATTGTGGTATCCCATCCATCTACCATTAAATAATGTACTCCAAATTTTCCCATCATGATATAACCTTTTGAGACAACCTTATCTTTATATGTAATTTTCTAACATTTATATTGTAGTAGAACTAGGATTTAAATTTTTAGAAGAATATTTCTCGGATAGTTCATTTGATGAAAATTTTGCAAAGATAAGTTTAACATCCCAAACAAGGTATCTCTACACATTAAAAAATAAACCCAATCTCAATAATAAATGAATGAAATTCAAAGAGGGACAACACATAACTTCAGCCAACTTAACCAAATATAATAAGTTTAACACTGTTTACATATAAAATGCATGTTTGTAGATTTTTTTATTGAGGTGTGCACTCAATTGGGCACTAGTTTTACATGGATTGTCGATATATCTGCTCATACTTCAGAGGAAGCATATTGTGGGTTGATAATTATGATTAAGCATACAACCATACTAGTGGTCACCTTTAGCTAAGTAGCTACGAGTGAGGGGCATCCACACCATCAAATTCACCCAGGGCACGATCCTGGTCTCAACCATTTTGACTCTCCATGTTGGGTATCTCCAGGCCTTGCACTCAGTGATACTTGATCCTTGGTGATCTCTATAAGATCCAACATCACCACCAATGGACCAAGGGTTGTTCGATCATGTTTGTATATTCAATCATTTGATGAAAAAAAACTGTTGTAAAGCTATTCCATGAATGTTTGGGTTTATAAAATTTCACAAGGTTGTTGCCAAATTTATCCATCAAAAAGGAATATATATAACACATTTATCTTAGAAATACCATAAAATTTTATCTATTTCTAAATCATTGGGAAGTTTAACTCCCTTAATGTTATTGGTAAATAGAACTTACATTATCTTATGATAAATGAAAGGAAAAATATCATGTGTATCTACTCTATGAATATTATTTTTTCAAATTTTGAAAATGTTCTTATAGGTGGCAAATTAGTAGAAAGATCTTCCAAGACTATATATGCAATAGAAGTAGGGGCTTATAATGTAGTACTTGAGTAGATGGTTTAAATATAGCGATTTAACCGCAACATGTATCAAGGGCTTAGTGTATGCTGCTCCAAATGAGGTTGATCAGTAGCACTTGCATTATGTTAGAGCCTTAGGCCTTGAAGATTTGATTCACTGGATAATCACTTTTTCCACTGGATTACAAAAAATACATCCTTATATGAGAAATGTGTTGTGTGAAATAATACAATTAATTATATTGCTCATAATCTTAATAAGATCTCTCATTATACATAGATAGTTGTGTAAGAATCCCAAACTAAAATAAGGGGGTATTTTAAGACAATACTTTACCAAATTATCTCAAATTAATAAAATTGTTTTTTATTGTCTCAAAGTGTCTCTAATTAATGTTTGAAACAATTGTTTCTCTACGGAAAATATAGAATACTTCTTGTTTTTAATTTTTAGATAAAATATCACTTTGTCTCTCTAGAGACAATATAGAATAATTATTATTTTTCTTCTCCAAACAAAATATATTTTTAATCTCTCTAGAGACATTGTATCTTTAATACACTCTATCATATCCTTAGAGAAAATATGAATTTTATGAAAACAAAAAATTAAAATGATAAGATTTTAATAAGAAAATAATGGAATTTGTTTTTTTATTAAAGGTAAAATAGGGTTGAGGGGACCCTATCACTTACAAGTGAAAGCTCCATATGAGCAGATGATTGAATATAACGTAGTCCAAAAAAATATAACATATATAACAATAATATCATTCAAGCTCCATCCCAAGCATTAAAACAAGTTAAAAACATAGAAGAAACAAAAACTATATAAGACTACTGCCAAATAATAACAGTATAATAAATTAAAACATAATAATAAAAACCACCCCCACAGAGATTACTTTTTGTATTTTTCAATCCCATTAAGTACTTTTTCCCATTCTTTAGCTAGAGATTCAATGTTGGTTCCCAGCAATGCCAGATCACACCCCTCAGCTTCTGTCTTTCTTTTCTTAGAGTTGCACTGATCATCCACCATCCTATATGCATTTACTCAGTTGACCCAGGGTTTGGAGATGCTGCAAAGTGTATTTTAATGTGGCCACACTCCATTCCATGTAGCTATTTAAAATATATCTAATGTGATCAACCTCGTTAGTGAGGTAACTACCATTGGCTTTCAACAACTCAATCTCCCCTCCTTTTTTAGCCAAATCTTCAACCTACACCTACATCTTATGCCAGTCATTAAATAAAAATTGCATAGATCTTTTTGTGAGCCTCATATCACCCTTCGACCCTTCAATATCCAAAGCCATCTTAGCTAGATGTTTTTCACCTTTCACCGGTCCCACATGTCCCATATCCTCAAACTGTTGTTCTAGTTGAACATTAACAGGAGCCTAATTTTCTTGTTTACTTGATTCCCCTTTTGATCTAACCGAATAAAAAGGATCCTCCTTGGATTTAAGCTCTTGAATATTCTGAGATGTATCAATTTTAGTGGCTTCCTTTTCCTCCCCTGACACTTCATCTTCCTATGTATCTGAGTCATCATTAGAGTCCTCTTCATCTGAGTCTAAATCATCAGTCTTGACATAACCTTCTAGTTATTTCTTAATGGAACCTATTTTATCAACATTAAGAGCAGATATTTTGACAATGATGAGTATGAAGCCTTAACATATAGGGACAACAACTCTGTTATTTTAAAATTGGGTTATGGAGGCATTCAGGGAGTGAAACAGGAAGTACAGTAAAATGAAGCTATGACCATGATGAAAATGGGTAAGCATAGGAATATCATAGGCATAAATGCACTTATGATGCCCCTCAAGAGTGAGAAATTGAGTTAGGGTAAAATACACCTCATCATAAGGCCTAGGAAAAGTAGAACGAAGATAACCAAAAAAGTGATGGGTAAGTTTTTCATTACCTCTGAGAAATAATTTCAGTTCATCCGTGGCCTCCTTCTTCATTTTATAAACCTCCCTTATAAAAACAAGCACTCCCATCACTTTTTTAACTGATCCCACAGTGATATCGATATGGATGCCTTTCATTTCAACAATAGCCCCTTTTTTAGTAGATTTCCATGCTCTGGCGAAATCTTTATTGAGATTTTCATAGTGGCATTCAAATTTTTTTAGGAAGGATGATAACCCTTTACCCTCAAACACCTCCATCACTTCTGGCTTCTCCCCTTCCATGTTATAAGTATTCATCCTCATAAGATATCCCCCCATTTGGAAGCATGAAAACCAGTTCTCAAAAAACTAGAGCTTCAAAATAATCAAAAAACTACAATCCCACCTGATAAACGCATTGTTCCAAGCACAGTAATAGCCTTAAAATAACATGAGTGAATCTGAGCCCAAATATTCTCATCATCCCATGATAAATTCACACTATTCATAGAACTTATGCACATCATGACCTTAACACCCCGCTATCTAACATTAATTAGAAACGTGTCCATACTGATCATTTTGGAGGTGTGCTCACACCTTGGTGTTAAGATCTTCAATTTCATTTATTAGTGTCAACTCATGACAATTTAATCTTAGTGAAATAATCAGCCACAAAGTTATCCTCTCTATAGATATGCTTAAAATTTATAGTTTAAAATAGAATAGACATTTATTTTATGTTCTTAATAGAGTTTTGAATAGATGTAGAAATGGTATCTCTACCAATAATGTTGTTGATAATATTCAAGTAATCTCCTTCTACTTCTAATCTAACAAATATTTATTGATGTGCTATAGAAACCCCTCAAAATACCACCGTATCTTCAGCAACAAGATTTTTTTATGTGCCAAGATTACAGTAATACCCAAGAATAAATCTACCTTAAGAATCCCAAAACACCCCACCACAACTTTCCTTTTTGGGGTTTCCTTTGGATGCCCCATCACAATTCAAAGTAATACACTCCTTGCTAGGTTCCACCCAACCTTGAAGTCTAGGATTTAGAATCGGATTGCTAGTTTGAGTAGAACCTATACCCCAATTCGTAGAAAAAAGGCTCTCATTTTGAAGAATGGTTTTCTTGAGTGGAGCCAAGTTAGAGAAATTAACATTAATAGCATTAAAGCAACAAATTCCAACATTATTTACCGATTCATTCTTTCCTTTAAAAATTATTTTGTTTCTCACTTTCCATATTTACCAAGCCAGATGCATAACGGAGAAGGTCTACAGATATTTTAACCCTTGAATCTTGAAAGGACTAGACCATTGAGACCACAACTTTTTAATGGAATTTTGAAATACCCACTTGATATCAAAAATATTGAGAAGGGTATTTCTAACAAAAATAAAAAAGGGACAGTTGAGGAAAAGATGTCAAGAATATTTTAGACTCCTTTTCACACAAAAGACACTTGTTCACCATATGAAAATTTATCTTATTAAGGTTACTAACAGTAAGGATTTTATCATGGATAACTAACCACCAAAACATATTGATCTTGGGAATAACTTTGTTGACCCACACTTTTTCCCAATTGAAGTTATCATTTCCACAATCTACAGTAAAGAAGGTATTGTAGGCACTTCAAACCAAAATAATTCCATTGTCCTCCTTTTACTAATAAATGTTGTCATATTCATAACTTTATTTATTAACAATAACCCCTCTTAATATATTTTTAATAGAGATGATCTCATTGTAGCTAAAACCCTTTAGTTCAATAGTTTTCCATTAGCCCAGGGGTTCATCATAGTTAAAGTAATCTCTAACCTTTGTCCCATATTTAACCATTACATCCTTATAGATATTTGGGTATATGACCTTAAGAAGAAGGTCCCCTAACTATTTATCATCCTAGAAATTAATCATTCTTCCATTTCCAATCATCCATTTGCTTCCCTCAGAGACCGTGTTTAGCCCAATTTATAGATTTCCAAAAAAAGAACAATTAAAATCCACATTGCTAAAGCACCATTCATTAGAACTAAGATTTGGCTAGTATTTTTCCTTTATAATGGTATTCTAGACACTATCTTCCTTCACCAACCTCCAAGTCATTTTTGACAACATAGCTTTATTCATTTTGACCCAATCCATAATACCAAGTCCCCCTAGCTTTTTTGGCATAAAAACCTTTTCCCACATAATAAGAGGAATTATGTTTTTTGTTCTAAGCCACTCCACAAAAATATCTTTTGAATGCTCTCCAATTTACTAGCTATAGAGGAAGGTAATCTATAAATAGACATAGAGTACACCAGGATATTTATAATCGAGCATTTGAGAAGGACCAATTTACTTGCTTCAGATAACAGTGAACCTTTCCACCCTTCCAGTTTCTTAAGAAATATATCTATCAAAAACTCCAATCAACAACTTTAGGTTTTTCAATTCCAATAATCATTCCTAGATATCTAGTAGGGAAATTTTTTTTCACACAACCAAGAATTGCAACAATTTTGTTACACCTTCTTTCTGGATTGTTTATGAAATAAAATGAAATTTTCCCATAATTGATCATTTGGTCAGAGGCCTCCTCATAATCAATCATTATTTGTTTGAACTCTCTAGCCTCCAGAATAGTGGCCTCACCAACCAACATAATGTCATCCATAAAATGTTAGTGAGTAAAATTTGTACTATTAATAGAAGGAGAGATGCCTCTTATTATTCCTTCAAGGTTTTCCTTATTTAGAGCTCTACTTAAGGTCTTTACCATTATTATGAATAGAAAGGGGGAGATAGGATCACTTTTCCTTAATCCACGAGAGCTGTTAAAAAAGCCATAAGGTTTCGCATTAATTATGACAGAGAATTTAGCTATCAAGAAAAAATTTTGAATCATCATCTTGAAGTCTTCACCAAAACCAAACCTGGTTAATAATTTCAGAAGAAAAGGCCATGAGACACAGTCATAGGCTTTCCCCATATCAAGTTTAATAAACACAGCCTCCTTTTTCATTTTTCGTAACCATATGGATAGTCTCCTGAATGGTGAAAATACCATATTGGATCTTTCTTTCCATGATAAACCCTCCCTATTTTTTAGATATAATAGAAGGTGGGATGAGTTAGATTATTAAAGATAGAATTTTAGATCACATTTTGTAGACACGGTTACAAAGACTAATTGGTCTAAACTTCTTGAGGTCCGAAGGATTATTATTCTTAGGGATTAAAGAAAGAAATTTTTATTTAATTCCTGAAGCATATTTTTGTTCTTGAAAAACTCTTGAATATATTTTCATATATCTTCCTTAACAATCTCCCAAAAAGTTTTTTAAAAAAAGCTGGAAAACTGTCCGGTCCTAGAGCTTTATCATGGCTTAAAGAATTTAGCATGAATTCAATTTCTTCCATTAAAGGAATTTTAGTGAGCATATTATTGTATAACTCTTTAATTAGCTATGAGATACAATCCAAAAATTACTCTTCCTTATTGTTGTTAGATGAGCTTATCGAAGTGAGAATTTTGCTAAAAAAGGAAATAACAAAAGGTTGAATTTCCTTAGTTTCATTGAGCATTATACCTTCTTCCCCTTTAATACATAGAATTATGTTATTCTTCTCCTTTTAAAAGTTGAAATATTAAATAATTTTGTATTCTTATCACCTTTTTTGAGCCATTGAACCCTAGATTTTTGTTTCCAAAAAGTTTCCTCCTTCAGAAGAATGTTGTGATATTCAAATAATAATTCCTTCTCATTTTTTTGACCAACCTGAATATGTCATCAAAAGATTCCAAAGTAGCTTGAAGGGATGAAATATCAGTAGTCAAAGCCTGTTTCTTATAAAAATATAACCAAAAATTCTTTTATTCCATCCTTTCAGGTTTTTCTTAACATGAGTAAGTTTTTTAGAAATTATAAACATGGTTGTTCCTTTGATTTTCACATTCCACCAGCCCTTGATTAAATAAAAAATTTCTTCATTTTGTAACCACATCTTCTCAAACTTGAAATGGGTTCTCCTCCTTTATTTATCTTTAATCTGAAAAAGAATCAGATTTTGGTCTGAGCCAATGTGAGGGAGAGAAAAGGGGCTTTCTTCTTTATTCAAACAACCCCATGAAGTCAGAGCCCTATCAAGTTTGACATGAATCAGCTGATCTCCTTTTCTCCTATTGGACCAAGTAAACCTAATAATTTATATAATGGAAAATGATATAATGAAGGTATTAATTTTTTTATAACTAAAGAAGGGCTCTTATTTATTGCCCTCATTCTTACTCTTTCAAAATAAAATACTAATTACATATGTATATTTACATACAATTTTTTGATAATTGGCAACTGGAAGGTTTTCCTAGGGGCCTTACCATATTATAAAAAGGCCTGAAATCCCAAATAAAGCCTTACACACAACAAAATCCAACAAGAAACAGTTGCCCAGCAGTGAGTGAAATAACTAGGCAGGAGAAACAATTTTCTTGTAACTTAATTTTTTCTTTCTAAGAACCATTTTCCAACCTTAAAAACAACATCAATAGGTAAATTAACCTCAATAACATCAATTGGCTGATTTTTAATATTTTTTAAAGGAAAGAAAGGAACATTTTCCTTAACCAGATTTTCGAAGATTGGTTCATTTTTGTTGTTCGTTTGGATTTCCACATTGGATTTTCGCTAATCCTCAACATCAATATCTCTATGTGGTATTTCAGAATCCCTGATAGGTGTTTCCCTAATATTCATTTATTATCGTGTGACATGGGAGGGCCTATTTCCACTAAGTAAATCTCACATGTTTCCTTTTCTCAAGGTGACATTAAACACCTACATGACCCAAAGAAAAACATTTATACATATGAAGGGTAAACCTTAATAATCTAAGGGTTGAATCCAAATTCTATCTTGGAATTTAAGGTCGATGTTTGTAGGAAGATATTTTGAGGTGTCTATTTCAACAAGTATTTGGGCTTAAGTTTTGTGCATATTACATAGCAAGAGGCATAATCATCAACATTAATAATTTTCCCAAAGGTGTTACCTATGGAAAATAAACATTTAATCACCCAAAATTGAAGGGGAAAATGTGGCAATCTAACCCAAACTGGTTTGGTTGAGAAAGATTCAGTGAGAGGGTTAAAAGAAGGGAATCATGGTTTCACAATCACATAGTGAGGTTTTCATATCTAAATGGTTTCAAATATGGTATTCATATCATAGAGCTCAGTGAAAACTACAATAAAAATACCTTTAGCACAAGGATAAACATCTACCTGACATTCAAGCAAGGGCATCCAACATTTTGATATCCACGCATGTAGATCCGGTAAAGTGGGACACCATCCACTAAATTTTCATATATTTACATACAATTACTTCAAAGAAAATACGAAAATAGATGAAATGACAAGGGATAATGATAGTGTAGAGAGGAAGGGTATGATCTTGCATTGTGGTATTCCTGCATCTACTATTAAATCTTGTAATCCAAAGTGTCCCATTGTGATATAACCTTTTAAGACAACCTTCTCTTTATATGGATTTTCTAACATTGATACCATAGTAGAACTAGGATTTATTGTTTTAGAATATTCTTTCTTAGGTAGTCCATTTGATGAACTTGTTGCAAAGATAATTTTAACATCCTAAACAAGGTAAATCTACACATTAAAAAAATAAATCTTTTTCAAGAAAAAATATCAGTAATAAATGATTGAAATTCAAAGAGAGACAACAAATATAAATTTATCCAACTTATATCCCAATATAATAATTTTAGCATTGTTTACATACAAAATCTATATCTGTACATTCAATCATTTGATGAAAAAAAATTCATTTTAAAGCTATTCCGTGAATGTTGGGGTTTATATAATATCATAAGGTTATTTCCAAATTTATTCATCAAAATGGAATATATGGAACACATTTATCATAGAAATCTACCATGAAATGTTATCTATTTCTACAAACATTGGGAATTTTTTAACTTAGTTAATCTTATTAGGAAATATAACTTACATTATTTTATAATAAATGAAAGGAAAAGCATCATGTGTATCTACTCTATAAATAAAATAAAATTGCTGAAATAGATATTATATTAAAATAACAATTATAATGATACAAGACTATTCACAAAAAAGGAAGGTGGTATGGAAGCATGCCTCAAATCCACGAACCAATCTAGGCTACACAAGGGCCTAGGAGAATTCCACTACACGGAGCCTAGACAAAAAGATTTTTTTTTTTTTTTAAATTCACAATGTTTATATAAGTGGTAAACTACTAGAAAGATCTTCCAAGACTGCATATGCATTGTAAGTAAGATCTTATATAGCACTTAAGTATATGGTTCTTATAAATACAATGTTTCAAGCTATCTTTCTTTCTTTTTTATGATAAAAAACACACAAAATGTTGAAGTTTATGTATTTGTGGCCTTACAGGAATATGATCAATGCTTAGTTATTTTCATTAGCATACTAGAGTGGTTTTGAGATAAGTTTGTGTTGGTGAAATATTTTTTTGGGTAGAAAATATGGGATTCATCAATTCTCGCGGGACTAGGTCCCTCCTCTTCAGAATCTAGGGTGGTTCAAATTTATTGAAAAATAGAAATTATGTGCACTATTTTTAATCTCTAAGAGGTGGTCAAATTCTAGAAAATGTATGAAAAAACCCTATTTGTGACTGCAATAGAAAATTGATGAGAGTAAAAATTACAAGTTAGAGAGGAGAAAAGTGTTGAGAAGGAAATGGAAAGTGAGGAGGGATTTAAGATAATGGGTGTAACACATAATCCATTAATCAATAACTCATAAAAACTCCAGATAAATCATAAGTAACATGAAATAACATGTAACCAGATAAGGAACATCAAACAATAGAAAAATTGACACAAAGTTCAACCACCAATTTTCATTTTGGTCCAATAGGTAAAAATTTCTTATGTCCTTATGAAATTTTCATATGTTTTACTAAGTATTAAGAGAGAATGGAGGAAAATATTAATGATCGAAATAGAAGAATACAATGTGTTAGGGAGATAAAAATATGATATTTTGTAATGGATAATTCATTCCAATATATATCCTCCTTGTATGACTCTTTGTATCCCTATGCAAATTTTCATGTTTTAGAATTAAAAATAGGTTACATTTCCTAATTTTGAGAAAAACACTTTTATGAGGAATATAAAGTCACTTAAATGAATAAGATGAAAATAGAAAAAGTGTGCAACCCCAAAAAATTAAATACGAATCACTTAACTTAACCTAGTCACATTTACAAAAGAAGTGATTTCTTCATGAGAGACAAGGAGCTACTTGGAAGAAGCAAGAAAAGGAAAAGTAAAGAGACTATCATGTAGGCCAATATCTAGAAGAATTAGACCCTTAGATACACTTCATTGGAGTAACTTTGACCTTCTTTAGATGCAAGTGAAATTGCATGAACACATCCTCAACTTCATCTTCACGTGAAATCATAGTATCCACTTCTTCAAAAATTCTCGTACCTCATCCAAAAAAATAAGTTACAAGTTAAAGATATAAAAAATGCAAAACAAATTGGATATATTTTTTGAAATGCTCTATTTATATAGTAAATTGACCTTGATATGTTGTCTTCATTCTCCTAAAACCTTGTGTTGCAAGTTTTAGAATTAATCCTCTTCTATAATAGGAACTCCCAAAGTCGTATTGAATTAATTTAATGAGCATCACACAATTTTCTTGTCCGATTTCATTTAACTCCATATGTCAATATGATTTGAATAGATTTCGGGCTTGGTAAAAATTTATTTTCTTAAAATACCTAGATCTAAAAAATTAAAGAAGGTTAAATATATCATATTCTAATCAATCACTATAAATTAAAAAATAAATAAATGTTTAAATTCATATAAACTAGTAAAATGATATGTTAAAATAAAACTAACTAAGATACTTAAATATAACATATTAACATGCATGTTTTCCCCTAATATCCTATAATATGTTGTCCACATTATTAACATAGAGGGTGATTTACAAGTCCCCTCTTATTTTTTGTTAACACATATCATGAATAAGCCAAGAGGTTCTATCATCATGTAAATTTGGCATGTTCAAAATGTCTTCTTCCTCATCATAACTCCTTAGTGCTTCAAGGAGTGTGTTCTTGACGCGAGATTAGACGAAATTTTACCATCTATGTTTTATTGTTTTAGCTAGAGTAGGTTGAGAGGGAATTTCACCCAAAGAGAGTTTTAAATAAAATTATAAGTATTCATAATTTAATTTTTAATGCCCACAAAAATATCGCACAAAACCCAAATATTAGTTAGGAAAAATTATTACAGAATTTTTTTTGTTAAAACTGGTTAAAATGGGAATACCTTCAACTAGATTTAATTTAATTCACAGTCATTAATTCCTTCATTTTAATTAATAAACAATTAATATTATTTTCATCAAACATTACGGGCTTAAATCCCCTTCCAGGGTTCCCATTAAATTTTGTTAATTAACCCTTACAAGCCATTGGCTAAAATACCCTTGTTGCATTATTTATTTAATACTCTAGGGTTAAGTCTAAAATTATCCTCCCAATAAATTAAGTACAATTAAATTTAATCCCTAATATAAATATTGTCTAATTATCATTGAGTAAATTTTAATTAATTAAATACAAGGGTAAGGGCTTTTTAATTATAAAGTCACCAACTAAACATAAGGTCACAATTCAAACTTACCTCCTAACACCCTTTAGTGGCCCCATTCCAAAAGCTACACATGTATTTTATTTAAAATCATATTCCCACCCAATCCTCACCTAAATTTTGTAGGGAGGAATCACAACCATTAGATAGATTCAATGAGGGCCCTTGGATCTTAGGGATTTCACACTAACCCCAATCATCTCTATGGAGTGTTCTTATTATTTTCCTTTGGCTTATTTGCTCATTTTTTATTTGCAAGTTTAGAAAGAGGAGGAGGAGCCATGAGAGTAAGAAGAGTAACCATGGAAAAAATTTCATGGTTTTAGTTGTAAAGATTATATTATTGTATTATTTCCCTTTTGTTTAATGTAGAGATCCTACAATGGATCTATTTTTTTATTTAATGAAAACATTTTCTTGTTTTGAGTTCAACCATTGGGGAAAAACCCCATTTCCTTTAATCTAATAATTTTTACACATTTGGGTGCCATAAAAAGATTGGAAAACTTAAACACTTAATATCAATTTACTTCTAGTTGCTGGAAATTACCTTTTAATAGTTTTAGGAATAGATTTCATTTAATTTTGAATTTATTTTTTGTTTTCACAGATGGAATTTATTTTTCCATCAAAATTTATAATGCCTCTACTGTGGTTGATATCCTTGATATCTTATGTAATCTATGTTGCAAAGATTGATATGTGATTCTTGTTTAAAGACAGTACCCTCATGAAAAAAGTAATCATATTTGTTGTAGATGATATGTTATCTTCTAAAAATGGACACAATCATGTCATGTAAGTTCTAAATTTAAAATGAATTATTTCATTCTTTATTTATGTTGAATGTTCACTTCATGTGGATGGAGGAGATAAATTTACTCTAAACTCATTCATAGCTTATTTGTCATTTGAACTTGTGCTTCACTCTATTTGATTTTTGATGCCAGGATAGCCATACCTTGGATCAATTTCAATTATCAAAGGCATGATTTTGATTCTATGATGTTTAGGTCATTAGACCAAGTCAGGTAGAATGTTTGATTTTTGAACCCAGGATACTACAAGATCATATGTGACATCCTTTGCATACACCCTTTATCGTGATCTAAAAACGTCATTTCTATTTATCACAAAAGGTAAAGTTGATGATTAGTTTTGGGACATAATTTAATATAAGTCCCTACAATTATTATCTTATCCTAAGTTTTAAGCTAAGGTGATTTTATTATTGTGGTTGATTATTTGGAAGGGGGTAATCCTAAGTCTTGATACTAGTAAGACTAAATAAGAAATTATACCTAAGGACCTAAGCTTTGTTTATAACCTAATATTATTTGAACCTAACCTAAGGACATTAGGTTAGCCTAAAGAGGATGGTGTGGATGGCAAGTGCATGGGTATTGGTGGCACCAATTTCTAATGTATTTAAAAGATTTGAATGTGACATTAAATACGTTGATAATGCTAATTTTGGCCAATGCATGGAAATTAAGGGGAATGTTGAGTTGTCAACTCTGTAAATTTCATTTACATGAAGTTTTAATTTTTAGTTTAACCCAACAAGGAGTTGGTGCTAGAGGGAATGTAGGAGAGGACTCTGTAAGTCCTCTTGGAATTTAATGTTCTCGACCAAAGAAAAAACCACTTGGGAAATAGGAGAAGGTGGGGGGGAATAGATGATTTTTGGATTTTATCATTTCCTTTGGTTTTTGGAAGCTTTGAAGCTCTGCATGTGGTTTTTCATTCTTTTCAAACCTCCAGTTCAAATTTTTGCATGTTTAATATCATCTTGCATGGCAAAAATGGTAACAAAATCTAAGCATGGAAGCTTTAAGAAGGAAATAAGAAAAGTTTCAGAGGTTGGATTTTGGATTTTTCATGGAAATCTCGTAGTAGAAGTTTTGCATGAAGGATTGAGGAAAGGAAAACAAGACATGAGAACTACTAGGCATGATATGCCCTATCTCATTAAATCTTCTGCTTTTACTTAAATATTTTCATTAAAATAACTCTACTCTTTTATGAAATCATTCCTGGGTATTAGATGTTTGTTTTCTGTTTTCTTGTTCTTGCTTCAATGATGTTTCTTGATTATGGTTTCTTGTGTATATATTTTTATGTTGTGTATATAGTTCTTTGTTGTGATTATGGGTTTCCTTTCTTGGTAAAAAACTATGTTTTCCTTAGCTTTATATTCTATATAACTCCATGAATGGTAAGGGAAGACTATATTAGTTTTCTTTATTAGATTATCCTCCTTGATTTGGTAACTTGTATGCGTGGAATGTATACCACTGTTATGGTGGAAATATTTATGGATTTTGGGGGTATTTTCTATTTTACCTTGTTTTTAAATGGTTGGAGACCAACATTATTTGGTTGGATTTTGTTTATGACTGTCTATAACTCCTGCATTATTTGTCAATTACTCGTTGGCTTATATCGTGGAAAAACTCTTATATTTAGGAAGAACTCAACTGTTAGTAAACTAGGTTATCATTTATTGTTTCATTTTGATATTGGTTCACCTTATTAGAAGGGTTTGAAATGGAACTTCAATTTCAACTGATAGACTTTCATTTTTGAAGTTCTATCTTTTTTTTTTTTGGTTGTTTCACTATGGTTTTCCTGTTGGGGGTTATGTTTTCAGTCCTTAGTTCATCGTTGGGTTTTAGTTGTTAACCTTCCCTTGGTTTTGTAGTTATATTTAGTGAGATCTTGTTTGAAACTTACTAGGCATGCATGAAGTATTTTTCGAGCACTGTAGGTGCATTCAAGAAGGGAGATTGTTGGATTTATTCAGTATCTATTTTACTACATGCGTTTGTTATATAAAATCTGTCACAAGTGGATCAGTTTAGTATCTTAGACTAGTAAACTCTATCTCTTTCTTCTTTGGTCTATTTTTCTTGCTCGCTTACTCTTCTCAAGTTGATTCTTGTTATGGAACTTGACTGAACCTATGCGGAAATCCTAGGTTGTTACTTTCAATCTGGTTTCATTTTTTTTAATTATTATGCTCCTTGTGAGGAACTTTAGGCTCCGTAAGTGCATGTGGATATTGTGTTAAGTTATAAATCATGTTATGCTTAACAAGACATGTATTAAAACATCATTTTTTTCTTGACGACGGTTGTAGGTTTGATGGAGTCTTTTAACTATGTCATTAAGAATATATTGGCATCCTTATTTTGTATTTAAGAGTTGAATGATTTTCTTTTCATATGGAATTTCTTTTTCTGTAGATTGATAATGTTATGTCGACACTGATCAATGTAAGTAAGTTACTCTTCTTTGATCCTGGGGTCAGCCTTTTGGGTAAGATAAAAACCTTGTGTTTTTTCTTATAAAAACCGATCTGTTTCTTTCACCATTTGTAGCTTATGAAAATAATGAACATTCATATGTGATTGTTTTAGATGCAAGGATTGTGATAAATATGTTTTGTTCAATTGAGTTTTGAACTTAGTGTGAAAGTTAGTTTCTCAAGGAACTATTACCATTGTTTAAGTTCTTATTTGGGTTTGTACCAAATCTCTCATGTTGTATACAAATATTCTTTCATGTATTGTCTAGTTGGTTCCATGATCAACATAATCATTTTTTATTATGAATAGGGATTTGGATGGTAAGGATTGTTTGGAAGGATTGATATCTGAGTTGGATATTTCATGTTTTATCATTTAGATTTATTAGAAGGTTGTTGATGTTTTGATGGTTATTAGAATAGCATATTGTTCTTGTCAAGACAATATGTTTAGATCAATTCACCTTCCTTTGAATGATATGAACTGGCTAAGTTTTGTGGAACTTAGGTTGGAAAATTAGATTGAGAAGTTTGAGATTAGGATATGAATTTATTTAATCTTTTTCTTAATTGGTTGTTGTTTGGATGATTTTCAAGTTGTAATGATTTTCATAACCGTGTTTGAGATAGAATTAATTATGTTGGTTTAATTGGTTCATTCTGGAATATTATTACTTATAAAGTATATGAATCCTCTCTATATCTATTTTTTAATCATTAGGGAAAAGTATTTCTTATTGACCTTATTTTTGTATTTGAAACCTTTTCATTAAGAGCAGGGTTCCTGTTATCACCAAATCACAGCACCCCTGTATTTATACAAGTGCATATACTTGAACTCACAGTGTGATTGGATAACATGGGTACTATCTCCAAGTTGTGGGACTTGCTACTTGAGATAGACCTCCAGAGAAAGCTGGTTCTTACTCCTAAACTACCTGCCACAATCTACTCTAATGCAGGATAAGCTAACTGTTCTATTCTAAATTTCCAAGGGGACCAGGGAGAGAGAATGCATAAAATGAAAGCCTACACTAAAGCGGTGATACTCCAGAAAAGGAGGGTGTGAGAGTAGTCTCCAAATGTGTGAAATACAGAGGGAAAGTGCACACTAGAAGAGGTGATGACAGTTCTCCATAATCTAGAAAAAATGCATTCACAGCAATATTCCAAGCACACACAATGATAATGAATTCCTGCAAGAACATAATAATAGACACAATATTCTTGTAAAAAGATAAAAGGGGCAAGAAGAATGCAAGAAAACACAGCAGGGGAAGATACATCCACAAACTTGTATTTTATTGCTTCCTGGTATGCACAGTTCAGTCTATTACAAGGTAAGGGGCCTGGATCACCATGCAAGGAGTCTACAAGGGCCTGCAACACACTGGCTTCACAAAGAAATTTTGGCAGAGCTTTGCTACCCCAAAAAATCCCCCCTTACAATGAACCCAACACTCCAATTTATAGAAAAATGAGAAGGGAAAATGGAAATCCCGAAAATCTGTCCTTCAAACCACCTATAAGAGGCATTAAATTGAGTGAAATGGTCATACATTACTTGCAAAAGGCTTCCCATACTGTCCCATGTGCTGCAGCAGAGAAAGAATGATGACCATGCCTCTTAATTGCACTCCCAACTACCAAATAAAACACTATTCTGAACCCGGCCACGTTTTCTGAAAAATATCAATCAATTTCTGATTAAATCTGGAATTTCTTGAATTATGTGCATTGTTCTTGGAACCACAATTCCAACGGTACCAATTTTGTGTGATTTCGTTGAGAAATGCAAAAGTTTATGGCCTTCTGAGTGCGGGGAAGCTATTTTGGGTCTGGCAGGCGTTTTCTGTCATTTGACGGGAATGAGCATTGACTGACTGGAGCCGAATATGTTTCTTTTCTTTAAATATATCTACCCTCATTTTATGAAAATCCAATTTTGTGAAAATCGGAGCTCGGAGTCAAAAGTTATGGACGTTTGAAGTTTCATGGGCCAAACGTTAACTTTTCTTCTCTGCCTTCGGCCGCTTCAGCTTTTCGCGTCCCACGCATCCCTTTGTCCCATTTGGCACAGTACTGAATTTTCCCGTTTCGGCCGAACTAGCCAGTTCGCGTTACTCGCGGCCCAGATGGTCCCATTTGCTTTCGGACCACCTAGGACAAATTTTCCCTATTCGCCCAGTTCGGCCGGTTCACGTACTTTTGTCCCGCGCGTCCCAGAATGTTTCGGGCTGCCTTGACTCATTTCACCTGGTTCGGCTCGTTCGCATACTTTTGTCCCGCGCGTCCTAGATTGTTTCGGGCTGCCTTGACTCATTTCGCCTGGTTTCGGCCGGTTCGCGTACTTTTGTCCCGCGCGTCCTAGACTGTTTCGGGCTGCCTTGATTCATTTCGCCCGGTTTCGACCAGTTCGCGTACTTTTGTCCCACGCGTCCCAGAGACCGCTTGGACTAGGACTTAGCCATTTTTTCGTGATTTTTCCTGGCCTGAGCTTGTTTTTGCAATTTTTTACATTTTCTCAGAACTTGCTCTCTTCTTCTTGGGACAGGGGAGTTAGAAAAAAATCTGAGGGGACCCTAGAAATATAACTTTTCACCCAGGATCAATATAATTGCTTAGGACTAAAGAATTTGATGCATGTTATCAAAATTACCTTGAGGGGTGAATTTTGGATAACAGTTCCTTTTGTGAAATAGTTAGATAAAATCATATTGTTTTAACATTATAAATTTTATCATGCTCAGTTCTTGTGAATTGACTTAAGCTAACAATTTTGTAGATGGAATTCGTAAGAGATGAAACGAGAAATACTTATAGAAATTTACATTTGTTTTACTAATGAAATCATATCTTCATTGTGATGTCTATGTATTGACATTTACTTGAAATGTACTTCTTGTTGGAAAAAGGAATTCATGAACATGTATTAAAATTAGTTATATATTGATGGAAATACATTTGTGTAAACCTTTGAAATACTTAATAAGTTTAGAAAGTGATGAACTCTCTTTTTGATAAATGAATTATTGTGGTAAAGATGTTGATTTCTGATTTATTTCTAAGGTCTTCATAACTTTGGTCTGTGTAATATTTCTAGATAATATCTCGCATGATGGGGCTTTATGGATATATTTTAATTTTGAAATACATAACCTAATATATATATATATATATATATATATATATATATATATATATTATATATATATATATATATATATATAATGCTTCTAGGGTTAAGGATTTATGAATTTTTTTTATTCTTTTCTTTTTTTAGAGAGCACAACTAAGCCAATAATTGTAAGTAGATCCTTACTCATAAAAGGGGAATGTAAATAGTTTATATAAAATATTGTGGCTTCTTATTACTAAACTAAACCATATTTTTTTTATTAAACTAATAGGACAGCAATCCTTAATCAAGAAAGAAAAGGATACTTTCCTTTGTAATTAAATAATGAGTTATGTATGATATCTTGTTAAGTGTTTATGATTAAATCATAATGATGATTGGTTATATGTACCTTATCTAATATCAATATTTGAAGCATGGATTCTTAAAAGAGTTAATAGAAAGATTTATACTTATGATACTCTGAGGGTCTAAAGTATAATTTTTCAAACAAGCTTGTTACAATGTTAACTGTAGTGAGAAAACTCAATGATCTTACCATCATAATATCAAATTTAGACATATCGATAAATGAAAATAAATGATTAAGAATAAAATGAGTCTAAGCATGATTGTAGAATAAGCAGGAATGCTGATTTTATCAGTATACCTTTCTCTTGTATAAAATTCAATTTGTACCCTTCTTTGGGTAAATCATGCATAGTGAAACCCTTAAGTGCGTTGTTGTCGTTAAAAAACTTTAAGATGATAATTTTTGGGTTAATAATATAATATTCTTAAGTATGTTAGCTTAGTTGAGGGAGCTCAATTGTTTATTGTAACATAGAAACTGCAACAGAGTAACCTTCATAATGACAGGAGTTGTTATGAGGATACCATGATGCAACCTGTTATGCTTCAACACCCCACTTAGTTCAATTAACTCGATTGACATAAGTGGAAATTCGGTTCATGGTTTTACTCTAAATAGAGATAGAAACATGGATTACTGTAGTGGTAAATTCATGTTGACTTAGAGTAACTAGACACACCCAATCGATGAAATTTGATTGAGTACGTCTATGTATCCTTAGTCACCATGAGTAATCTTCCACACTAGTACATGTAGTTTCCCCTGTTTAGTGTGAAAATTGTATTTGGATTTGGGTTGACAATAGTCAAGGATGACCAATGTAGATAAAATTAAAATTTTGGTGAAGGACATATTCCTTTTGATGAGTATGTCATTTTGGAATGTAAACATGGTAGACATGTTTAAAACTTTTGCCAAAGTATCGCAAGTTATTGGTTGTGTTGTCTTATGTCACCTAGTCTAAGATATAGGATTTCAGATGAATATCAGTAACAAATATTCAGATAGGATTCTTAGACATAACACTTGGGTGCCCTTAAAAGGGTAAAGGAACCAAGTATACATAGTATACACTTAAACAAGTTAACATGGGAGATCGGTGTTTCACTGAGTCATTACAGCTACATATGGTTTTCTGTTATGAGATGGATTGGCAATGGAATGTGTGTTCTGAATTATATTATTTTTAGAACATAGAACATTATGTTAAAAAAAAATCTCTTATTTCGAAAGTCTTTAAAAGTGCATGTTACATCTTGGTATCAGAGCTGAAGGTTACAGCTCTTGGACCTATTGAGTCCATATCTGATAAAAACCCTTAATTTCCTGTTAACATAAAATGGTTAGTAAAAGGGGAGGTACTGCAAATAATCCACCTCCAGGTGGAGAGGTAGCTACCACACAAAAACTTGATGAGATTCTTGCTTCCCTATTAGACAAAAGAGATCGTCTTGTTGTACTTAAACAACAAGTAATGGGTAATGAAGAGGAGGAAGATGATGTTGGTAATAAAAATCAGCCACCTCCAAGGGACAATGCCAATGCTAGAAATTTGGGCATTGATAATAATAATGCAGCAAATAATAATGATGTGAATTTCAATAATAATGTTACAAATGTAAATGCAAATGTACCCAATCAACCTAAAAATAAAAAGGAAAGATTAGCAGATGAGCTTATTAATGACATAAAGACAATAAGTCCACCAAATTTTTATGGAACTACACTAGGGGATGGGGCTTAGAATTGGCTTAGTGAAATGGAGAAGTACTCTACAATAAGGAACTTCTCGAAAGAAACAAAAGTAATATGGGGAGTTTATCAGCTTTCCCATAAGGCATCCTCCTGGTGGGACAACCGTAAAGCTGAATTAAACATTGATGAATCAAGAATCACTTGAGATCAATTTAAGAGCTACTTTAGGCAACGTTGGCTGCCACAACTCTATTATGATTAGAAAATGATAGAAATTTCAAAATTTAATTCAAGGAAAATTAATTGTAACTGAGTACTGGGAGAGGTTTACTAAAATTATTAAGTACGTTCCTGTACGCCGGAAAAGTGACAAGTGAGCATGGGAATCTACAAGTAACTCTTCCGCGTACCCAACCTCCCAAGGTCATGCCAAGATAGCCGGTGGGGATGGAATATGCGTGGGATGTAGAAAAATTAGTTAGGCAATCTAATGTCTTCAATACGCACTAGTTGGAATTTGCGAATCTAAGGCAAAGAAGGCCCTTCTAACCTGAGCTGGTGTGATAGATCGGTCAGCAAGGATGACTGCTCGAAGGCTCCAATCAATATCGAGCTCTGGTGTGATTCGATCTATGGGTTGTGGAATACTTGGAAAATGACCTGGGATAGTTTCGTGTATGTCTCCAGATAAGGTCATATGGTGGGTAATGAATATAATCGACTCTACGGACGATTCTCTGGCCTAGTCCAGAATTCTCTAGCTTTGTTAGCCGCTATGGATCTAGTAAGGATAACTGTTCAACGATGGTGGGTGGAAGTGGGGTAGATCCGGAATACTAGTGTACGTAGGCCAGTGTCTATGTCTAATTCTCCTATAGATTCATTGGGTTGTGGGATTTGTGGGTCACAACCATAGATTCTTGGTTGTTGCGGTCCTGCTATGGTCATGTACGAAATCAATTCCTAATCCCTAATATCCAATAATCATATGCTTTCTCAGCTTCTATATTTAGGATCAATAACTGTGCGATCTTCTCAGAGTACCTCACAGGTGTTCTTGCAACCTAGATTTTTAGGCTGGTATCTATATCTAGAAGAGTGTCTCTTGCATTTGGCTGTGGGACCAAAGGATCACAACCAAAGGTTTGTTCTCTTTCGAACCCTTCTACAGTGCATATGAATGTTTACCTAGGGTAATCTGTAGTTCGGTTGATTTGACAAAAACATGTGTGCTTAGTCGTCTTCTATATTTAATCCCCTCAACTGAGAGCTGATCTGTTGTAAATCTGTTGTTGTTTGGAAGATTTGGATTCTAAGGTTCTGGTCTATGTCAACTATTGTCGTGACGAGATTGGGTTGAGGCACAATTGGCTCAAATACGTATTCTCTGGGCTCCCTAGGTCTCGTGATTGTCATACAAAATCAATAATGTAAATCTAACTACAACAAAGCAAATTTTAACTACGTGGAATAAATCTAGAACATATATATAACTTCTATTTTTGTATTTTCTGAGAAACCTTAAGAATTTAAGAAAGCAGCTATTTAAATGTATCTAGAATTTGACAACTAAGATAAAACTTAAAACAAACAAAATAACCGAGTGTAGTTATTTGTCTGTGTAATTTGTAGATCTATTCTAAATAATGAAATAACTTGCTTAATCTATTTGCCAGACTCTCGATCCTACCTCAGAAGTGAGGAATGAATCATAGTTTCTCAGAAACTATCAATCCCCACAGATTCCCTGGCAATATTGAAAGTAAAACTTAACTGAAAAGAAGTGATTATCTACTCTATTTGATATATTTCTAACTTTTAGAACTTTGAAAGCTAGAACCTGGATTCTGCAGAACAGTGGCGAATCCGATGAGTGTGTGTGATCTTGTCCCCTCAGTGTGATCTCCTCGTTCCTTCGTGTTCATGTGAATCCAGAAAAGCGTGTGTAATGCTAGCATCAACAGAAGTAGATATTGGGACAAAGGCAGCTCAGAATACAGACTGAATACAATGCGAGTAGGAGAGGGATAGCGCAAGAGTACAGAGCTTGGCTTATGCAATTCCTAGCGGGATCTATTGCGAGTCATGCAACATAAAGTGTCCAAAACCTGAAACTATCCTGTTTTGAGGAGCAAAACCTACAACTTTAATGGCTTCCTAAGCTATTCTACTCCAATGGATTGGGTGAAATAACAGTACTGCCTACACAAGATGGATATGTGGCTTACCAACAACTGAACAATGCTAACTAAGCATGCAAAGAATTGAAACTATGGCTTCTAAGAAAAATAAATAGACTGAACTATTGAAAATGAGAAGGTATGAGCAGTGAATGAGGGGCAGACCATTTGTTTGTGCACAAACCATTTATTTATAGCTTTTCATTCACCCAAAGATCAAAACGAAACTGAACTCTAAAACTATAAACAATGGCCAAACACTATTCCAGGGGACCAAAAAACATAAATACAAGCCCAAGTCGGTAAAAAAAAAGCTGGTGAATCGTCTGATTTTTACATGAGTCGCGTTAAAAATGCTTTCTGGGAAAATGCGGTAAAGGACCGCCGCTCTGAGCAGGGCGGCGGTTACAGGACCGCTGCCCTGATCAGGGCAGCGGTTGCATGAGACCACCACCCATGAAGGGCGGCAGGTTTCGTAACTAAAGGGAAAAAGGGCCAAGAAAAGAGGGAAAAGAGATAAAAACAAAGGACGCAGGGGCTAAGCGGGGCATGTGGGATGTTAACGCACACTTGGAGATCTTTTTCTGGATTCTCAAACACCTTGCGAGGAGACCTGTATCATCATTGGGGCACTTGTTATGTTGTTCCGGCAGTACAATACCTTACAATTTTGGGTACGTAGATATTGCCCCCCTCAGAGAAGCGTTTTAGCCATGAAGAGGCGGTAAAATGGTGGGTTTGAGTATGGAAGTCCCGAAATGGGGAAGTTAGAAGTTATACCTGATACGTCCGTGTGTTGAAATGACGCCATCTAAAATTCCCGCTACCTGCAAAATGAAAAGAGAACTCAAGTGCAGATAGACACAATAGTTTGGAAAATAAACGCTAAAATAATAAGAAATGAGAACGTACCATTTGTGCGGGGATAGGAACTTACCTCCATCAGCACTCCAAACCTGTGAAAAAGTCATTTTAAAACGAATCAGAGTGCTATATATATGAGAGTGGGCCCATTTTCCTATTCATTTGCGCGAGTTGATTTGATTGATTTTGAGCTCTGGGACCCACGGTGACGGTTTCTTGCGTGAGTAGAGTCAAAACGTCCGCGACGAGATAGCGATCATGCCTCCACGTGCGGAACATCGACCCGCGAGATCACATGTTAGTTTTCTTCAGTTTCTCCTTTTTCCCCCCTTAATTTTGAAATGTTAAAATCTTTGTCATGGGGGGGTAATTTTTGAAAATGTTAGTGTCAAAAGGTTCATCTAGGGGGGGGGGCGCCTACTGGGTAGGTTTTTTTTTTTACGTAAAATGGTCTTTTTAAACGTTTTTTAGGCTTTTTGGGTTTAAAAACCCGCGTGGATTTTTCGGACCACGACCGCCGCCCTCAGGGCGGCGGTTACATGACCGCCTTCCTGCTTAGGGCGGCGGTTACACGACCACCACCCTTAAGGCGGTGGTTACAAACCGCCCCCCTGCTCAGGGTGGCGGTTTTGCACAGAATGCAAAAGGAACCTCTTTTTGAGATTGTGTTTGTATTTTTAACATTTCTACGTGCTTTCATGATTTTCTTAGTATTAATTGGATGCTAACTTGCTTTGTTTTGTGTGTTTTTGGGTGTATGCAGGTGAGAGAGGAGTATATCCGGTGGAGTAGAGAGAGGGAGTGTGATTGGCTCCCAGGAGTATTAGATGCCCTCTCACAGGATGAGGAGGATACACTTCAGCGGGCCGGGATACTACGCATATCGCGCGTGCCCCACGTTGCTCCTTCCAGCCACATTCTTTGTGACTTGTTCTCATATTGGGATGCCGATCGGAACACCTTCCGATTGCCAGGGGTCCGCGGTGAGTGGACCATCACATTGGAGGATGTCTATCGTATTCTGGGGGTCCCGATCATCGGGAGACGGCTTACCCTGGAGACAGCAGGCTCACGGGCACAGATTGCACAGTGGGCCACATATATGGGAGATGCAGTCATCTCCACGGGGTCGAAGAAGGGGGGTGAGAGTTCGATCTATTCCTTCCTTTCCCATCCCCTTACTTCGTCAGGCCATCATGGGGATCCTTGCCTCGAGACTGATCGGGGACAAGGGAGGAGATACTTTGTTATACTGCTGGTCCCCTATCATTGCACAGATAGAGGGACATGGACGGATATATGCCTGGGGAGCAGACATACTTGGGACTACCTACCACGACTTATACAGGGTAGTCCGTTTACAGGGGCAGTCATTGAGCCACCCGACTCTAGTCATGAGTTGGGTCTATGAGCATTTCATCCCTTATGGCAGGGGTGTGGAGGTGGCAGATCCTGGAGCTGTGAGGGCAGCCAGATGGACAGACATGTCGGTGCTTAGAGCACCTCATCAGCCAGTTGCCTCCCTGACCACTACCGACATGGAGGCCACACCATATCAGACTATGGCGGGCATATGGGGTGAGGAGACTCTTACCTTGATCTCCTGCTCCACGACAGGGCAAGCTTATTGACAGAGTGGGACGTGTGGAGATGCACCCCTTTGGCTGAGTTCCTCAGCAGTTTGGCCTACCCTACATGGGTATGCTTCCCCCGGTGGCGCCAGTATATAGATCAGTTCGAGAGGCCAGAGGGGGGCCTAGAGGCCGGGGATGGACAGTGGTTACTCCTGGCATTCCTATTGCAGCCAGGAGGATAGTTCGTGCCAGAGGGAGAGCCGGTGCGCCTCAGGCACCTTTACTTCAGATTGCCGCGGGTCCTACCCACAGCTAGCGATGACCCTATTGAGGTAGACTCTGAGTTTGAGGAGTTTACGGGGGGGAGACAGAGGAGGAGACCGAGGACAGTGATCCTGAGTGGCATGATACTCAGGATATCATGCAGGCAGAGAGGGCTGAGCAGAGTGCAGAGAGGGATACTCTAGTTTCAGAGGAGCCACTCTCCCAGGGCCATGGGGAGGATGAGTCTGTTGTGGGGTGTTACGTTGCTCCAGCTACAGGAGCAGCCCCTCAGTCGGTAGCGGCATCCGTGGCGGGTGCTGACCCCATAGATCCATCTTGGAGGCCGGGTGATCCGAGTAAGTTACCCTCTCTCCCTTCTAGTGTTTGTTTTTAGTTAGAAACTCCTTAGTTGCTATCTTGTGTCTTTTAATTCTTTGTTTAGTTTCTAACTTGTTTTCTCCTTTGTTTGCAGAGACCGCCGATGGGTGGCGAGATTTGATTCGCAGGGTATGCACTGATTCCCTGATGATCCCCATGGATAGGACCCGTGCAGAGCTGTCCGTAGACGCTGGGGAGCCTTCAGCAACTGGTAGGCATACCGACGTCTTTGCTCCAGTCTGGCATGTGGCTAGGATGGTATCGACCCTTCGCACCGAGCTAGCGGGGTACAGGATGGCTGAGCGTCTGATGAGGAGCCATTCTCATGGTGAGACTGCGGCTGCCCCTCGGGATCCTGAGCCCTCCGTGCATTCTGAGCGCCGGCGTAGCCAGAGTCCTAGGCGTGGGCGTGCACCTTCAGAGGGGTCCCGTAGAGATTGAGAAGCCGCTTGGCTCTCGTAGATTTTGTACTATATATTCTTTTGTATAACTCCGGGCTCTTTGAGCATTTTGACCATGCCTAGTGCATGATGGCATTGTATATAAACATTGATTATTTATATATATGCATTCGTTCTGGATCAAAATCTTGGCATTCATGGCTTTCTTTCTATTTCCAGTTTCCCTATGTATACTACGATGTATGTTTATATGCTTTTTAGAATGTATGCAATGGAGAACAAATGATGCAAATGTTTGTTTCCTTTGTGTATTTCATGATGCTGATACATGATGATGTAGATATAATGTGATTTTGAATCTTAGCTTCTTCAAGCAATTTTGGATACTCCATGTTTGTTTTGGCAGAGTGGTGAAGGTAAACCAGTATGATGAGTAGATAGACCTGCCCCTACTCTCAACTCCACGCAACTAGTAAGATGCGAGGGCTCATCACCGAGAGCTAGAAAGGGCACAAGTTGTGAGGTGTAGCTGAAATGATAGTGATGAAAGACAGAAAAAGCTTTGGTGGAACCAAATTGGAAGCTACAAGCTTACTCTACTCGAGTGACTTCATAGTTTAGAATGCAACTTACTTTGTGGTTTATCTAGACTTAGATCCGTAGATGGCCACATAGTAGACAAAATCTAGGTTTTTAGGATTTTAACTCTCTTGGAATTTTGAACATCTGATTCATTTATCTTTGATTTAAGACCTCAAGATTTGGATTGTTTGCTTATGACCTTTAATGTTTGCTTGTCAAGAGGACCCCCTATACTTTGCCCCATGCTACTAGTAAGAAGCGTGGGTTTATCACCATGGACAAGGTATAGGCGAGTAAGGGCATTTCCATCCTTTCCCAACCCTACGTCACTAGTAAGAGACGCAAGCTCATCACCGAAGGTTGGTGGGGCAAGGAAATGTGTAAAATTAAAATTTTCTGTTTAATCACTTTTTGACTCGTTTTCTTGAGTAAAATGTCAGCATGTGCTTATTTCCAAAGAGACATATATATGGGATAGATGTGACACCGTGAAGCTTCTAGAACAGACCATAGGCAAGACACCTATCCTAAGAAGAAACTAAAAGTGAGAACAAGCCCGCAAGATCTTGGTATGGTTACCGTTAAGACTTTGCCATGTCTAGCTTTATTTGATGACATGATTCCGAGATAAATGTGATGATATCATGAAAAATGGAGAGGTATGATTAGAAAGTTTATGCCAATAACATCATGAGTTTGTAATGAATTGCTTTGAGAATAAAATTCCTTGATCACCATTTATGTAAGAAACAAGTGGACAAAATGATCTTAATCTATATGAAGATGCAATGTAAATATATATAAGTAGTGCTAGCTACTTATGCGTAGAACCGCTTGAGGTGCAAGGAATTGACTGTTTCACCAAATTCCTCACCTTCTAGCGTACATAGGAGGTATGCACCATTTCCATAGTCCTTCATGACTTGGTATGGGCCCAACCATTTAGGCCGGAACTTCCTTCCTTCGCCGGTCTTCTTGTCGATCCGAATGTCTAGCCTTAGAACTAAATCACCTTCATATATGTCGCGTTCATAGACCTTTTTGTTATATTTCCAGCACATCCGGTCAGCATAGGCTCTGTGCCGCTGTTCAGCATCTAACCTAGTTTCATCTAGGCTTTCTAGTTGGGAAAGACGTGCTTCTCTGTAAGCGTCTTCATCCAGAATCCCTTGTAATGAAATGCGGAGACTGGGTATCTCGACCTCAAGTGGGAGAACTGCCTCTGCCCCAAATACTAGTGAGAAAGGAGTTGCTCCCGTTGGTGTTCTTATTGAGGTTCGGTGGGCCCATAAGGCCGGATATAACTTCAAATGCCAATCTCGTTTGTTTTCTTTCACAGTTTTAAGGAGAATGGCTTTCAGTGTCTTGTTTGTTGCTTCAGCCTGTCCGTTGGCTTGAGGGTAATACAAGGAAGCCGTATGATGGCTTATTTTAAATTTATTGCATAGTTCGCGAACTTCATCATTTTAAAAAGAAGTTCCATTATCTGAGATAATGACTTGTGGGATACCGTATCTGCAAATGATTTGGTTCAAAATGAACTTGGCGATTACAGAACCTGGTACAGTAGTAAGAGGCATAGCCTCTACCCACTTGGTGAAATATTCGGTGGCCGTGATTATAAAATTATGGCCATCTGTAGACGAGGGAGAGAATTTCCCTATCAAATCAAGACCCCATGTAGAAAAGGGCCATGGAGTAGCAATTGGTTGTAGAGCTTGTGCTGGCATATGAATCTCGTGGGAGAATTCTTGACACTTATGACACCTGCGTACAAACTCCACTGCGTCGTGTTCTAGAGTGGGCTAGAAATAGCCCATTCGATGTATTTTGCGAGCGGTGGCATGGCCACCGAAGTGGCCTCCACACATTCCACTGTGAGATTCGTGGAGAATCTTCTTGGATTATTCTGTGTCGACACATCTCAGGAGCATTCCATCGAATGCTTTTCGGTAGAGTACTTGCTCTATGATGACGTATTTGGCTGCGATAATACGTAACCGCCTTCATTGTTGCGGTGTAGCTCCTTTTGGGTACGTATGGTCCATGATATAATTAATGATATCAGTGTACCAGGGACACTCAGAGATAGAGGGTCGGGTTTCGATGTAGTATACGCACTCATCTAGAAAATCTAAATCTACTAAATCGCCTCCATCTAATGGGTTATCAGCTAACCAATCTGTGATGATTTGTCCTTTAAACCGATTTCTAATTTACAAATGTTAATTCGAATTCCCCCATTAAGGTTATAAAACATCTAGCCTTTTTAGACAAGGATCCTTGTGTGAGGAAAGTTCGTAAATTGTCCGTTTTTATCTATGACCCTCATTTCTTGATTCAGCATATAGTGTCTTAAGTGTTTAGTGGCAAAGACTTTGGCAAGGCATTCTCATTCTGCCTGTGTATAACGTGTTTCATAGTCAATTAATGTTCAACTAATGAAATAAATCGCACGTTCCTTCTTGTCATCGTCTTCTTGAGCCAACATACAGGCCAGCGAGACATTGGTAGCTCGTGAATACAAAATTAACGGGCAGTCTATCTTAGGTGGCATTAGCGTAGGTGGTGACAACAGGAAACACTTAACTGCATCAAAGGATTCATTGCAGTCTTTGGTCTAATCAATGCTATAATCCTTCTTGAGTAAATTGTTGATTGGATGAATGGTGAAGCTTAAGTCCGGGATGAATCTCTGGGATTGCACCTAGTTTTCCAAGAAATGACCTAATTCCAAGATTCATTCGAAGGTGGGACCATTTTGAGGACAGCTCGAATTTTTGGTTTGGATCAACATCTATCCTTCGTGATGATATGATGTAACCTAGGAGCTTTCCTCCTGTTACGCCAAAGGCACGTATTTCTCTAGATCTAGCGTGACTCCGTATTCTATTAGGTGCATGAAATAATGACGTGGAGTACTTCTGGATGGTCACAATGCTTCTTGGGCTTAGCCAACAAGTCATCTACGTAGGATTCCATGATTTTATGAATTAAATCGTGGAATATATATGTCATAGCTCGGTGGTACGTAGCACCAACGTTTTTTAGACCAAATGGCATAACAACATAACAATAGGTTCCCCAAGGAGTTATAAACGTGGTTTTGGCTTGGTCTTGTTTAGATATTCTGATTTGATTGTATCTCGAGAATCCATCCATGAGAGATAACAGTTCAAATCCAGTTGTTACATCAACAATGACATCTATGGATGGTAATGGGAAATCATCTTTAGGACATGCTTTGTTAATGTCTCGGAAATCTATGCAGATGCGTATCTTCCCATTCTTTTTTAGAACAGGAACGATATTAGATACCCATTGAGAGTAATCGACTGGCTTGATGAATCCTAATTGTAGGAGTTTTATTATTTCCTCTTTTACCATGAGAGCCACCTTAGGCTTCATGGGTCTTGATTTTTGTTTAATCTGGTTTTGCATCTGATTTACTGACGAGGTTATGTACTGTACGATGTGTGGTGCAACGTCTGTCATTTCCTTATAATTAAATGCAAAAGCTTTCTGATGTTCTTTGAGGATCTAAGTGTGTATTTCTACTTCTTCCGGGGTTAACGAGGGACCCTAATTTCAATATTTTTGGTTCATCCTCCGTTCCGATATTGACATAAATTATTTCCTCAATTTAAAGAGGCATTACCCTCTTTAAATTCAGGTGGGGCTGGAGGTAAATCCAAATTGTCCCCACTTTCTACAGTGTATACGCTAGGCTCCATTATGGGATTTCCGTAGTAGGAAGATGAATGCGGGATTAAGGAAAAATCTATCATATGATAGGAGAGATGTAGTGCCGCATAGGCGTTTTAAGTAATCCAAAGTGGCCATACCACTATCAACATGGTCTAGGATAGTAGATTCATTTCTGTTTAAAAGAGGATTTGTCGTTGTTTGTATCAATGGTTCATCACGAAGGGATACTATGAAACGGGTATCCTCTAACTTATTTCTTGTAGTAAAACGTGATGCGGAAGTTGCTATTGAATCAGTGAGAAGATTTTCCTCTCGCGGGATTGCTTCAATTGATATGAAGTCAAACTCCTTGCTTAAATCTAATACAACTTTTTTTATAAAGCTGTAAATGCTCGGATTTGGTTTCATATATCTTAGAAACTTGGTTTGCTACCAATTGTGAGTCTCCCTAATACTCTGATGTTATTAATACCGATCCTCTTGGCTAAAAATGAGGCCAAGGAGGAGGGCTTCGTATTCAACGCCATTGTTTGTACATTTGAAATTGAGTTTGAAGGCGAATGGTAGGGACCTTTCCTTCAGGGGAAGTAAAGATTACACCTGCCCCCGCTTCATAACGACATTTAGCTCCATCAAAATGGAGAGTCCAATATTTAGCTGGGAATATAGATGCCGGGATATTTGTTGTATTTGTGTATTCTACTTCCACCATACAAAGATCCTCTGTTGGAAGAGAACCAACACCTAGAGAATATCCCATGTCTACAGAATCAAATGGTAAGAAAATTGGTAGATCCTATTCATAGTAATTCGATGATTTTTGCAGTAGGTTCCTAATGATACCGTTTCTACAATGTTAGCTTCATCTTTTAAGGCTGGGATTGTTTTGACTAGATTTCATAGTCTCAAGATCCGTTGTAGCTACCAACTTTTCCTCTGGTTTTGCGTCAGTGGGTTTATTAAGTTTGGTTTGTTGGAAGTTCAAAATTCCTGAGTGCACACATGGTCTTTTCTTTAAATCAGCTAGGTGTATATCGAATGGCTTTGGATCACCTTTGGCTACAAACACCTTTCCCTAGATGCAAGAATATTACTTCTTGGAATAACGTAGAAGGGAATTGCCTTCATACGGTGTATCCATGGTCAGCCGAGGATCATATTATAATTAGTTTCCCGATCTATAATATAAAACTCAGTCAGGATTGTTTTGGGGTCCTAAGGTGACCGGTAGTATTATAGTTCCAATCGAAGTGGCTTTAAGGCTATCATAGCCTCTCAATGTATTTCGAGTGGTGGAACAATTTGTTTCCCCATATCCTAATTTTTTAAGGAAAGAGAAGGGGACTATGTTAACTACGGCCCTAACGTCAACCATTGCTCGTTTTATGTAGTTATTATAAACCCCATACTTGTAAGTGTAAGGCTAGATCGCTTCGGCGTGCAATCTCAGCATCTGTAGGCATTTTACTTATTTCGAATATGAATTCGATATCCTTATCCGGCTGTCCAGGAGGATGGATATCAAAATCTACGTGGTTCACTTGTGTTTCAGGAGGTTGGAGTGATATTAATTAGATGACCTAAACCTAATGCCTCTAGAAGAGCAGCCCCCTGTGGGAAGGAGAGTTCTTTAGTAAGTCCAAAAATGAAATGTGTGAGAAGGTTTTAGTTAGGTCGCTAATTAAATCATAGGAATCTACGGGTTTTTCTACTATTTTTTGACTCTTATCTGTTTCTGGCAGGTGACTTGGGCTTGGTTGAGAGAAATACTCTCGTGTTCTTGTTATAGCTTCGATAGGTAGTTCAACGTCTAGTTCTACTAAACTTACTATCTTGGGTCTCGGCTGATTTCCTAATTGTGGCGCAACTGATGGATTTAGTGAAGTCGAGGGCTTTATGATCGTTGTTTCCCATCATTATGCTTTTGTTTGTCCCATTTAGATTTAGCCTATTGTTATCGTGATTTGGGAGTGGATCATTAAAGATCTTGAGGGGAGCATTATGAGGGGAAACTGGCCCCTGCGAGCATGCTTGGTGGTGGTGACACGGGATCTGCCAAAAACAAATATGTGAAGAACTGTCTTTGTTCTTTCTGGAAAACGTTGCATGAATTTATTGTAGTCACGACACGTTCTAGTATCATGACCTCAAATCTTGTGGAAACCACAATATGAATTGCGATAGTAATTCCTGGTTTGTTGGTTTGGTGTATATTGTGGCCTAAAATTTTGATTAAGTTGTTGCCTATTAGGATTAAAATTTTGTGTTTGTTGTTTCTGGCTTTGATTTTGGTTTTGATAACCAAATGAGTTTTGGCTTAGACCCTATGTGGGATTTCACCATTGTTGTTGTTGTTGAGGATGATTAAAATCCACTGTATTGATTGTGGGGGGTAAAGATATTGTTTCGTTGATTGTTTATTGGTAATGAAGTATTCACAGTATTTATCTTTTTAAGCTGATCAGTTACTCCATCTGTTGTTACCCCCCGTGATTTTTGTTAAGGATTTTAGGTCCTTGATTGACATTCGTGGGTAGTAGGATAAGTTTGTAGTGTTCTAGCTAGAGGGTGATTAACCTCCCGTTTGTTCCATAAGTCTTACGACCACTATTAATTGCTGCTTGATTTATTCGAAAGACCACTCTCAAGTACTTCATCGTAAGTTCTTAGTGGGAACTTCTGGACTTCTTCCTTCACCTCTCTGCTGAGAGAATGAAGGAATAAATCGCATAGTTCCATCTGATCCATATTTGGAGCACTTGCCAAAGAATAAATAACTGTACGGCACCTTTGGATGAAATGGGCGACAGATTCATTGTGTTCTTGTTTAATGTGCAAGAATTCCCTTGATTCCTGTTCTTAACAGTTTGTTCATGTCAAATGCCTTAATGAACTCTGAATACGAGTTGTTTAAATGAATGGATTGAAGCCTCAGGTATTCTATAATACCAATCAAGAGCGATGCCTTTCAAGGTTTTTGGGAATATTTTAGCAACAACCCCATCCCATGGGAGTAGTTCTCGAATGGTTGTAGCGTAAGATTTGATATGTGCATTTGGATCTCCCTCTCCTTTGTATTTGGGGTAAATCGGGGAAGGGGTCTTAGAAGCATGACGCTTCGTATGGTGAAGTCTAAGGGCTCTTTCAAATATTCTGAATAAGTCCCTATCGCATAGGTTTCGACCATTGATGGTGGTTGCTGAGGGAGTGGTGGTGGGATGGGTTGTTGATATGGTGCAGCGTATGCGTTGGCAGGGGCATAAGGAAGTCCTTGTGTTTGAGCAAAAATGCCGGGAGAGGAGAACATATCCCCTTGTGGTGACTTGGAGTACATGTTTAAGTATGACGGGGTATTGTCCAGGAATGGATTGTTTTGTACTAGACCGGGAGGAACGGTGTTAGAGATGATGGGCCTAGTTGGTGTTTGTTGTGGATACTGAGGAGGCATGCCTAACGTGCCTATTCCTGTTGAGGAGGTCTACTTGGCTAGGATGGTGTGGAGGATTGGAACTCCCTGCTTGCATGAATTGCGAAATTTGACTTGCTTGGGCAAGTTCTAACCCTCTCACTTTTTCTACTAACGTTGAAATGACTTCATTTGGTGAAGTCACGGTGCTTTGCCTTAGCGGTGTTTGTTGTATACCCTGGTGTTGTATAGGCATGTGATATCCTGCTATGAACTGATCACTATCTTGCCAAGTTTCTCCGAGAGTATTTCCTATATGTAATGGTATAGAGGTATTTTCTTGAAAAGAGACCTCGGGTTGCGTTTGTAAACCTCCTACAGGTGGGTACATACCCCGAGAGCGTTGTTCACTCCTAGGATAACGTATTGACTGTTCATCATCTAAGACCAGGTATGGGTCTGATTGTCTGCTAATTTGTGGTCTAAGTAGCATCTGAGGAGATGAACCAGATTGTCCGGTAAACGTCATATTATTTGAGCCTGAAGGCTCTGTTTGTTGTTTTTGAGGGAACTGATCTAACTCCTCAGTTTGAAAAGATGAATTATATCTGATTTTTGGAGTTTGTGTTGACAACTGATTAGTTGAGTAGTTGTCACCCCATACCGAGAGTGAGGGTGATGATTGTCTATTCTGTTGGGCATAGTATGCCTCAAGACCCAAGAGGGGTCTGCCATATGCATCGAATCCCGACATATTCGGGGGGTATATGAATACCCGCAGAATAATGGGAAGGAGCGAAGGTGGTGAAAGCCAATGAGGCGGAGAGAGATAAAAAGTATATTAAACTTTGGAAATAACACGTGATACTATGACTCCCGAATTAGAAAGTAGGAAGTTTAAGTCAGCTTCACTAATTTTGTTTGTTTCACGTCAGGTTCACCAATTTTGTACGCCGGAAAAGCGACAAGCGAGCGTGGGAATCTACTGAGTAACTCTTCCGCGTACCCGACCTCCCGAGGTCGTGCCGAGACAGCCGGTGGGGATGGAATATGCGTGGGATGCAGACAAACTAGTTAGGCAATCTAATGTCTTCAATACGCACTAGTGGAATTTGCGAATCTAAGGCAAAGAAGGCCCTTCTAACCTGAACTGGTGTGATAGATCGATCAGCAAGGATGACTGCTCGAAGGATCCAATCAATATCGAGCTCTGGCGTGATTCGATCTATGGGTTGTGGAATACGTGGAAAATGACCTGGGATAGTTTCGTGTATGTCTCCAGATAAGGTCATATGGTGGATAATGAATACAATCGACTCTACGGACGATTCTCTGGCCTAGTCCAGAATTCTCTAGCTTTGTTAGCCACTATATCTAGTAAGGATAACTGTTCGACGATGGTGGGTGGAAGTGGGGTAGATCTGAATACTAGTGTGCGTAGGCCAATGTCTATGTCTAATTCTCCTATAGATTCGTTGGGCTGCGGGATTTGTGGGTCACAACCGTAGATTCTTGGTTGTTGCGGTCCTGCTATGGTCATGTACGAAATCAAGTCCTAATCCCTAGTATCCAATAATCATATGCTTTCTCAGCTTCTATATTTAGGATCAATAACTGTGCGATCTTCTCAGAGTACCTCACAGGTGTTCTTGCAACCTGGATTCTTAGGCTGGTATCTATATCTAGAAGAGTGTCTCCTGCATCTGGCTGTGGGACCAAAGGATCACAACCAAAGGTTTGTTCTCTTTCGAACCCTTCTACAGTCATATGAATGTTTGCCTAGGGTAATCTGTAGTTCGGTTGATTTGACCAAAACGTGTGTGCTTGGTCGTCTTCTATATTTAATCCCCTCAACTGAGAGCTGATCTGTCGTAAATCTGTTGTTGTTTGGAAGATTTGGATTCTAAGATTCTGGTCTATGTCAACTATTGCCGTGACGAGATTGGGTTGAGGCACAATTGGCTCAAATACGTATTCCCTGGGCTCCCTAGGTCCCGTGATTGTCATACAAAACAATAATGTAAATCTAACTGCAACAAAGCAAATTTTAACTACGTGGAATAAATCTAGAACATATATAACTTCTATTTTTGTATTTTCTGAGAAACCTTAAGAATTTTAAGAAAGCAGCTATTTAAATGTATCTAGAATTGACAACTAAGATAAAACTTAAAACAAACAAAATAACCGAGTGTAGTTATTTGTCTGTGCAATTTGCAGATCTATTCTAAATAATGAAATAACTTGCCTAATCTATTTGCCAGACTCTCGATCCTACCTCAGAAGTGAGGAGTGAATCATAGTTTCTCAGAAACTATCAATCCCCACAGCTTCCCTGGCAATATCAAAAGTAAACTTGACTGAAAAGAAGTGATTATCTACTCTATTTGATATATTTCTAACTTTTAGAACTTTGAAAGCTAGAACCTGGATTCTGCAGAACAGTGGTGAATCCAATGGGTGTGTGTGATCTTGTCCCCTCAGTGTGATCTCTTCGTTCCTTCGTGTTCACGTGAATCCAGAAAAGCGTGTAATGCTAGCATCAACAGAAGTAGATATTGGGACAAAGGAAGCTCAGAATACAGACTGAATATAATGCGAGTAGGAGAGGGATAGCGCAAGAGTACAGAGCTTGGCTTATGCAATTCCTAGCGGGATCTATTGCGAGTCATGCAACATAAAGCGTCCAGAACCTGAAACTATCCTGTTTTGAGGAGCAAAACCTGCAACTTTAATGGCTTCCTAAGCTATTCTACTCCAATGGATTGGGTGAAATAACAGAACTGCCTGCACAAGATGGATATGTGGCTTACCAACAGCTGAACAATGCTAACTAAGCATGCAAAGAATTGAAACTATGGCTTCTAAGCAAAATAAAAGACTGAACTACTGAAATGAGAATGGGAAGTGAATGAGGGGCAGACCATTTGTTTGTGCACAAACCATTTATTTATAGCTTTTCATTCACCCAAAGATCAAAACCAAACTGAACTCTAAAACTATAAACAATGGCCAAACACTATTCAGGGGACCAAAAACATAAATGCAAGCCCAAGTCGGTAAAAAAAAAGCTGGTGAATCGTTGATTTTTACGTGAGTCGCGTTAAAAATGCTTTCTGGAAAACGCGTAAAGGACCGCCGCTCTGAGACAAGGCGGCGGTTACAGGACCGCCACCCTGATCATAGGCGGCGGTCACGAGACCCGCCGCCCAGGCAGGGTGGCGGTTTCGTCACTGAAGAGAAAAAAGGCCAAGAAAAGAGGGGGAAAAGAGATAAAAACAAAGGACGCAGGGGCTAAGCGGGGCATGCGGGATGTTAACGCACACTTGGAGATCTTTTCTGGATCCCGAACACCTTGCGAGGAGACCTGTATCATCATTGGGGCACTTGTTACATTGTTCCGGCAGTACAAACACCTTACAATTTTGGGTACGTATAGTTCCTTAATATCAAATTGATGAGAAGTTCAAGATACATAAGTTTATCATGGGATTTAATCATGTCATAAGTAGCTATGCATAGCCCAACCACTATGGAAGAGGTTGTAGAAAAAGCCATATCACAAGAATAAAAATTGAAGGAAATTTTTGCTCATAAAGAAGATAATCATAGGAAAATTTCTAATTCTTCTTTGTCACTTGCACCTAAAAAGGTGGCATGGAAAAAATTTGGAGCCAAAAATAAGTTTGTGACTGATAACAATAAGAAAACAACAACAACAAAGAAACCTGATGTGAACATTCAAAACAATTTTGTGAAGAATAACAATAATGGGTAGAAGTCCTATGGTAGACAAAAATAGGACTAGAAATAAAGTTATTTCAAGACTAGAAATAAATTTGAGCCAAAAATAGGACATGTAGGGGGATGTTTCAATTTTGGTAAGGATCACTATGCAAATCATTGCCCTCTAAAGAAAGATGACAACAATCAGCAGCATAAGATACATGTTGCAATAGCTGATAAACAAGCTGAAAAGTAACTTATGGCCATAGAAGTGCCACGTAAAATATTTGGTACACCTATTACTATACTTTTTGATACTAGAGCTACAAAAAATTTAATTTCTAACAAATTAGTTGCTAAATTATAAATAAAAGCAGGAATAATGGTAAAATTTTGGATTGTACATTATGGTAATAATATTGTCCATACTGTTAGTAAATGTCTTTTTGGAGTAGTCTTAGAGTTACCAAGTTTTTCCACTGAAGTAGATCCTTATGTTTCTCCTTTGGGGTCATACAATGTAATAATTGGTGTTAACTTGATTTTTGATCATAAAGCATAAGTTGATTGTTTTGAAAAACACATTATTTGCCTTGATGATCTGTAGAAAACAACAGACATTCAAGGGATAGAATGAGAAATTTCAGTTATAAAATTGTCATTTATGCAACTTAAAAAGGCCAAAAATAATGGCTGCACTTTGTATGCAGTAAACATTTCTGAAACAGCAAAAAAGGATAGTGATTTCTTGGAAAATTTTCCACTGTTAAAATATTTCAACGATGTGTTTCTGGAATAACTACTCGGTCTTCCACCCAAACAAGAATTTGACTTCATAATAGAAATCAAACCTAGAATTGAGCCTATTTCTAAGGCACCTTATTGAGTGACTACCATTGAACTGGTAGAACTTATGGAAAAATTACAAGACTTGTTATCTAAAGGTTTGATAAGACTGAGTGTCTCACCTTGGGGAACACCAATAATTTTTGTGAAAAATAAAGATGGAACACTTAGACTTTGTATTAATTACAGGATGTTAAACAAAGCAACAATCAAAAAAGATATCCATTTCCTAGAATTGATGATTTATTTGACCAGATGTGATGCGTCAGTATATTCAAAGATAGATCTTTGTTCTGGGTATCACCAATTAAGAATCAAAGACACATATATTTATAAAACAACCTTTAGAATGAGGTATATGGACATTATGTATTCACAGTTTTACCTTTTTGTTTGACAAATGCACCTATAACTTTTATGAATTTAATGAACAATATATTTCAAGAATACTTGGACAAGTTTGTACCTGTATTCTTGGACAATATTCTTATCTATTCTAAAAGCATTGATAAGCACTAGGAGAATTTGAAAATAGTACTTGAAATTTTTGAGAAAGATAATATTTTTTGGTAAGTTATCCAAATGTTCTTTTTATGAAATAGAAGTGCACTATTTAGGACATGTCATAAGCAAAGATGGGATAGCAGTTGATCCATCAAAGATTGTTTCCATAACTAAATGGCTTGCACCTAAAAATGTACATGAATTCATAAGCTTTATGGGGCTTACTAGTTAATACAGAAATTTTGTTAAGGAATTTTCAAAATTCATTTCCCCGATTACTTCATTACAAAAGAAAGACAAAAAGTTTGTGTGGAGTGATAAATGCGAAGCAACATTTAAAACTCTAAAATAATAGCTAACTTATGCACATATTTTGGTTGTACCAAATCCAAATGGAAACTTAACGGTAGTTACATATGCTTCCGGTGAAGGACCAGAAGGTATTATGTTGCAATATGATCATGTTATAGCATATGAGAGCATAAAACTCAAGTTACATGAGTTGAATTATGCTCCCCATGACCTAGAGCTTGTTGTCATAGTTCATGCACTTCAAGTATGGAGACATTATCTCTTAGGAAGACATTTTTTAGTTCAAGACTAGCCACCTTGGGCTTAATTATATTTTCACTCAGCCAAATCTAAATGAAAGACAACAAAGATGGTTAGATTTTTTGTCACATTCTGATTTTGACATAAATTACGTTAAATGTAAAGAAAACATAGTGGCATATGCACTAAGTCGTAGGAAACATATTTATGCACTTATAACTTTGAAAACTCAGTTTAAGGATAATATAAAGAGTGTCATGGAATCTTATTTTTACTTTCAGCAGGTAAAAACAACACCTGTTGCAGATCCTAATGATGCAAGATACAAAGGTTTTAACTTTGATAATGAAGGAGTTCTAAGATATGAAAAGTGGGTGTATATACCTTTGGGAAATGAGTTAAGGAAAAATTTAATGATGGAATTTCATAATTCACCTTACTCAAGACATCCCAGTGTTACAAAAATGCTTTTTGATGTAAAACAATAATATTTTTGGAAAGGGATGAAGAGAGACATAACTAATTGTGTTTCACATTGCTTGGAATGTTAGTGTGTTTAGGCTGAGCATATGCACCCGAATGGTTTATTATATCCTTATAGCATACCACAATACAAGTGGCAAGCAATTAGCATGCATTTTATTTAGGGGCTACCTATGTCTAGAAATAAACAGGATTTTATTTTAGTTATGGTTGATAAGTTGACAAAGATAGGACATTTTATTGCTAGTAATCTTAAAGATGATTCACATGTTTTAACAAAAATATTTGTGCATGAAATTTTCAGATTACATGGAGTACCTGAATTGATTATATTTTATAGAGAGATTAAAATGACATTTCATTTTTGGAAAATGCTAAATGTAGCCTTAGGAAAAAAACTAAATTTTAGTTCCACATTCCATCCAAAAATAGATGGTCAAACTGAGAGATTAAATTAGGTTTTGGAAGATATGTTACGAATGTAATGCATGGATTAGCAGTACAAATGGGAAGAATATATTCCTTTATTTGAATTTTCTTACAATAATACATATCATTCCTCTTTAAAAAGAGCACCTTTCAAAGCATTATATGGAAGGAAATGCAAAACTCTAGTTAGTTGGGATAGCATTGAAGATAGAGGGGTAATTGGACTTGAAATTCTTACTGAAATAGAAGAACAACAAGTAAAAATGATTCGTGAATGATTAAAAGAAGCTATGGATAGGAAGAAAAGTTATGTGGATCTGAAACAGATTGATAAGAAATTTGAACTGGGTTAAAAATTCTTTTTATGTGTCAAGCCTAAAAAGATATCAATAACCTTTGACAAGGTAGCCAGATTATCACCTCATTTTGTGGGACCCTTTTATATTGTTGAAGTGATTATCCATGTAGCTTATCACTTATCATTTCCTCCCACTTTTTCACGAATGCATTATGTTTTCCATATTTCTTTTCTTAAGAAATACATTTCAAATTTATCACATTGTAATGTAATTACTTAAATAAATTTGATTATTAGTAGCAATATAACACCAATGAACATAATATTTCAGATAAATGATCTCAATGTGCACGTAGAATAACTTAGCCACTTCGAGGGGGAAACCTCCAAACCAGAAAATAAGACTCAAATGTTGAATATGATGATCAACTACTACCTACTAACCCCTATATATACTATTCCTATGTTATGGCCAACACCAAGGCCGACCTACTAATGAAAATATAACATATATGAAAGAGATACATAATGGTAAGAAGTTATGATAGCCACAATTTGGCTATATACATCCAATATAAGATATATTATTAAGGGCGTAGCATGCCCCTCCCCTTCAAAGCAACATTATCCCCAATGTTGAAAAGATTTGGATGCTGGTGCAGGAAATTTGCATCCTCCCAAGATGCATCTTCTTTGTCTAGATTTTTCCACTTGATCAAATACTCAGTGATGACCCTTGTCCTCAATCACTTAGTGCATGTCTGAAGGATGCATTCTGGTTCCAGGATGATTTTACCCTCTTCATCAAGATTGGGTAACACTGTCTGGGTTGAATACCATTTGTCCAATTCCTTCTTTAGGCAAGATACATGGAAGACTGGATGAATTCAAGTAGCCAGAGGAAGTGCCAGTTTATATGTGATATTGCTAATCTTCTGTAACACTTGATAACGGCCATAATACTTAGGTGAAATCTTGTTATCCTTTTTCTGTTGTTTTAAGGACATTTTCTTATATGGTTGTAAACATACAAAAACCCAATCATCAACTTCAAAATGTCTTTCACTGCGATGTTGGGCTTCCTACTGCTTCATGCAATTTTTTGACATGGCCAAATTCTCCCTGAGACTAGAAAGAACCTCTTGTTGGTGTTGAATATGTTCTTCAACTGCTCGAACCTTTGGCTGGAATCTCAAAGATGAAGTGATAGATGGTGGATGGTACCCATATAATGCCAAGAAAGGAGACATTTTAGATGAAGTATGAAAGGAGGTGTTATACCACCATTCTGCCAGCGGTAACCATTGGACCCATCTCACTTGCTTATCTGATGTAAAACAACGAAGATATCCCTCCAAGCACTTGTTTACCACCTCTGTTTTCCCATAAGACTGGGGATGATAAGAGGAACTACGAGCTAGTTATGTGTCCAAGCATGAGAACAAGTCAGTCCAAATATTACTAGTAAAGATAGGGTCTCGATCACTTACTATAATCTTTGGTGTCCCATGTAGCTTCTGAATTGTATCCCTGAAGGTTGTTGATATTGTACTTGCAACAAATGGATGTGATAAAGCACAAAAATGGCATATTTGGTGAGTCTATCCACCACCACCATGATTACATTTTTACCTTATGATTTAGGCAATCCTATGATAAATTCCATTGACACCTCTTCCCACCTCTGGCTAGGAATAGATAGAGGTTGTAAAAGACCTGGGGACTTAATTTTTTTTCCCTTATTTTGCTAACAAACCATGCATTATGCCAAAAACTTTTGGACATCCCATTTTAACCATTCCCAGAAAAAATCTTGCTTGATTTGATGATAAGTCTTTAAGAAGCCAGAATGACCCCCCTACTGGAGAAGCATGGAGCTCGAATAGAACCCTATTTTTAAGGATTGAATTATTACATAGATATAATCTATCTTTATACCATAAAACATCTCCTTTCCATACAAAATTTTCTGACATGCTTGGATCTTGTTGGAGATTCTGAATGAGATTTTGTGTACCTGGGTCATTTTTCCATTTAGACCTTGCATCCTCTATCCAATCCTTCTATAATATAGATATGGCACACAACAATGTCTGGGCAGATTCATCCTTCCGAGATAAAGCATCAGCAACTAAATTCTCTTTCCCTTTCTTGTATATTATCTCAAAATCATACCCAAACATTTTTTAGACCCATTTTTGTTGTTCTTCTGATGATAAATGTTGCTCTAAGAAGTATTTCAAACTATCATGATCTGTCTTTACTTTGAAATGTCTTCCCATTAGATATGGTCTCCATTGCTTCACTACATGAAGTATTGCTAACATTTCTTTCTCATAAACTAGTTTAGAGATATTCTTACCTTTGAATTGGTGGCTCTCAAGGGTAATGGGTCACCCTTCTTGCATGAGTACTACCCCCGTACCATACCCTGAAGCATCGCATTCAACAATGAATGTTTTTGAAAAATTTGGGGTGGCTAGAACTGGAGTGGTGCACATGGCCTCCTTCAACTTCTCAAAGGCCATAGTAGCTTGCTCATTCCAATGAAAAGAGTCCTTCTTCAGTAAAGTTGTGAGTGGTGCTATGATGCTGCCATAATTCCTTACAAATCTATGATAATAACTTGTAAGCCCAAAAAATCCTTGGAGATTGTTTAGGGTTTTGGGAACCTTCCATTCAAGCATGGCTTTTATCTTGTTAGGGTCCACTTTAACACCTTTATAAGAGACAATATGACCCAAATATTCAACCTCCTTGACACCAAAAGAACACGTAGAAGGCTTTGCATAAAGTTTATGTTGTTCAAGAGTTTCCAACACCTTATTTACATGATGCAGGTGTTCCTCCCATGTTTTACTATAGATTAATATATCATCAAAGAACACTAAAACAAACTTTCGAAGAAATGGCTTAAACATTGAATTCATCAAGCTTTGAAATGTAGAGGGTGCATTTGTTAGTCCAAAAGGCATTACCAAGAACTCATAGTGTCCTTCATGTGTCTTGAAGGCTGTTTTATGAATATCTTCATCCTTGATTCTAATCTGATGATATCCAGAATGAAGATCAAGTTTTGTAAAGTGAACAACACCATGTAACTCATCTAGCAAATCATCAATTACAGGAATAGAAAACTTATCTTTAACTGTGTACTTATTGAGTTCCCTATAATCTGGACACATGGACCAATTGCCATATTATTTTTGTACCATCACTATAGGAGAAGAGTAAGCACTCTGACTATGATGAATAAGTACTACTTCTAACATCTCTTGAACTATCTCCTCAATCTCACTCTTTTGCATATAGGGGTACCTATAAGGTCTGACATTGGGTGGTTGACTCCCTAGTACTAGCTGGATGGCATTGTCATGGTCTCTTTTCAGAGGAAGACCCTTGGGCATTTCTCTAAACACCACTAAGTGCTCATCTATAAGTGCTTTCATATCTGCGGGTATAAATGTATCTGAATGATGTGCTTCCAATGAAAATAGTTGTGCCACAAACCCTTCTGCACCCTTTCTAAGAAAGTTTTGCATCTGATGAGAACTTACCATCTGTGGGGACTTTTCTCATAGTCCTTTTAGTTTATAAGTCCTCCCTTTTAACTGAAATTACATGAACAAATCTTGGAATTTCATTTCAATGGTTTCCAAGGTGGTAAGCCAATGAACTCCTAACACAATGTCTGCTCCTCCCATGGCAATGGCATACATATTGCTAGTTAGCAAGTAATCTACCATGGTGAGATTAATGTTATGGAATTTTCCCGAACAACTAACAGTTTTCCCATCAACGATCATGACTTGACATTCTGGAGTTGGATAAACAAAGAATTTCAAGCGTACCGCAAACTTATGATTGATGAAATTGTGAGTACTTCCTAAATCAATCAACATTTTTACACTCTGGTTTTTTAAGAATCCAACTACTTTCAAAGTCTGGGGAGTTCTAATACTGGAAATTGCATGGTATGATATTGTTGGCTAGGGATCTCCTAATTCCTCCTCTAGCTCTGCCTCTTCATCTTCTTCATTTTCTTCTTCTTCAGTAGGTCCCTCAATGTAGAACAACTTATTTTCAGCACACTTATGTCATGGTCCAAATTTTTTGTCACAATTAAAACATAACCCTTTGGCTCTCTTTTCTTCAATTTGTTGAGGTGTCAATCTCACTAGCTGAGGGAATGATGGTGGAAGGGTGCTACGATCTCTGATATTACTAACAATTTGTTTCCTACTGTAAAGAAATTTTTCCTCTACCCTACATTCCATGATCATAGAGTCTGAAACATTATGAGGATTAAACATATGCCCCTTAGTCTCAATTTGTTCTTTAAGAAACCAAGAAATAAGTAATTCAAATTATCTTCAGGAATATTTTCCACCCGTAAGGAAAGGTTTTGGAATTGATGGATGTAATCTTTGACTATTCTTGTTTGTTTGAGCTTTGCTAATTTATTGAAATAATTCTCAGACACACTAGAACTATAGTGTAATTACAACTCTTCAGTGAATGTTTTCCATGTAACATTGAGGCCACTCTTTTTCCTTTGAGCACATAACCATCGATACCAAATGAATTGGTCAGGTTCAAGATACAACAACTGTTATCTAAATTCACCCCCAGGGTTAATTTGATAACATGCATCAGAATTCTCAAGTCTCAGGCAAATGGATTGATTCGGGGAAAAAATCATGTTTCTAAGGTTCCCTCAGATATTTTTCTAACTCCCCTGGCCGAAGAAGGAAGGAGCAAGCTCTGAGAAAATGTGAAAAGTTGCAGAGAACAAGCTTGGGCCAGGAAAAATCATGAAAAATGACTAAGTCCTAGTCCTTGCGACAGTAGGAACGTGTGGGACAGAAAGGCGCGGATCGGCCGAAAAGCCTCCAGGCGGCCCGCTAAGCAAAGGGACAATGGGCCAGAAGTACGCGGCGGACGCGGAAAGCCGGTTCGGCCGAAGGAGAAAAATGACTAACTGCTGAGCGGGACAGTTCGGGACAAGAAGTACGCGAAGGACGCGAGAAGCCGGCCGGTTCGGCCGAAGAGCAAGAAAAATTGGGTAACTGCTGAAGCTAAAGTTCGGGACATCTTGGGCCTTGAGTATGCGAACCGGCCGAATCGACCGAAATGGAGGAATTCAGTCCCAAGCAGTTCTGGGACATGTGGGACAAAATGGACGCGAATCGAGCCGAAGGAGCCGAAAGCCAATCAAAAGAAGCCATGTGTCATCGGCACAAAGGGACAAGGAACCCATTTCGGCCGGATCAGAGAAGGTTTTTGACATCTGGGCCAGACAGGGCACTGGGACATGAATAGCCGAAAAATGAGAGCCAATCAGATTGCGCCACGTGTCATCGGTAGATAAGGGACAAGGAAGTCCATTTCAGGATGGATCGAAAGTTTTTGTCCCAGACAGCACTGGGACATCCGGGACAAATGAACGTGGTGGGCGAGGTTTCGAGCACTGACCCGAACCAATGAAATAGCGCCACGTGTCCAAATTTAAGGGGCCCACAAGGAAATTTCAAAAGGAAAGCCCGCGAAAGGTAGAGGAGAGAGAATTTCTCGTCCAATCAGCACGTGCCACGTGTCATCCAGGTGGCAGAGCGCGGGAAAGATTTCAAAACACGTTTTCACCTGTTTTGTGCCCTAAATCTTCAGATCGCCATAACTTTCGATCCAGAACTCGGATTTGCACGTTCTTTATATCAACGGAAAGCTGGTAAAATTCTCTACACGATTCCGGGGTCAATCTTGCATTTTGGTGCAGTCTGGAGGGAGAAAATTGAGAAACAGCTCTGACGCGTGTTCATGGCCAGAGGTGACATTCCAGCGACCAGATTTAATGCAGAATGGGTCGCCTTCTACTGTATTTCGGTCAAAATGACAGGGTATGGGTTTGTAAGGTCCCCATGCCATTTTAATGCACCTGCATTCAAGGAGGGATGGGCTCTCATGTTTTTGTACGTTTCCTGTCCCCTGGGCTCGACCCTTGCACTGTAAAAGCCAGTTTTGGCTCATTTCTAAAGGGGGGAACATTTTTGGGCATAGCAGTCTTCTTCTTTCACCTCCAGCAAGTGATTGATGCAAGGATCAGACCTCTCCAAAGATTGTAACAGTTTTCTTTTACCTCTCTGAGGGTGTAATGTGTGTTTTTGACATTGAAATGATAATGCAAGCTCTGTGAATGGGTTTCAATCCTCTGTTTGTATTATTTGCTTGATTTCAGATACTAAATTATACATTATCAGTCTGTGTATGTTTTATGTTGTGAACTTTGGTCTGTGTCTATTTGCATGACAAATATGTTTCACCACTCCTTTTGGTGCATCACCATCTTTAGTTAGTTTCAATTTTTGCACTTCTACCCCTGTCTCCTTGCAAGTTAGAGTAGGATTAGGATCTAAACCTCTGTAGTTTTGCAAAATATAGATCTAAATCAGAGGAGTTTGAGGAACCAACCTCTAATCTGGAGATTCCTCTCTCAGTTTCACAAGTCCCCACGCTTGGAGAGAGGTTTCCATGTTGTGCAATCACACTGGATGCCTGAGTGATCAACCTAGAAGCCTGATCTGCATCCAGGGGTGCTGTGATTCAGCAAACAGTTTTGGCACGCCCGGGTGGGAGCTTAGAGGTCTTCACTTTCATTACAACAAGATCGATGTGCACTTGTTGTAAGTTCCAGCTTTGAAGGAGCTTTAAAATCGCACATCTGGCGACTCCAAAAGAGGCATAATCCACTGGTTTCAGCAGTCCAAGCCTGGCAAATTTATGAGAAGAATACAGACCAGATCAAGAACTAGGGAGGAAGGATTGTTTGTTTATCTACATCTATCTCCAGGCAGAGAAAGAAGGGGAAGAAGAGCTCAAAGATCTGCGTCTCCACCTAATAGAACTTTGTCTACACCTCCACCTGGTAGACCTTTTCTCGCATCAACAAGGGTTCTCAGGCCAATCAGAATGGCGCAACCACTAAATCCCTTTGTCAATTTCACTGGCAGCAGCCCACTTGCCCTCAATGCACAGAATCCAGTTCCAATTGCAGCATTGAAGAACATTCCATTTTTCACTGGAGAAAATCATACCACTCCTGGTGATCATGTCAAAGACATTGCTAACGTCTGTGCAATCCATGAGATAAATGAAATGGATGTGGCTGTCAAACTGCTGGCATCATCGTTCAAAGGGAAGGCATTGCAATGGTTCAGGAGCCTTGAAGCTGGTTCTATCACAAATTGGAATCAGTTATGCATAGTTCTCCATGAGCAGTTTGGAGAAAAGGGAGACAATTTGTCTCTACTAGAACAATTGACAACTATCAAGAGAGCCCCCAACGAGCAGCTGACTGATTTCAACTTCAGATTTCAAAGGTCTTGGGATAGGATTCCAGTGGCAGTCAGGCCAACAGCAGAAGGTGCTTTTCTATACTATCTTAAAGCTTTGAATTCTGATATTTCTATGTTAATTCAATCTATGGGAGGCACAACCTTACCTGCTGCTTATAGCATTGCCATTAGAGCCGAAAACTGTCTTATCCAAGCTGGTAAATTGGCTCCTAGGCCTCCAATGCCATTATATCCAAGTTTAGAGAGCCCAAGTACTAGTCAAGCACCTGTCCTAGCTCCTATTCCCACTCCTAGAAATCAGAATTCAAGTCAAGCTTCTACTTCATCTTCTAGTGCCTCAAATGAACTTCAAGAAGTCATGAAGCAACTGCAAAATTTAGGTAATGAGCTGGTTACACTCAAAAGACAGCAAGCTCAAGGTTTTAGACCTTCGTATCAGCCTCAAGCTCAACCTAATAGGCAGCCATATCAGCCTCAAAGGCCACCCAATCCAGCTGTAAATCAGAATCAAGCAAGGCCTCCTGCCAACAGACCATTTCAGCCCTATAATCCCAATGTTGCATCCACATCTAGAGCTCTAGTACCGGTGCAAAATAACATGGCCCAGGAATATGATTGGTGTTTCCCGTGTAGTCAGCCACATAACCAATCAATGTGCTTTAATGGTGCATTAAATCAGGCCCTGATGGTGCAAACCGTCGGTGGGTCGCAAGAGCCCAGCCACGAAGGAGATCAGCAGCATGAAGCACCTCAGCAAGAAACATTCCAACAGCAATCAGCCCCAAATGACACCACATTGGTAAATTGGCAAGCAGAGGATTTCTGTGGCATGAATCAGGCAGTTTCTCAAGGTGTTGCAGCCAACACAAGGTCAAAAAGGAGAAATTTGGGTGAAGAACAGCCATTAGCCCCAGCCAATCCACAACCTTCCACGGCTCCTCAAATGATTGGCAAGCAAAACCCAGTTTCAAATGCACAAGGGCAGCCAAGAACAGCCTCTAGGCCAACTCAAATGCCAGCTGTTGCTGCCCATGTACAAGAGGTGAATGTGCAAACCAAGGGACAACAAAAGGGTACTTCATCTCCATTCAGTATCATCGATCAGATGAAGAAAACAAACGTCAATATATCTATGTGGGAATCCCTATCTATCCCAGGCCAAAGAGATCTGCTGCAAGCCGCCATGAAGGACTGGCCAGCTTCGAATCAGCAGATGCAAGACAAAGTGCTTACAAATGCTGCCCAATCTGAAGGAAGTCATGGAGGACAACAAGGTAAGATGTTGAAACCCCCTCCTTTCTATGTTTCGTTAATCATTGGAAATCAGCTAGTGCACAATTGCATGATAGACTCCGGGGCAAGTAGCTCAGTAATGCCTAAACAGATAGCTGATCAGTTAGGGCTCCAGTATGAAATAACATCTAAGGGAGTAGTGCAGTTGGATGGGACAGCAATAGCAACAGTTGGAGTGATTAGAAATTTGAGTCTTACCTTGCACGCATGTCCAAATGTTGTTGTTTTACAAGATGTGTCAGTTATAGACCTTCCACCACTCTTTGCCCTATGTTTGTCAAGGGACTTCACTGCCAAGATTGGGGGATATTTGTCCGCTGATTGGTCTCACATGCTATTCAGGACAAGATATGGAACTAAGACCACAATCAGATCTGAACCTATTGCAAACTTCCATATTGAGCCCTACACTCCAAGTCAGATTAATGCCAATTGCTCGGCATTTGATCAAGAAGATCACCCTAGCACTGATGAAGCTGACACTAAGGTTGGAAACATCCCGGATCTAACTCTTGATGAATGGGCAAGCAAGGTGCATGCTTTTGATCCTTATCAAGGAATAGAAGAATCTGAGCTAGGAGTCTATTGTATACACGAAGAAAGTCAACCTATTCCTAGCATCACCAAGCCAAACCACAAGGATGACAATGAGGTATGGCAGCTGTTTTTTGATGGATCAAGGAGTAGACAAGGTGCAGGAGGTGGAGCCGTGCTTGTTTCACCTCAAGGAGTAAAGTACTATTCAGCTTTTAGATTTCAATTTGCATGCTCCAATAACACTGCTGAATATGAAGCCTTGGTGCAAGGGATGCATTGGGCAATCAAGAAAAAAATAAAGAACTTGCAAGTCTTTGGGGACAGTGAATTGATTGTAAATCAGGTCAAGGGACAGCATGCTGCCAAAAATGATCTACTCAGGTGCTACAAGAACAGGGTGTGGGACCTCATGGAAGATTTTGAGGGTTTTGGCATCAAAGCCATTCCTAGGAAGAGAATCAAGCTGCTGACAGGCTTGCAGCAGTTGGGGCAGCCTTTGACATTGTAGAAAACATTCAACAAGATAAGGTACAGCCAAACATCCACGTGATTGTGAGGCCTTCAGTGCCGGATAACGATGTCAGTTGGCAAGTATTTGAGAATGACCAGCAAATCATCCATTTCTTGCAAGAAGAAGCTGAGTTCTCAGCTAAGAATCAAGAAAAGTTGGAACAACAATATGGTGACCAAGTGATACAGCTGAGAACTGACAAGCTGCCCAAGGGACTTATCACTTTGGAGTCCATTTTTAACCCCAATGATCAGTTTAGAAAGGAGAAAGCAAACATTCAGGTCAAGAGAGAAGATTCGGTATCCATCTTGGTAGAGGAGAACAAGCCATTGCAAATTGGAAAGATGACAACTGAGCAAGAAAGATGTGAGTTCATACAGCTATGTCAAGAGTTCCCTGACGTGTTTGCTTGGAGCTATGAAGATTTGAAAGGTTTCAATCCCAACTTAGCTCAGCATACCATCGAATTGGATCCAAATACTAAGCCTGTCAGGCAGAAACAGAGACCAGTCAATCCACACATGGAACCTCTCATGAGGAAAGAATTGGACAAGCTGATTGAGTCAAGAATCATATTCCCAATCAAGCATTCTAGTTGGGTTGCCAACTTAGTTCCAGTCAGAAAGAAGAGTGGAGAGATCAGGCTGTGTGTTGACTTCAGAGATTTGAATAGAGCCTCTCTCAAGGACCATTATCCACTCCCTTCCATGGAGCAAATATTGCAGGTCGTAGCTGGTTCAGAAAGGTTTTCACTACTTGATGGTTACTCAGGATTCAATCAGATTATGGTGAAGGAGGAAGACCAGTTCAAGACAGCCTTCACAACCAAATGGGGCACATATGCTTACAAGAAGATGCCATTTGGACTGTCGAACGCCGGAGCAACATTCCAGCGAGCTATGGATATGGCATTCAAAGGCTTGATCAACAAGATAGTGCTGGTATACCTAGATGATATCACTGTCTTCTCAAAGAATGCAGCAGACCATCTCTTTCACCTCAGGCAAGTGTTTCAGAGGTGTAGAAAGTTTGGAGTGTCTTTGAATCCTAAGAAGTGCATCTTTCTTGCACATGAAGGGAAGCTCCTTGGCCATATTGTCTCCAAGGAAGGATTAGCAATTGATCCAGAGAGGGTTGCAGCCATAAGAGCACTACCATTGCCAAGCCACAAGAAAGCCCTTCAGAGTTTCCTGGGAAGGATAAACTTTGTTCGGAGGTTTGTCCCAGATTTTGCAGCCCTTGTCAAGCCCATCACCAAAATGTTAAGGAAAAGCATGGCTTTCAAGTGGACGGCAGAAGGCAAGGAGAGTTTTGAAGCAATCAAAGAAGCCATCTCCCAAGCACCCACTCTCATCAACCCAGACTTTTCCAAGGATTTCATCCTCTATGCATTTGGAGGTGATGACACTATTTCTGCCATTCTGGTACAGCAGAACAAAGATAATGATGAACAACCGATTGCCTTCTTCAGCCAGAGCCTAGATGACTGCGAAGTGAGGTACTCTTTTATTGAAAAACATGTGCTGGCAGTAATCAGAAGCTTGAAGAAATTCAAGCATTTAGTCTCAAACAACAAGGTCCAGTTGCTGGTCTCACATGCTGGGGTTAAGGACTTCCTCCTCAACAAGGATTTGAATGAGAAAAGGGCAGGTTGGATCACCCGTGTCATGGAGTATGACATTGAGATCAAGATCACCAAGCTGGTAAGAGGGAAAGGATTGTGTGAGCAGCTGGTTTCGGGAAAGCAAAAAGAAGTATGCAACGAAGAAGAGGCTGTTTTGACAGTTCAAGACAGCCATGAGCTGAGTGGCAGGCAAGAAGAAGACAATGCTGCCCCGACTCCTTGCTGGACCCAAGGCATTATGCACTTCCTACAAACAGGCCTATGCCCTCCAGAGATGAGCAAGACCCAAAGGAGACATTTCAGATTGCAGGCTGTCCCGTACGCCATCATTGATGGAGTTTTGTTCAAAAAAGATGTAAATGGAGTGCTGCTGAGATGCATTAGCACAGGTCAGATTCAAAGGGTGTTGGAAGAGTTTCATGGTGGACCAGCTGGTGGCCATTTTGCACCAAGAGTGACAGCTCTAAAAATCATGAAGGCTGGTTATTATTGGCCTAAAATCTTCAGTGATTGCTATGCATGGATCAAGAGGTGTAAGAATTGTGCATTCTTCACAGGAAAAGACAGACTTGCAGCCCTCCCATTGCATCCAATCTCAGTTGACCAGCCATTCATGCAATGGGGACTGGACTTCATTGGAGCCATTAATCCCAATTCGAGCCAAGGGCACAAATGGATTTTGACAGCCACAGACTACTTCACCAAATGGACAGAAGCAGTAGCACTCAAAGAGGCAAATGAGTCTAGCATCTTAGACTTCTATGAGGAGATAACAACCAGATTTGGTGTACCTGCCACAATAATCTCTGATAATGCATTGGCATTCATTGGATCCAGGGTGACTGAGTGGGCTGTCAAGAACGGTATTTACCTAAGCACCTCATCAAACTATTACCCTCAAGGTAATGGCCAGGCCGAGTCTACAAACAAGAACCTGTTGAGGATCATTAGGAGGACTCTTGATGAGAATCAGAGGTCTTGGCATACCAAACTGAAATCAGCCTTATGGGCTGATAGAATAACTCCCAAAAGGTCCACAGGTAACTCTCCATTCAGGCTTGTCTATGGAAGAGAGGCAATCTTGCCTATGTCACTTGAGTTGCCAACGTTGGAACTCATGAAACAGCTGGAGTTGCTAGAGTTTGAGCCCATGGAGGTGAGGTATGCAGAGTTGATGGAGCTGCAAGAGATCAGAAATCAGGCATCCCAAGCAATGGAAAAGGATCAAGCTTTGATCAAGAAGACCTTTGATAGGAAGGCCAAAGATAGATCTTTTCAAGTTGGAGATCTAGTGTTGAAATGGGATGTGGACAGAGCAAAACCGGGAAGGCATTCAAAATTTGATGCCATTTGGAGTGGCCCATACATGGTCACAAAGTGCAAGAACAACAATGCTTTCCAATTGGCCTCATTGGATGGTGAAGAACTGCAGATTCCAGTCAATGGAATCTATCTCAAGCGTTGCTTCTAGAGGGAAGTTCACTACCTCTGTAAATATTAGATTAGATTTTCTTTCCTCCAAGTGCTTGTGCACATTGTTTTGCTGTAGGTTAGTTTGGTTTTCCCTAAGTGCTTTGGCACAGCTTGCTGTCCATGAAGATGTTTAGCATGTCCTTGCTTTCATCAGGTAACATTCCATCTTCCTCCTTGCACATTCTGAGTCAGTTAGGGTTCTAAACAGAATATTTGATGACTCCATGCCCAATGGACTGCTTCAGGCAACTGGTCTTTTCATCTAGCAGGCAGATGCCCCCGCTGAGTCGCCAAATTGTTATCTAAATTCACCCCCAGGGTTAATTTGATAACATGCATCAGAATTCTCAAGTCTCAGGCAAATGGATTGATTCGGGGAAAAAATCATGTTTCTAAGGTTCCCTCAGATATTTTTCTAACTCCCCTGGCCGAAGAAGGAAGGAGCAAGCTCTGAGAAAATGTGAAAAGTTGCAGAGAACAAGCTTGGGCCAGGAAAAATCATGAAAAATGACTAAGTCCTAGTCCTTGCGACAGTAGGGACGTGTGGGACAGAAAGGCGCGGATCGGCCGAAAAGCCTCCAGGCGGCCCGCTAAGCATTTGGGACAATGGGACAGAAGTACGCGCAGGACGCCGAAAGCCGGTTCGGCCCGAAAAATGACTAACTGCTAGCACCGGGACAGTTCGGGACAAGAGTACGCGCGGGACGCGAGAAGCCGGTTCGGCCAAAAGGAGAAAAATTGGCTAACTGCTGAGCTAGACAGTTCGGGACATTTGGGCCTTGAGTACGCGAACCGGCCGGTTCGGCCGAAATGGAGAACTTCAGTCCTAGGAAAAATCTGGGACATTTGGGCCAAAAAGACGCGAACCGGCCGAATCGGGCGAACCGGAGGAATTTGTCCCACGAAGCACTGGGACATTGGGACAAATGGACGCGAAGGAGCCGGTTCAGCCGAAACAGAGAAAGTTCTCCACTGGGACATCTGGGCCGCAGGGAAAGGGACACGGATAGCCCAAGGGCCAATCAGATTTTGTCCACGTGACATCGTGGGACATAAGGGACAAATGGAAGCCCATTTCGGGCGGAAAGTCCAAAAGTCCGAGAACCAAGGGACATCGCAAGGGAGGCCGGGACAAATGGACATGGTGGACGTCGAGCACTGACCCGAACCAATGAAATAGCGCCACGTGTCCAAATTTAAGGGGCCCACAAGGAAATTTCAAAAGGAAAGCCCGCGAAAGGTAGAGGAGAGAGAATTTCTCATCCAATCAGCACGTGCCACGTGTCATCCAGGTGGCAGAGCGCGGGAAAGATTTCAAAACACGTTTTCACCTGTTTTGTGCCCTAAATCTTCAGATCGCCATAACTTTCGATCCAGAACTCGGATTTGCACGTTCTTTATATCAACGGAAAGCTGGTAAAATTCTCTACACGATTCCAGGGTCAATCTTGCATTTTGGTGTAGTCTGGAGGGAGAAAATTGAGAAACGGCTCTGACGCGTGTTCATGGCCAGAGGTGACATTCCAGCGACCAGATTTAATGCAGAATGGGTCGCCTTCTACTGTATTTCAGTCAAAATGATAGGGTATGGGTTTGTAAGGTCCCCATGCCATTTTAATGCACCTGCATTCAAGGAGGGATGGGCTCTCATGTTTTTGTACGTTTCCTGTCCCCTGGGCTCGACCCTTGCACTGTAAAAGCCAGTTTTGGCTCATTTCTAAAGGGGGGGAACATTTTTGGACATAGCAACTTCTTCTTTCAGCTCCAGCAAGTGACTGAAGCAAGGATCAGACCTCTCCAAAGATTGTAACAGTTTTCTTTTACCTCTCTGAGGGTGTAATGCGTGTTTTGACACAGGAAATGATAATGCAAGCTCTGTGAATGGTTTTCAATCCTCTGTTTGTATTATTTGCTTGATTTCAGATACTAAATTACACCTTATCAGTCTGTGTATGTTTTATGTTGTGAACTTTGGTCTGTGTTTATTTGCATGACAAATATGTTTCACCACTCCTTTTGGTGCATCACCATCTTTAGTTAGTTTCAATTTTTGCACTTCTACCCCTGTCTCCTTGCAAGTTAGAGTAGGATTAGGATCTAAACCTCTGTAGTTTTGCAAAATATAGATCTAAATCAGAGGAGTTTGAGGAACCAGCCTCTAATCTGGAGATTCCTCTCTCAGTTTCACAAGTCCCCACGCTTGGAGAGAGGTTTCCATGTTGTGCAATCACACTGGATGCCTGAGTGATCAACCTAGAAGCCTGATCTTCCTCTTATCGAAGGCCCAGCCATGATGCCCCAAAATGGTAAGATTTAAGGATCAAGGTCGAAATTTATGGTTTGTGATTTCAATAGAAATTCAGAAATTTTTTAAAAAACTCAAAGAACGAACTCAAACTAATTTTTGATCTTCTTTCTAGAAATGTAAATAACTTTGAAAAATTCTGCAAATTGCACCCTAGGTAGCCAAATTATGAAAAATAAATAAAACCGCTATAAATTTTGCAAAACAAGTCAAAAATTCTTAAACTTTGGAGGGAAGCTTACTTGACTAATTTCAAAACACCATAGAAACATTTGCAGAAAAATTCGCTACCAATTTTGAGATACGGATGAACCTTCATAATTAGGGTTTGACGCAGTGTTGGCCGAGTTCAAGCTCTGATACCACTTGTAATGTAATTACTTGTATAAATCCTATTATTAGCAGCAATATAAAACCAATGAACACAATATTTTAGATAAATTATCTCAATGTGAAAGTAGAATAAGTTAGCCACTTCGAGGGGGCAACCTCCAAACTAGAGAATAAGACTCAAATGTTGAATATGATGATCAACTACTACCTACTAACCCCTATATATACTATTCCTATGCTATGGCCAACACCAAGGCTGACCTACTAATGAAAATATAACATATATGAAAGAGATACATAATGATAATAAGTTATGATAGCCACAAGTCGGCTATATACATCCAATATAAGATATATGATTAAGGGCGTCGCACACATGTATTAAATTGGGATTCCTTGCAAGTCCAAGACCTAGGAATAATCATGGTTGAACCCATAAAAGTGTTAGAGATTCTTCATTTGCACTTGCAAAATCATGAAATCAGTTAATGCAAGGTCTAGTGGGGCCAATTTAATGAAGAAAGTGTAAAACATGGAAAAATCTTGAGGACATGAAAACTGCTTTTCCTCATTTGTTTGAACAGAATTAGTTCTGATTTTTGGAGATAATTAAAAAAAACTTTTTTTGATATGTGATTCTTGTTTGAAGATGGTGCACTCTCATGAACAAAGTAATCATGTTTTTTGTAGATGATATATTATCTTCTAAAAATGGATATAATCATGTCGTGTCAATTCTAAATTTTAAATTAAGTATTTAATACTTTCTTTATATTGAATTTTCACTGCATGTGGATGGAGGAGATAAATGCAGTCTAAACTCCTTCATATCCTATTTTGCATTTGAACTTGTGCTTCAGTCTATTTGATTTTTTATGCACGATAGTCATACCTTGGATCAATTTTAGTGGTCTAACACATACTTTCAATTTTATAACATTTAGTTCATTTCACCAAGCCGGGTAGAATGTTGGATTTCCGAACCCAGGCTACTACAAGATCACAGGTGACATATTTTACATATGCCCTCTATCATGATCTAAAAATGTCATTTCTATTCATCATGAAAGGTAGTGTTGATAATTAGTTTAGGGACCTAATTTAATCTAAGTTCCTATGATTATTATATTATCCTAAGTTTAAGATAAGGTGATTTTATTATTTTGGTTGATTATTTGGAAGGGGTTAATCCTAAGTCTTTATATTAGTTATTCTAAAACTAAATAAGAAATTATACCTAAGGACCTAAGCTTGGTTTATAAGCTAATATTATTTGAACCTAGCCTAAAGGCATTGGACTGGCCTAAAGGGAATGGCATGGATGGCAAGTGGATGGGTGTTGGTGGAACCAATTTCTAAGGCATTTAAAAGATTTGAATGTGACATTAAATACATTGTTATCACCAATTTTGGTCAATGCATGGAAATTAAAGATAATTTTGAGTTGTCAACTCTACTAATTTCATTTACATGAAGTTTTAATTTTTAGTTTTAACCAAGGAGTTAGTGATGGCAGGAATGTAGGAGAGGACTCTATCAGTTCTTTTGGCATTTAATGTTCTTGACCAAATCGAAAACTGGCTGGGAAATAGGAGAAGGTGGGAGGAATAAATGGTTTTTGGTTTTTATTGTTTCATTTGGTTTTTGGGAGCTTCAAAGTTGTGTATGTGGTTTTTCATTATTTCAAACCTCTAGTTTGAATGTGTGCATGCTTAATCTCACCTTACATGGTGGAAATGGTAACGAAATCTAAGCATAGAAGTTGTAAGAAGGAAATAAGAAAAATTTTAAAGGCTGGGTTTTGTCATTTTCGTGGAAATCTTGCAGTAGAAGTTTTTCCTGAAGGATTAAGGCAAGGAAAAGGAGATAGAACACTACCATGAATGATAAGCCCTATCTCATTAAATCTTTTGTTTTTACTTTAAAATTTTCATTAAAATAACTCTACTCTTTTATGAAATCATTCTTGGTATTAGTTGTTTGTTTTCTCTGTTCTTCTTCTTACTTCAATGACATTTCTCAATTATGGTTTCATGTGGATATGTTGTGATGTTGTGTTTATAGTTGTTTATCGTGATTTTGGGTTTCATTTCTTGGTAAATAGTTATGTTTTCGTTAGCTTTATATCTATCAAAATCCATGAATGGTAAGTGAAGATTGTATTAGTTTTATTTGTTAGATTATCCGCCTTTATTTGGTAACTTATATGTGTGGAATGTATGCCTATGTTATGGTGGAAATATTTATGGATTTTGGGGTATTGGCTAGGTTACCTTGTTAAATGGTTGGAGACCAACATTATTTGGTCATCTTTTGCTATGATTATTTGTGACTCCTTCATTATTTTTTGGTTACTCGTTGGCTTATATCATGGTAGAAATCTTAAATTTAGGAAGCACTCAGCTGTTAGTAAACTGGGTTATGATTTATTGTTTGGTTTCAAATTTTTTTGCCTTATTGGAAGGGTTTGAAATGGAACTTAAATTTCAATCGATAGACTTTTGTTTTGGAAGTTTTATCTTTTTTTGTTATTCAATTCACTATGGTATGTCTTTCGGGTGTTCTATTTTCAGTCCTCGGTTTGTCATTGAGCTTTAGTTGTTAATCATACTTGGTTTTGTAGTTATCTTTAGTGAGATCTTGTTTGACTCATATTGGGCATGCATGAAGTTATTTTTAGGCACCGTAGGTGCATTCAAGAAGGGAGATTGTTGGAGTTATTCAGTCTCTATTTTACTATATGTGTTTGTTGTATAAAACCCATCACGGTTGGATCAGTTTAGTATCTAATACTAGTAAACTTTTTCTCTCTCTTCTGTGGTTTGTTCTTCTTTCTCGCTTACTCTTCTCGAGTCGGTTCTTGTTATGGAACTTGATTGAACCCATGAGGAAATCATGGGTTGTTACTTTCAATCTGGGTTCATTTTATTTTATTATCATGCTCCCATATGGAACTTTAGGCTCCATAAGTTCATGTGGATATTGTGTTAAGTTACAGATCATGTAATCCTTAATAAGAATTGTATTGGAACATCGTGTTTTTCTTGATGACGGTTGCAGGCTTGATGGATTATTTTAACTATCTCCTTAAGACTATATTGGCATCCCTAGTTGTATTTAAGAGTTGAATGATGTTCTTTTCGTATGTAAGTTCTTTTCTGTAGATTGATAATGTTATGTCTACATTGATCAATGTAATTAAGTTACTCTTCTTTGATCCTGGGGTTGGTATTTTGGGTAAGATAAAAACCTTGTGTGTTTTCTTGTAAAACCGATCTGTTTCTTTCACCATTTATATCTTATGAAAACAATGAACATTTAGATGTGATTGTTTTAGATGTAAGGATTGTGATAAATATGTTTTGTTTGATTGATTTTTGAACTTAGTGTGAAATTTAGGTTCTCAAGGAATTGTTACCATTAGTTAAGTTGTTATTTAGGTTTTTACTAAATCTCTCATGTTATATACAGCTATTCTTTACTGTATTGTCTGGTTGGTTCCATGATCAACATAATCCTTTTTTATTATGAATAAGGCTTTGGATGGCAATGATTGTTTGGAAGGGTTGATATCCAAGTTGGGTATTTCTTGTTTTATCATTCAGATTTATTCACAGGTTGTTGGTGTTTTGATGTTGTTCTTGTCAAGACAATATATTTAGATCAATTCACCTTCCTTTGAATGATAAGAACTAGTTGAGTTTTGTTGAACTTAGGTTGGAAAATTAGATTGAGAATTTTGAGATTAGGATATGAATTTATTTATTCTTTTTCTTAATTGGTTGTTGTTTGGATGATTATCATGTTGTATTGATTTTCATAACTGTGTTTGAGATAAGATTAATTATGTTGGTTTAATTGGTTCGTTCTTGAATATTATTACTTGCAAAGACTATAAATCCTCTCAATATCTCTTTTGTAATCATTAGGGAAAAGTATTTCTAATTGATCTTATTTTTGTATTTGGAACCTTTTCATTAACAACATAGGATTCCTTTTGTGAAACACTTAGATAAAATCATATTATTTTAATGTTATAGTGTTTATCATGCTCAGTTCTTGTGAACTGACTCATGCTAACAATTTTTCAGATGGGACTTCATAAGAGATTAAAGGATAAAAACTTAATAGAAAGTTACATTTGTTTTACTAATGACATCATCTCTTCATTGTGATCTCTATTTATTGACATTTACTTAAAATATACTTCTTGTTGGAAAAATTAAATCATGAAGATGTATTAAAATTAGTTTTATATTAATGGAAAGACATTTGTGTAAACCCTTGAAATAACTACTAAGTTTAGAGAGTGGTGAACTCTCTTTTTGATAAATGAATTGTTGTGGTAAAGATGTTGATTTCTGATTTATTTCTAAGGTCTTCATAACTTTGGTCTGTGTAATATTCCTAGATAATACTTTTCATGATGGGGATTTATGGATATATTTTAATATTGAAATACATAACCTAGTAGATTCTAAGATATATATAATGCTTCTAGGGTTAAGGATCTATGTTTTTAGTTTGATTCTTTTCTTTTGGGGAGAGCACAACTAATCTAATAATTATAAGTAGATCCTTACCTAGAAAAGGGAATTTCAATAGTTTATATAAAATATTGTGGCTTCTTATTACTAAACTAAACCATATGTTTTTTTATTACACTGATAGGACATCAGTCCTTAATAAAGAAAGAAAAAGATACTTTCCTTTGTAATTAAATAATGAGTTGTGTATGATATCTTGTTAAGTGTTTATGATTAAATCATAATGATGATTGGTTGTATGTACCTTATCTAATATTAATATTTGAAGCATGGATGCTTGAAAGAGTTAATAGAAATATTTAGACTTATGATATTTCGAGGTCTAAAGTATAAGTTTTCAAACAAGCTTGTTATAATGTTAACTGTAGTGAGAAAACTTAATGATCTTACTTTTCTAAGATTGAATTCAGACATATCGATAAATGAAAATAAATGATTAAGAATAAAATGAGTTTAAGCATGATTGTAGAATAAGCAGGAATGCTGATTTTATCCGCATACCTTTCTCTTGTAAAAAATACACTTTGTACCCATCTTTGGGTAAATCACGCATAGTGGACCCTTAAGTGTGTTGTTGCATTAGAATCTTTAAGATAATAATCGTTGGGTTAATAATCTAATATTCTTAAGTATGTTAGCTTAGTTGAGGGAACTCAGTTGGTTGTTGTAACATAGCGACTGCAGCAGAGTACCTTTATAATGACATGATTCATTACAAGGATACCATAATATAGCATGTTATGCTTCAACACCCCACTTAGTTCAATTACCTCGATTTATATAAGTGGAAATTTGGTTTATGGTTCTACTCTAAACAGAGATAGAAACATGGATTAGTGTAGTGGTCAACTCATGTTGACTTAGGATAACTAGACACACCCAATCGACAAAAGTCAATTGAGTATGTCTATGTATCCTTAGTCACCATGAGTAGTCTTCCACACTAGTACATGTATCTACCCCTATTTAGTGTGAAACTTTGATTTGGATTTGGGTTGACAATAGTAAAGGATGACCAATCTAGATAATAGTAAAAGTGTGGTGAAGGAAAATATTCCTTTCGACGAGTATGTCGTCTTGGAATGTAAACATGGTATACATGTTTAAAACTTTGGCCAAAGTATCACAAGTTGTTAGTTACATTTTCTTATGTCACCTAGTCTAAGATGCGGTATTTTAGATGAATATCAGTAATAGATATTCAGATATACTTCTTAGACAAAAAACTTGAGTTCCCTTAAAATGGTAAAGCAACCAAGTATACATAGTATACACTTAAACAATTTAACATGAAATATCGGTTTAATACTGAGTCGAGGAATGAGAGATCGTTGTTTCACCGAGTCATTACAGCTGCATATGGTTTTCTGTTATGAGATGGATCGGCAATGGAATTTGTGTTCTGAATTATATTGATTTAGAATAGAGAACATTATGTTAAAAAAAATCCCTTGTTTCTAAGTCTTCTTTCTTTCAATATAACAATAACTTCAATGCTTCCATATGCCTTCTTTTCAATAGAAACAAGAAACTATTTCCTTTCTTGCACAATAACTAAATGACAACCCATTTTAAGAAACAAGTGTATTTTAACAAGATCATCAATATTTTTGAAACGATACAAACTCCAATTTGGAGGAAATAAAGTAACTTAGGTTAAAAATAACTTCATTTATATTTCAAGTCTGCTTCCAAGTTTCTACTTCCTTTAGATAATGCAAATCTTTCTCAAGAACTCGGTTCATTCTTACAATATAATAGTCTCTCTTTTCAACAAATACAAGGGATAAAATTACAAATTTGATAAACAAAATAACCAAGACCTTCACTTTTAAAAATGCAAGTTTACAAGCCTTCCACTTTAAGTGGAAACAACATGACCACAAATTTACAAAGGCAGGATCTTTCTTCATTTTATTCCAATGTAACTATGAACCAATATCCACTTGAACTCCACCATCTTCATCAAAAACAATCACAACAAAATATGGGCATAGGAAACACTCTCCACCCAACCAATAATCCAATGAGGGATGGAAGCCTTCTTCTTAATTGGCCCCCGAACCTTAACAAATAAGCAATGAGGAGTATTAAAAAACCATTCGAAACTCTACACGGCTTCTAAAATGACATTTGACATGTAATTTAACACAATAAAAACAACATCAAGATCACTTAAACATGAAATTTCCGAAGTACAAAGGCTTAATACACAATCCAAGAAGGAGAAAGGAACATGTGGATTCTTCTTATGCCTCCCAAGGGTTTGGGTGTCCACCTTAAAACCTCAAAGAACTCAATCACAACCCATAAAGCTCTTATGCCTCCCTCATAGAAAAACAACTCTTACGCCTCCCTAAAATAAACAACTACTCTTATGCCTCCATCAAGAAAATAAAATATTATGTCTCCCCTCACTCTTATGCCTCCCACAATAAAACAACAAGATAAGCACACTTTACTTATCACAAGGTGGGACACCCCAGCCAAACTCCCTCCTAAAATGCCCAATAAAAACTCTTATGCCTCCCTCCAAAATATCCCCATTTCCATATTCTCCTACACAACCTAAGGGCCAATTTACTTCCCAAAATCACACATACAACAACAATTCATTCACGAACATATGCACAACAAATTAGCAAAAGAAAACATGGGTGAAGATTTACCTTGCCATTGTAAGAGTTTCTAATCCACAAGCAAGTTTCAAAGCTTTTCAAGTCCAAGAAATCATAAGCTATCTCCAACTCCAACAAGCACTAAAAATCCAAGTTCTCCTCCAAAAGCAAGAGTCCAAAAAACCAAAACAAGTAACCCCAAATTCCTCAAAAAAATAAGAATAAATAGAAGAGAGGAGAGAGAGATGATGTGGCTCCATGTAGGATGCCACATCATTTATCCTCCATTCCACATCACAATTTCAAACCCAATCTCCAAAGCACAATAAATTTTTGGTTGAGGGAATGACAACCCTCTTACACACTCCAACTAAAACCCACACCCCTAAATGACACAATTAAAGAATCTTGTAAGAAAATTGCAATTAATTTCTCTTTTTATCCATTAAAACACACAAAAAATCCCAAAATAATCCCCTCACATCATAGGCATATTGGGTGGGTGACTTTAAGAAGTATGGGAAAAGCTTAACTTATCCCACAAGCCTCCAAAATTGTCTTGAAAGTCATAATCCGAAATTTTCATGTAAGTTTGAGTGCACCACACTCAAAAGTAATTAAATTCTTTCAAATCCAACACAATTCAAGACTACCAACTCACATTAATTACCCCCTTTTGTCACATCCTAAAATACACTTGTTAATCAAGTCTAATTAACTTAAATGGAGTACTTAACAACAATAATAAAATTGACTCACAATACTAACAAAAATACAAGTACTCACAATTAAATAAAACTAAAAAGGGAAAACCAAAATTTACCCAAGGTCACATTTGAGGCCACCCCCCAATGTGGACCTCCTAACAACAACAATAACATCATACATGTACACTAGTTTCCAAGGTGACCTATTGCTAATACCCCAAATTCTTGCATTGTTGGTCTCCTATCCCCTTTTGTTTGTTGTGTTGCAAATGCCTGAAAAAATCAAAAAAATACCTTTCTGGCCTCGTGGCCATATTAACGACATCGAGATAATAAAATGCACACATATACATATCAATTCACATCATCAAATATCATAACTATACCATCTCTAAAACCAAGTAATTGCCCAATTGTTCAATTTTCCAACATTTCGATTCTACTAATTCATCAATTTGCAGTAAGATCACAAAACCAACTAATCATCTAGAAACATATATATATCAAGTCCAATCTGTCAATATAGTAGTAGCACTGGATCATCAAATATTGATATTTCAATCCATCCATATAATCCATCATATAAATCACTTCATGTCAAAAGTCTAACACATCCATATTGTCTATCAAATAATCTAATAAAATCATATACAGTAATGTACATAAAATTCCACACTACAAAAATACAGTCAAAATAAAAATTAGAACACAATAGTAATCATGATGTGCCACATATATTATTATTATGTGTTGACCAAAATAAGCTCAAACTTATTTTAGGTCAACTGACACCATTTTTCCCTTTTGTGCTTCAATCTGAATTTTTATGTATTTTGAGAACTTAATTCCCCTAAAAGCATTTCCATCAAATATTAAATTTCTTCCCCTTTCCAAAGATATAAAGAAGTCCTTCTAACTCTTCATATTTTTCAAGTTACAGGTCGGCGGGACTTAGAAGGTTTTTTTGCCAAAATCAGGCTGGCAGGCCTAGGGAAGATTTTTTACCAATGGAAATTGTGGATCAGCGGGGCGGTGGGATACATTTTTTCATTTTGAAACTTTTTACAAAAGGAAAAAGTATAATTGTGGGGGTCGTGGGCCCGAGAAGGATTACTTTGCACAAACTAGAAAAAGTGAACAAATGGATCTGGAAATGTCTTTTTGCCCAAACATGGAAAATGTAGGTCGGCGGGCCCAAGGATGTTTCTTTACCAAAAGTAGGTCTATGGGGCTATGAAGGAAATTTTTCCCAAGTATAAATTCAGGCTAGCGGGTCTGTGGGGAACTTTGAAACTTTTTTACTTTTAACAAACTGGTGCAATTTCAAGTATGGTCCCGCGAGCCCGGGGGGTCTCATCGGCCATTAAAAAGTCAAAATGGGGAAGAGCCATGGAAAGTGCCACGTGTCTTAATGGAACAGTTTCAAAGGCGTGATCCAAAAAGAAATCCCCAAATGAGTTCTAACCCACCATATGGTCAAATTCTGAAAAGGTAAGGTCAGCCATTGAAAAATCCAAAATCCTGCGGAGGCCTCCACATGTCTCATCCACGCAACTTCAAAAGAAAAATATGGGGAGTAGTTTCCAAAAAATCGTGAAGCCTCCACATGTCTCAGGTCAGGAACAGTTTCTCTACCAATAGGAGAGACTCAGGCAGAATACAAAGGAAATAGAGGAGCTCATGGAAGCTGCCACACATCAGTCTGGCGTGATTTCAAGAGCAAAAGGAAGAAGTCGAACCTTCAATATGTGTGAGGCTTCCACGTGGACCTAGTACAGAAAAAATCTTTCAAATATTGTGCACCCATGACCCTGATCTTCAGACATCCATATCTTTTAATTGGAAACTTGGATTTGGCCGGGAGAGGACTTCTTAGAAAGATCTCGGTGCTCGCTTCTCACCTACCCCCAGTAATGTTTCGGCCTAGTAATTTTGGGGGCTTTCAAGTCTCTCACCTACCTCCATGATGAAGAATGGGCCCCTTTCTTTCCTAGTAAAGGATAGCGACAGGGCATAGGTGTTGCAACGAGACTCTTCATTGTGGCAGGTGGAATTCAATGCATATCTCAAGGTGGTTGAAGCAAGATTCAGATTTTCCCTCTCTCTTTCTCTCTCACTCTTCTATATATTGTAAATGACAGAAAAATTCAAACGATTGTTCATCTTTTCTATCATGCCCCCTCTCTCTTTCTTCCTTAGGGTAGAACGTGGAGTCTAAACCTCCTTTCATGGCTCTGTAATGGAATTTTCTTCCACCTTGCCCATTGATGATGTACCGTGTGACTTTTAGAGCAATAGAATATGTTTCGTGATGCATTTGTCCATCCTTTTCTTATTTTGTTGTCTCTTCTCACCTCTCATCATTGCAGGCTATATTGTGCATACTCTGATGTTTATTGCAGGTTCTGGGAGTTGTGCTTAATGGGTTTTAAAGTGGTCTTCTATGTGAACTTAATCTTTGGTTTATGGTGCCTTTTTTCCACCCCCTCCTCAACTTGCCTCTCTCCACTTCAAGAATTTCAGATCTGTGATCAGCCACTTCCTTTTCTGGTGTATCACCACTTAGTATAGGCCCTCTTTCACCCTCTCTCTCTATCTCATTGTCCCCTTGGAATGGTTAGGTTATGATAGATTATTTGTTCCTACACTAGAGTAGCTTGTGGCAGGTAGATTAGGAAGCAGGAACCAGCCTTCTCTGGAGGTCCATCTCAGGTCTTGCAAGTCTCACAACTTGAGAGATGGTCCAATGTTGTGTCATCACACCAAATGCCCCATTTCAAACTCAAGCCATTTGGGGGTGTTGTGATTTTACACTAACAGTTTTGGAACGCCCGATGGGACCGATCTGAATCACCTTACCACTTCATCTTAGCAGGTTGGTGTGTTCTTATTAAGATTCATCCTTTTGAGGCACATGCAAAGCACATCTAGTAACTCCATTTGGTCAACAACCCATTCTCTGAGTTATAGACCTTTTCCATCCATTTCCCCCCATCTTCATTCATCTTTCTTTCCATATCTTTCATTTTCTCCCATCCCATGAAGTTGTGCAATCATGACTTCATTCCCCTCATGCAATACACACCTATAATAGTGTAGTCCACCTCTAATGCATTTCTCAACTCCTCCAGATCAGCACTATGATCAGATCTAGAATCATTATACTTACCCATATGAAAAATGTCAAAGCTAGTTTGGCTATGGTGCTTATCAGGAACAAGGGTATGCATATAGTGACAATAGTCAAACTAAGAATGTTGGTTCATTAGAGAAGATTCAAATAATAGAGGCTAGCATGGTGCATTCTAGGACCACAACTCAAGTGAAGGCATTCAGGATTGGTTGCAGGGCACCTTGTCCATGGGTAGGCCCTATGCTAAGATATTTCAGCCCACAAGAGAAGCTGGATTTCATGATTGAGATGTTTCCCCAACTTACGCAGTGGGTTGAGGAGATAGAGGCCTACGAACGTGCTGTCAAGGAGCCTTGTCAATGGGTAAGTCCTGCACCATCATCTAGTGATTTCCTCTCCATTCCCCAAGCAACACCATCTCAACCTGAGCTTCAATTTTCAAGCTTCCCATCTGCTTCCCTAAGTGTTTATTTCCCTTCCCCATCTTCTAGTCTTCCATATCATCTCGATTCTTCTACCCTTTTTCCCTCCAAACCCAAGTCCCCTCCATAAGAGTCAAAAGCAATACCTTCCCCTCCACCACAAACAAGGAAACAACTAATGGATACCCCACCCACATCTCCTCCTGATCTCCTTAGTCCATATCAGGGAGAGACTCCAAAAACTATTACAGGAGAGCAACAAGAAGAGGATCCCAACAGAGAAGAGATGATAGAAAATATGAAGAGTTGGGCTACTAGATTTGGGTTTACAAAGACCCCCTTATTGGTTAAGCCCATAGAGGAGGCTGGGGTCAATTCACAAGTGGTAGAAGCTTTGGTTATAGCACAAGTTAGGGAAGAACACACTAATCCAAATCCAAGAGAGGAGTAGTGCATTCCAATTCTAGAGTAGAATCATACAGTTTCAGAGGCTCCAAGTGCAGAGCAAGACATAGAAGAACCTTCAGTTCTTGCTCCCACTTCATCCCCTTTAAGCTCTAATGTTGAATAGGGGTTTGAGATTTCAAAATTCATATTTGAAGAAGAGGGGAACCATGGTGCACAAGTTTCAGATTAGGAGGACACCATGGAGGAGGTCGAGTACATTGCAGCAGGAAAACAAGGAGATAGACTGCCTGTCAGACTTGGAAGATTGCTTTGATGGAGAGGAGCCTAAGGAGATAACATCATTTTCTCCTCCATCATCCAACCTTCCAATCACATGAGCCTACTACCCATGAAGGCGAGACATTCAAGGACAACAACCTACATTTCACAACATCTCTCTAGAACCAAGGTTGGAAGATATGAGTCTTCCATGTTTTTCACAAGAGAAGGAAGAAGAAAATGAAAGATGATGTCATCATCTATCTCACACCATCCACCCAAGATGGTCAGCAAGAAGACTCCATTATTAGAGTTGAAATTCAGAGCAATTGCCACATCCATCAAGGATCATACCATTCTCTAATCAAGTACTTGGCTTCATTGGAGCCTAGGGAGAAGCCACAACAAGTCATGCTCACTTTAGGGCATGAGGATGAGCTCCAAAGTACCAAGGATCATTTGTAATTCCTCTTCAGATCCGAAGTGCAAGAGCAACTAAAAGAGGCATGTGTCATTCTGTCTCTAGTTGACACCTTGATGATTTGGGTGAAGACACCAACTGTATAGGTCTATTTTTCACTCTCATTTACAAGCAGCCATATTTAGTGTCAAATCATTTACATGGCTTCCCCATTTTTGAGGAAGGGAAGCTACTTCTCCCCGATAGTTGTAGGCAAGTTTTGTTTGAGTCCCCTTTCTCTGATAGTGTTAGTTAGTGTAGGAGTAGGTATTAGGTTTGTTTTTAGGAAGAAGAAGTGCTTGTGCACACTCTGCATGTTCCACTTGGGAACATGTATGATTTTCCAGATTTGTATATAGTGTGTTGTGGTGTTTTGTTGCTCATGCACCACATGACATTAGAAGTGGCATCTAGTGAGGCTAGATATAGTTCCAGTCAGTGTTCCAAGTGGCTCAGAGATCATAGTTTTAAAAGTTCAAACTCAGATTTATGTTTACGAAGCAAGAATCCATTCCTAATGGATGCTTCAAGGCCACTGATCATTTCACCTAGTGGGCAGGTGATTCCCACGAGTCACCAAATTGTTCACCAAAATAAGCTCACACTTACTTTGGGTCAACTAACACCATTTTTCCCCTTTTGTGCTTCAATCTAAATTTTAAAATATTCCAAACACTTAAGCCCGCTAAAATCATTTCCATCAGCTAGGAAATTTCTTCCCCTTTCTCAGAGATACAAAAAAATCCTTCAAACTCTTTATATTTTTTAAGTTACGGGTCGATGCAGGCCTTAGAAGGATTTTTTGCGAAAAGTAGGCTGGTGGGCCTAGGGAAGAATTTTCACCAGTAGAAAATTGCCAACTGGTGGGGTGGCAGGAGACATTTTGACATTTTGACCATTTTTTGCACATAGGGGCACAAGTGTAATTGTGAGGCCTGCGGGCCCGACGAGGATTACTTTTCGCAAAGTGGGAAAAAGTAGGCCGGTGGGTCTGGAGATGTCTTTTTGTCCAAACATGGAAAATGCGGGGCAGACGGGCCTGAGGCATGACATTCTTGCCAAAAGTGGGTCTATGGGGCCATGTGAGGAAATTTTTCCCAAGTGTGAATGTGGAACAGTTGGGTCTACGTGGGGGAACTTTGAAGCTTTTTTACTTTTCACCAAATCGCACATTTTTCAAGTTTGTGTCCATGAAGTCTGCGGGGTTTCATCCTAGATGTTGAAAATTCAAAATGGAGCAGAGATGTGGAGGGTGCCACGTGTCTCAATTACATGGTGCAACACCAAGGTTGGATCCAAGGAGCGGGTTCCCAAATGAGCGCCAACCCGATTCCACATGGTCTAGGGTCTAAGAAGGTACAGGTCGGCCATTGAAAAAATCGGCTAAGTATAGAGAACTGGAGGACAAGGTCACCACATGTCACATCCAGTGCAAATTCAAAGGTGTGACCCAAATTTGCAGTCAGACTCTAAACAAGCATCGAAGCCCTCCACGTGTCTCAGGTTAGGCAAAAGTGTCTCCGCACTAATAGGAGGGACTCAAGTAGAATAGCAAAGGAAATAGAGGATCCCATAGAATGCCTAACATGTTTCAATCTGAGCACAATTTTAGAGAGTGAAAGGTAAGGAGCTAAATCTTTAAGATGTACGAGGCTTCCACGTGGACCATGGTACGAACATGACTCTTTTAAGTATTGCGCACCCATGCGATCCTGATCTTCAGAAAAGCCATTATCTTTTGATTGGAAAAGCTTATATTTAGGAAAGAGAGGAATTTTTGGAAATATCTCAATGACCTCCTCTCAAACCATGGAGGCCTGAAAGCATAATTTTGAGAAGGGTAGATGGGTAAAAAATACCACTAATATCTTTGTGCCATTAATCATACGATCTGATTGCTTCAACAACAGGATCATATTTTATTTGCCTCTTTCATTCTTCCTTCTCCAGGGACATTCCAAGAAAACATAGGAGTTGCAGTGAGAATCTAACAGATTATGGCAGGTGTAATTCAATGCATATCTCAGGGGTGCTTGGAAGTAGGATTTGGATTTTTTTTTCCTCTTTTTCTCTCTCGTTCTTCTATATATTGTAAAGGAGGGGCATTTTCAAATGGTTGTTCATATTTTCTCTCCTACCCCCCTCACTCTTTCTTCCTTATAGTAGAGTGCACGGATTCTAAGCCTTACTTTCATGGCTTCTATAATTGCATCTTCTTGCCTTTTTCCCACTCATGATGTACCATGTAACTTTTAGAGCAATAGAATCTATGCTTCGTGATGCATCTATCCATCCTTGGCTCTATTTTATTGTCTCTTCTTACTTGTCCTCGTTATAGGGTATATTGTGCATACTCTAATGTTTAATACTTAGGTTCTAGGAAGCTGTGCTTAATGGGTCTTCAAGTGGTGTTCTAATGTGACACTTCATATTTGGTTTGTGGTGCATCTTTTCTACCCCCTTCCTCTGCTTCACCTCTCTCCACTTCAGGCACTTTGGATCTGTGATCAGCCACTTCCTTTTCTTATGTATCACCACTTAGTGTTAGCTTCTGTTTCACCCTCTCTCTCTCTCTCTCCCTCCCTGTCTCCTAGAAATGGTTAGATTAGGATTAGATTAGTTTTTTCTACATTGGAGTAGCTAGTGGCCGGTAGATTAGGAAGTAGGAACCAGCCTACTCTGGAGGTTCATCTTAGGTCTTGCAAGTCCCATAGCTTGAGAGATGGTCTAATGTTGTGAAATCACACCGAATGCCCCATTTAAGACTCAGGACATTCGAGGGTGCTATGATTTTTCACTAATAGTATGCTAACTAGAATACAGCAGTAGGGTTCAATATTATTATCCACCAAAATTAAAATCATAGTTTTTTTAGTTTTGAAGAGGAATGGGAATTACATCCCCTCCCCTTAGATTTGACTTCGTCCTGGAAGTCACAGAAAATATTTAGGGAAATAATGCATAAGAATAGAAGTCACACCCTCTGTGGGCTTTCTTTATTTCAAACAAAAGTGGGTTCTCATAACCCAAGTTTGATCGAATTCTATTCAACAAGGAGAAGGCAGATTGTTAGGCATGAATACTAAACTTTCTTCAAGCAAGGTTGCAAGTATTTAATTTTACAGAGTAACTCTACGTGGTCATCCAAGCTACATCACAGAGCATCTAATAGGAAATTGTCAAAGGAATCTCAAGAATAACCACCAAGGTAAAGGAATAATAAGGAGAAATCCATGTACTCAGGATGTCCACATAGCCACGCATGGATACAACACACTACAATAATAATGGTTAAGACTTCCACTTAGGTTGGGGTTACACTTCAATATTTTTTATTTAAACAAGGTTAACAACTACCAATCTTGACCCACAATTTTTGTATGAGAAAACATGCCTAATCATAGGCCTCATAAATTTAATATCACACAAGATGAGGTTTAACAATAAGGAAAACACCTAAATTAGTAAAAACATTTACAAGGATGTAGGCTATTCATTGGAAAAAAAATTATAACTTAAAAGGCCTCAATTAAATTTTCATGGTAATACTAAGCATAATCTTAACCACAAGGTTTTCTATAATTTGAATTTTTACTCAAAAACAAACACACCACACTAACCTTCATTTAGAAACTTCAAACACTTAGATAATATTTCCACTTTGAAATATAACAATCCTTTCCCAACTAGCATATCAACACAAGAGACACCAATCACCCAGTACAACAATATGAAATTTATTTATTTTAAGTCCTGCCCCAAGCTCAAAATAATCATAAGGAGAGCACATGCTTAAATCGTAACACAAAAGAACACTCAAGGGAGCTAGGAAATAAATAGGCAACAAGAGGGGGGGTCCTACTACAATCTACTAGCGTATCACACCAATACTCGAGTAACAACTTGTAAAAACTACCAACTACTTGTATCAAAAACCACTGGTATCAAAACTACCAACTAGACTACATGAAATAGAGAACTCTCTCTCTCTCAAGAAAGTTCTAGTAATGAAAGAGTCACTCCTAGATCCTATACACACAAGGTTCCATCCTTCCAAAACCAAGGGCATAACTTGAAGCATCTAAGAAGACAATCTAGGCACATAGGGTGTACCTCCATATGATAGAAGATCACAATACAACAGTGTAGAACGAGCTCATCAATAGACTAGAAAGAATCACGTAACATTTTTTACTACATTTAACCAAGTAGCCAACAAGATAAACAAGCTTCGAGTCACCAATCAAAAGTAAAGTATAAGAAATCTCAACAATCAATAAAATGGCTAGGTTTCCACATTTCAATCCTTGAAAATATCGATATTATTTATTAATTAACACACATATTATTTCTCACCACAAATGTGAGCACTAACACTAGGTTTTCCTAACAATTTTGACCAATTTAATAATGGTGTCAGTTGGTAGCATTTTTTGACTAACAATATATATTGTTGGCTGATAATATATGATGTTGGCTAAAAACATATGTAATTTTTTGAAAAATTATTTTTTTTAGAATAGCAATTAAAATTATCAGATCGATGAGAATTTTGTCCTCTCAAAATATGGCACAAAGATTTTTTTGTAAAAAAGTTATGTTTTGTGAAAAAAAATGCAGATTTTGCTAATTTTGTAGGGGAATTGTTTTTTTTGAAATTTTTTGATGTTGGCAGTTAAAATGATTGTCTCAATGAGAAATTTTTCCTCCCAAAATATGGCATAAGCAAAAATATTCCCATACTATTTTTTTTCTTAAGACATCATTACCAGTCAGCAACAAGGAAATATGATACCAGGTGGTGGCATGGTAGACTGCTACCCTCATGGATGTTCCATCCCAGTAGCCTTTTGTGTTTCCACACAACAACATTTTTTTTTTGCCACATGGTAGCATATTTTGCATTGCAGAATGGAAGCATTTTGGTGTTAACGCATGGTAGCATTTTTTACGTTGATGCACGATAGCATGTTTGTGCTACTTCGTGGTAGCATTTATTGTGTTACCACATGGTAGCATTTTTGTGTTGACGCACAATAGCATTTTTATTTTTCCACATGGTAGCATTTTTGCGTTGTAGTGCGGTAGCATTTTTTATTGTCACATGCTAGCATTTTTACATTTCTGCCCAACTTGTACTTTCAGATTTTTCGTAGGATTACTCTCTTTTACCTTCATCTTCGACTCTAGATCTCAAACTTAACGAATTTTAGAATTATATTGTATTACTACATTATAGAGAATTAATCCTATATATAATAGTATATTATAAAATAATGGCAAATATACCAACATTGGTAGGCCCTTAATGACCAAGATAGATGAAACTATCATCAAATTTATTAATGATCCATAAAGTTTTGGTGTACCTACTACCATACAGTAATTAAAAAATTACCAATTTCAAATTTGAAAAATCCTAATATTCACAAATGTATGAATATTCACCCCTAAAATGAACCCTGCATGAAATACCATAGATTTAATAGAAGTAACAAATATTCACATGAATTCCCTCAATTTTTTGTGAATTTAAATGTTTCAAAATGGATGCAACCTAACTTACATAATCTGTGATTATTACTAATATTTTTGGGTTATCCTGGCTTCCTAAAACCAATGTTATTACTTATCTGGTACATCAAGTTCCATTTGAAAATTGAGTATAGATATATTATTTCGATTCAACATAGATAATGCGTTCATGTTTCTTCACAAAGTAATTTATGAAGACCTACTTTTGCATTGCTTCCTGGAAACTCATTGATGATATACTCATTGCCTTGGAACCCTATGCAATTTATTGTCTCTTTTCATGTATTTTTTAATGAAATAAAAATTATTATGATACAATATGATTCATAAAAATAAAGGTGGTATAGAATCACACCTTAAAGAAATGAGCCAATCCAGGCCATAAAAGGGCCTAGGAACAAAATCCCAAACTAAGATGCTACAACAAATTATTACCCAACTAATGGTGGGTCATGGTCATGTCAACCAAGGATTGAAGTTATTTCCCATTATCATGTGGGTTCCATTCAGATATTGAACCAACATTCTATCCTTATTCAATAGTATCCTCCATCCACACAAGAGATAGAGAAATGTCTAAGGAAAATCGAGGGAATTTTTGCTGAGGTGGCAGCAAACTCCTCCCATTTTGAGAAAATACAGGGGGTCTGAGGTGGTTTCAGGGAACCCCATCTTTGATATTGTGGTGATGGAGGTAGCGTGGTGCCCCACATGATAGGTGATCGATGCAGGAATCAGTGAACACAACTATGATACTAGAGTTTGAGGAGCAAAATATATGTCTCTATTATCTTACTTGTTTTTCAATACGATATATATATGTATGTATGTATGTCTGTATGTATTCCTAATTCAAAATTAATTGTGCATATGTGTTAATTATGTGTGTTTAATAAATTGCATCAAACATTGTGTGTCAGATCTTTAATAGGTTCATATAAGATCATAAACTAATTATTATGTATAGTTTAAGCTAACATTTGGTGTCTGAGTGTAGTTCTGGTTAACTAATGTCCACAAGAGGATACTCGTTATTATTCTCAAAGCCTATAATTACTAAACATCGACCATGTAAATCCAACTAGTTGTACTTGTGCCATAAAATTTGGGAAATTCTAATTTGGGGCCATGTGACATGTGACCAAATGAAAATATAACATTAGATGTTTGATCATCAATTCTATTGGAGATTCAATCATGTCAAAGATGTATCCCTTGAACCCTTTGTGATAGGTTAGATAGTTAGGAATCCAAGTTGGAAAATTTATGTTATATGTCATGTGTTTCCATTTAGGTTGTGACAACCATAAAGAATGGGGTGCTAAGGGTCCAAAAAAATTTAGAGTAATATGTTAAAACAATTAGCCTAATGAGATAATTGTAGTGATATAAGTATCCCAAAAAAAAAAAATTGCTTCCTAATGGAAGGTAAAAATCAACCCCCTAAAAATAGTAGTTTGTATGGAAATAATTGTAAGGAATTACTTAATTCCAATATTATCACCACAATGAGAAATAGACAATGGAACCAACAACCAATTAGATTTTTTGGTTTTTTACTCTTTTTTTAGTTGTCTACTAGATAACTACTTTACAATTGTTTTGACACCGGTGTATTTCCCTATGTCTATACATTGTTTATAAATACTATTGATGACCCTTTGTAGTATGTATTTTTTTTTTATCCTCTATGAAAACAAATTATAGATTGTGAATTTTTTCTAGTGGAATCCTCTTAGTGGTAGTTTTGGCCAATTCCAATATTTTTATTGAAAATAACGCTTTTATTAATAACTAAAGTATATTACATTTCTAATTGTACAAAAAATGGGTGGAAAAATTCACACCCCAAAATTCAAAACAAATTGAACTAAGAAATCATTGAGAAAGAGGCCATCTCACCTTAAAAGGGCATAAAAAAAGTTAAGTACATAATAAAATTTTGAGTTTTAAATTTAAAAATGTGCAACAAATAAAAGCACTAGAAATCACAAAAGACCATGAAAACTAAGTTATGGCAACAAACACGGAAGTTGGAGGAGGAAAAGGTAGAGGACTATCACACTTGTCCCCCAGCCATGAGTGTCATAGGGGTGGGTTTTCTAGGATGGGATCTCATTAATCATTATGTTGTTCTTGTTGCACTCTTCTTATTCAATTTTATGTTTATAATGGCAGTGGAGAGAATTGGAAAACTCTGATTGAGTAAATTTACCCTATGAAGGGGTTCCCCACCCATTATTGCCATCACCACCAAGCTATTCAAAAACTCTTCCACTACGAGTGTGTGAAGGGAACTCAGATTTGGGAGGAGATTCATGACATCAAGGAGAGGATATTTTTCTACTAGAGAAGTATTTGTGAAGGCCCTGGTCGTGACCCTGAGAAGGGGAGCAGAGGCATAAATAATGTATAGGTACTTGAATGACAATTCATGAAGCATTCCTGTAATGCAAGTGTAGGGATTATGGATGCTCCACTTCCAAGTAGAATTTATTTTCTTGTAACTGAGTCTAGAACATCACATTAGAGATTACAATAAATTTATTAGTCACAGAGAAGTCTCTATCCACATAAATGTTATCAAAAAAGACAAAATTCTATAGATTTCGAAATATGAAATAGAATTTCAGCTCTAATTTTTTTTCAATAAATGTTTAATTTTAGGAGCATGGCTGAGTCCCCTAGGAGAAACATTTTCTAGGTACAAAAATCATGTCCATAAAAGTTTTGGAAAGGGTATAAATCCACTTCTAGGAAGATTGGGCATGTGGGAAAAAACATAAGAGGTGTTTAACAAACTCTAGTTATTGGAAAGTGGGATAAATATGATTCAAAACCCCCATACACTTGAGCATGTCTCCAAAAGAGGGAATTGATACATAATAAACCATAAAATATTATATTTTTGGGATCAATGTGCACTTTTTAAATATTATCAAACCTTTTGGACCAAATCACATCCTTGGATTTAAGATTCTAGTTGCAGTTTAGAGAATCGCCCAGAATATGTTGAGGGGCATATGAATATAGTATCCAATATGGGGTGAGTACCAAAAATCAGGGTAACTAACAGCCAATTTCAATCTCTCTATTAAGGCACACCAAAGGAGATATTGAATTTTTGCTAACAATTATCATGTAAGAAATTCATAATTTATTAGATGGATTTAACATCCTCGTTCTTAGCTGAAATTTATCTTTAAACATATCCCATGGAATCCATGGTAGTCACACCCAATAAAACTTACAAAATAAGCCACCAATAACACTAATTCCCTTAAATTAAAATTACTAATGATTTTAATCCAAGGTACTGTAGAAATTTGGGAAGTTTATGAAAATAGAAAATGGGATACCACTATATAGAGAGAGGGGGACTTGATTGGGAGCCCAGATATGAAGCTAACACAAACCTAGATGCGATTGGGTTTGAATAGCTCCCATTCTTTCCATATTATATTAGCAAAAAAGGTTTCACAAATATTTAGTGGGATAGGTGATATAAGAAAACTTTTAAATCCCAATCCCTTCCAAGATTTTTGACCCATAAGAGTTATTGACTTATGCAATGTTTGAGAATTTTTTCCAAGAATTCAAATTATTCATTTGAAACTTAGAGTAGTTCTTCGCATATTTATATCCAACAACCTAAATCATACTACTTATTGGGGATGAAAACAAATTTACCATGCCACTTTGTGGAACCCTTTATGTCCCTTAGAAGTAGCCCATAAAAATTCTCTGAGAAAATTTTCCATCTTGGCATAGGCCACTTTGGAGGGATCCCAACATGATTAGTAATAATCGTGAGTGGAAACCAAAAATTTGGAACATGTTTGGAATTTCCCTGCAAGAGAAATATTCTTAGTGACCCAATAAGTGATCTTTTTCTCCACTCCCTGAACAGCATAAGACCAAATTTCATAAGGGGAAGCTTTGAAATAAAATGTTATGCCAAGAAATTCGAATTTCACACCCACTTAAATCAATTTCCATTGGCATACTTCTATGCATGAGGGTTTTCAGGAATGGGACTACCTATAACATTGGGTCTTTCTCCATTGTATGGTAGAACTAGAAGCAAGGCAAAAAATCTAGTAATGGGTTTTGAATTATTGTTCTTCCTCAATCATATTTAGAAAGGATTCATTAATAAAGTGTCCAATGAATATTTTTGTTCAAAATCAGGAAGAAAGACACCTTTAATAAATCCTTGATAGAAATAACTAATGAAAAATAGCTTATACCTTCAACAACCAAAACATAAAAGGAGGGAAGAGGAAACCATTGTCTCATTTATCTAATAGCCCAAATTTTGAGAATTGAGCATCATTAATTGAGATGTAAACTCTTGAATTTTGAAATAACATATTTATTGGGCAAATTGTGGTCTAAATCCAAAATATTGAAGTATGATAATAATAAAAGGCCATTTTATCATTTCATAGAATTTATCAAAATCAATCTTCACAAAAATATAATTTTGATTAGAGACACTTGGCCATTCCATGCCTTCCTAAAAAACTATTACATTATCAATAATGTATATATGTTGAATAAAACCAATCTTCTCACTTTAAACAATGAGGGGAAGGATATGTTTGAGTCTTTTCTACATGTCTTTGGTAATTATTTTATTGGATACATTAATGATAGTAATGGGCTTCCAATTTAAAATTTCCTTAGGTTCTCTAGATTTAGGAATAAATCTAATGCTACGTTGGTTGAAAAGCTCACCCAAGGAGTTAGAGATCATAGTTTCAAGTTAAAATTTCAATTTCAATAGTATCACATATGATTTGATAAATTTCAAAAGGGAATACATCAATACTTTGGGCTTTATCTGAATGCGTTTGCATAGATTCCTCTTTTAAATAATTGAGATAAATGATTCTTTCATAGGAAAATCTTTGAGTTTAGGAGAGATTATAGGGGACCAATTGTATAAATCACATTAACGTGTCTTCTTTTATAGGAGGGTTGAGCAACAAAAACATTATGGTAATGGTGCACAAAATATAATAATGTATCAAGAAACTCACAAAGTACAAAATTAGCTAATTGAATGGATTTATCCTATTAATAGAGTATCTAGCGTATATAAGAGCCAAAAAATATTTTGATTATCAATCTCTAGTCCTTAACTGGTGCATTTTAGCTATGACATTTTCCCCTCTAGATTTATAATCCTCCTTAATCTTGAGTTTATGTCTCCATTGTGGAGCTTGGTTTTACGATAACATTATAAGTAAATAATTATCAAAATCCAATGAAATTTTTTAGAATTTGTGTTATAAAGCCTCATGTGCCCTATGTTTATAAATGTCAGTTTATTTTCCATAGACCATGAGAAAGTTTGTAGTTATCTCATTTCAAAGATGAGCAGTATTGAGATAAGATTGGTATTTTTTACTTTTGATATGGGGAACATTCCATGAAATACACAAGTAAATGGGCTAATGGTATGAGATTATAGCATTCTTAACCATTAAAATAGGCCTACCAACATTGGAATATAAAGAAAACATATCTTATTCAACATAAATATTACAATCTAACCTCTTAACAACTCTCTCTTGACCATGTCTAAATTTGGGCTAGATGAACCAGGATATAGTGGAGTCTACCCTACAATGGTTTTTTGGACCATAAATTCTAAACATGTACAACATGTAGAATCAATCTTCTTTCTCTCATGCACACTACCACATTACAAGACGTCCTTCCTTATCTTCATTACATTCAATCATGTTGAATTCCCCACATAAAATCTTGTGGGCATTTAGGAAGGATTCAACAAGAAAATTCCAAAAAGGAGACCATTTAACTGCATCATTAGACACATAAAATATTTCTAACCAAAGGATATTCCTCTCAAAATCAAAGAGGGTACATATCACTCAATAAGTAAGATCAAAGCCCCGTGAAATGATATTTTGAGAAATTTGTCACATAAGAAGCATAATAACCCCTCCATGACCCATTTTATGATTGGACATCTAGAAAATATTACCTAGCCAAATAGTCTAGGCAATAAAATAGAGAAGAAATCCATATATTTTAACTTCATGCATTCAAACAACTTTCATATTAAAAAAATTTAAAAAATTGTCATTGACCATATATCGATAAGTTGGTTGAGTGAGACCATGTAATTTCCAAGATTATAAAATCATTGGGAAAAATCAAGGTGCGTGGATCCCTCATCATTAATATCTTCGAGGGAACAAAAAAATGTAGTGTAAGAAAATTTCTATTGAAAGGGAGGTATGAATTCAATCACTTAGATATTGGTGGAGAACGGAATTGTGCTCAAGAAACACACTAAACAACATTTTCCTCTAGATAACTCACCGTAGATAGGGGTTGTGACATAAACACACTAGGAATGGAGGGAACGATGAAATAAGTAGTAACTAGGTTTTGGGAGAGAAGTGTTGAAGCTTTAATACCATGCGATGCAACTTGTTTGGTAGTGGTGGTAGAGGATCTAGGTCCATGGGTGCAAACAAGGTTATAAGAAGATGGTGGAGATTGAGTGGCACCATTGGAGGTATTTTTATTTGTGAATATGGTCCATCCATCAAACACATTCATGGGGGAATTGGATTTTGTCGAGTTTCTTTCTTGTGGGGGTTATTGCGAATTAGCCATTAAAGAGCACTCCCTAATCATAAGGTTTGAATCTTGGCACTGAAAGCATGTATTTAGGATTTTAAAGTAAACCACACCCTAAGATAGCTGGGTTTCCCAAATATGGATATCTACATTTTTTAGGAGGTATTTGGATAAATCAATTTGAACACAAACATTTTTTTAAGGATGGGATACATAGAATTTGGGATATTATATGAAGATAAAACACCTCAGGAGTCTTATGAGTTGTTCAAAAAATCCCCAAAGGGGAGAGGAAGATTATATAACTCCACCTAGACAAGGATTTTGAGTTTAGGTTTCTCAAACACTTCAAAATCTTTGGTATGGTGGGATTTAATCTAGATTTCTACAAATAACCATGAGTTGTGATTGGAAATGGCTTTACAATGTTCATTGTTATTGAAATGAAACAATAAAAAACCCTAGGTTAAATTTTGTACCCCCTCAAACTTGACACCATGGGACTGCAATTGGTTAGGAATCCATTATTTAAACATTCTCTTTGGGGGGACTCAACTAATAACATAACCAAGGATAAAATATTTAATCGAGTGATAAGCTCTATAAAATTCTAATAAATCAATAATACTATCACGAAAAGGGGTTTCTAGTTTAGAGCCAATACCTCATGGAATATCTTTAGGAAAAAATTTCTTTCCTTCTTCACTATTATTTTCTTGTAGAGATTTATTTGCAATACCTACATCACATGATTCAAGTTCTAAAGATATGGGCATAATATAGGATTTTACACCACCCAAAAGGAAGAAAGGAAGAATTTATTACATTGTAATTTAATGCATAGAATAATTACAATCTTGTCATGATCATTAATTAGATCAACAGTTCTATAGCAGAGTTTTATGGAGCCTACAAAATTGAATTAACATGAAGATAAATAAGTAAATCCTAATTGATCTTATGATTTCTCAAATTTCAAAGATAAAACATTCATTCATAAAACTAAAATTTTCATCCAAGGACATGGAAATAATAAAACTTAATTAACTCCAAGCTTTAGGGTTACACAACTAGATATTAATGATAAGGATATTATTGGGTGTGTATGGTATTGTAGGCTTGTAATTCTCACTTTTTTCCCGCACAAAACCCAACATAAAACTCAACAATTAGCTAGGAAATTACTAAAAAAAAAAAATTTAAACAGGTTGCAATGAGATAACCTCTAACTAGATTTAATTAATTCATGATTAATAAATTCCTCTTAATCATAAGGTTGTCGTAATTAAAATTAAAAATTAATTAATATTATTTTATTTTAGTCATTTCAGGCTATAAATCCCCTTCTAGGGTTCTCGTTAATTCCCATTAATTAACTCTTAAGAATCATTAGTTAAGATACCCCTTTTTACAAGATTTATTTAACTTATCCTTACAATTATAATCTCAATTAATTACTTAATATCCTAAGGCTAAGGTCTAATATTACCCTCACCACATAATTAAGTTCAAATAATTTTAATCCCTATTAAAGCATTATCTAGTTGTCCATGTACAAAATTAATTTAATAATTCTTTAAGTGAAGTCCTTTATAAAAGTCACTTAACTAAGGCAATAAAGGTCACACTCTAATCCTAACATTCTAACATCCCTTTAGTGGCACTGTTATCACCGAATCACAGCACCCTCTAATTTGCACAAGTGTGTGTGCTTGAGCTCACGATATGACTGGTTAACAAGGGTAATATCTCTAAGTTGTGGGACTTGCTACTTGAGATAAACCTCCAGAGAAAGCTCATTCTTCTTCCTAATCCTAGTGCAAACTAACTCTACTGAAATAAAATGACTAAATACTCCTAACCTATCACTTCCAAGGGACATGGGAAAGAGAAAGAGCATAACAAAAATATACACTACATAGGTGATGCACCAAAATAAGGGTATGAGAACAATACCCAATGTGTGAGAATGGAATAAAAATGCAGATTAGAGAGGGTGATGACAGTTCTCCACAATCTAATAAAAACATTGAGAAGACATTTCCATGCATTCACAATAATAATAGGTCCCTCCATGAGTATAGAGTTGACACAAACAACTGCAACAATATTATAGAGGCAAGGAGAATGTAACAAACATGGCAAGGAAAGATACATCCACAAACTTGAATCTATTGCTTCATTAATATGCACAGTCCAAACTATTACAAAGGAAAGGCCTAGAGGTCAAAGAACAATGTTGTGTCCCACTTCGTGTCCCAAAAATTTAACTAAGAGGTTGGGCGGGATCAGAAATTGAGGGTGTTCACTCGAACATCCATTTTGCATGAACCCCCTTTGCCCGAACTGTCACGTAGGCCAAATAAAGTGGTTCGCATGAATGGGGGTTCGTGCAAACACCCCTTCATGCGAACCCCTTTGGGTTCAAATAATTTTTGTGGAAAATATTTCTATATAGATATTTATATAGTTTTGGGCAGCAGATTTAGGGTTTAGGGGGGTTCAAGTGAAGGGGTGTTCACGTGAATCCCCTTCGGGCAAACCCCCGTTCGCGCAAACCCCCCTATGTGGCACCTATGTGGCACATTTTGGTGCCAAATCCATTTGGAGGATAATTTTATGCCAAAATATGCCACTTAAGTGCCACGTAATTAGGGTTAACGAATGAATAAAATTAGAAAATTTTAACACAAAATACAAAATTTTATTAGCTTTCTAAAAATATAATTTTCATTTTTAAAAAATTTGTTTTACTATTTATTTTTTATATTTTGCTAACATATGGTATTTTAGGACAATCAATCGTACACAATCAAAACAATTTGAAAAATAGTAAAATATATCAAAAAAAATTGAAAAAAAAAACTTACTATTTGTTGAAGTTGTCTTCTTACCTACGAAAAAAAAAATCAATTCTGATATAAATCTTGAAAGTTATTGGCATAGACATTTGTACGCCATTTATTTGAAAATATTTTTACTAAATAATTAATTAAAAAAATATAAGTCAAAAAATATGAAAATTTGACAGAACCTCAAAATTCAAATCTTGAACATATGTCTAAAATTTCATGGTGAAAAAATAAATTTTCATTTAAAAAACCACCCGGGGATAGTCATTCCTCTTTTATAACATAAGAAACAACGTATGAATAAAATTAAGAAAAACACCATTTTTTCCATTTTTTTTAAAAATCTTTACATGTATTCTACACTCTAAACACAACATTTTGTTAGTTTGTGGAATTTCATGAATGTGTATGGTTTTGTGGTTGTTACCTTTAGAAAATCAATGAAACTGGAAATTCATGTTTATAAAGGTACAAAACATACCAAAAAGTGGGACATTTCATTGTGTTTTTACCCCTAGATCACCATGCAAGGAGTCCACTACAAAGGTCAGTAGCACATTGTCTTCACAAAGCCAAAATGACAGAGATTTGCTACTCAAACTATCATGTTTAACAATGAGCCCAATGCTCCAATTTAAACAATTTTGAGAGGAGAGAGAGAGAGGATACAATTCCCAAAAATTCCCTTTCCAACTAATTGCAATTCATGAAAAATAAGTGTGGTTCGTGGTTTTGGACCTACATAATCAATCTCAAGGTACCCCATAACTTGCAGCAGTGAAGAATGATTACCCATGCTCATTAAATGTTTCTTCAACCACTTTTCAACAAAAAAATATAACTAGGATCGTTTTCCTTTAAAAATACCATCAAAACTTCATCAATTTTTGCATTTCTTAAGTGTTGTGGGTTGGGTTTGGAGCCAAAATTCCAACGAGACTAATTTTGTGAAAATCCGTTGAAATTTTCTCAAGTTATGACCCTCTGAGTGTGATTAGATATTTTGAGTCTGCAAGGGATTTCTTGCATTTTACGGGACTGAACATTTAAATTTTTGGAGCTGGATATTTTATTTTATTTTCACCCAACCACCCTTACTAAAAATAGTAAATCATGTTTTTGTGGTGTAGATGATATTTTTGGCATAGAGGATGTTGAGAGCTTTCCAAAAAGTCAAATTTTGTCAGAATCAGAGCTCTAGGTCAAAAGTTATGCCCGTTTGAAGTTTAGGGTCGAGGTGTTCCACACGGGCTCTCATAATCCACAATACTGGCTTTTTAACCCCATTCACTTTTATATGCGAGTATTACAAGTTTTTAGAGAACTCGTGGCACTGGAGTACAAGGGTCTTTTGGTCCTAAAAACTTTGATTCATCTATGATGCTATGTCTCTTTCATGTGTGACAATTTCACCTCCATGGGGAACTCATGTCCACGCAGTATTTGGAGCACCCAGGCCCCATACTTCCTCCTTTTCCAAAATACATTGAATCCACTTTTATTCCCTTGCAAATCAAGTAAATCCACTTCTTTGGGAACTTGTGGCCCAGTGGAACTTGTGTTGCCTAGGTGGCGAACTTCCGCCTTTTTTGCAATACAATGAATTTGCTTCCATTCCTTTGCAAATCAGGTAAATCAGCTTTTTAGGGAACTTGTGCTGCCTGGGCCACAAACTTCTACCTTTTCCACAATACATTGAATCCACTTCAATTCCTTTACAAATTGGGTAAATCAGATTTTTGGGGAACTTATGTCGCCTGGGTTGTCGGGCCCTGATTTATTCACGAATCATTGTTTCCTTATCATTTCAGACCCAAGTCGAGGATGAGGAACACTAGTTCCATACACTTCTATTCCACCCGCAGCCCCTAGACCCTTAATAAAGTAAAATAGGCCCTTTCCCCATTTCTCTAAAATTTTAGCAAATTTTCACAAACTCCTTAGATTTTTCTTGAATAGGGAAGTTAGAGAAAAGCAAGAGGGTGCCTTCATAATCTAATTTTTTTGTGTTTTCACCATTTCTTCCTATTCAAGTTTAAATAAATTATGTAAGTTATCAAAATTCACCTTGGGGTAAATTTTGGATAATAGACCCCATTCACAAATTACACATGTATTTAATTTTAAACATATTTCCACAAAACAACAATCCTCACCTAACAATTTTAGGATTGAATCCCAACCCTTAGATTGATCCATTTTGAACCCTTGGATCTTAGGTATTCAATCTAACCCTAATCATCCTTATGAAGTTGTTGTCAAAACTTCACCCCCCAGGGTAAATTTTGATAACATGCATCAGAGTTTTGCATTTCCAAGCATGTAGATTGGGCCAGGAAAAATCATAAAAAATGACTAAGTCTTAGTCCTTGCAACAGTAGGGACGTGTGGGACAGAAGGACGCGAACCGGCCGGTTCGGCCGAAACGGAGAACCTTCGCACTAAGCAATTGGGGCATCTGGGACAAAGGTACGTGAACTAGCCGAATCGGGTGAACCGGAGGAATTTGTCCCAAGCAGTTCGGGACATGTGGGACAAATGGACGCGAAGGAGCCAAAGGAGCCGAAAGCCAATCAAACAACGCCACGTGTCATCGGCCAAATGAGGGACAAGGAAGCCCATTTCGGGCGGATCGGAATTTTTTGGCCCAAGAAGTTTGGGACATCCGAGACATAAAGACGCAAAGGGCGCGAAGGAGCCAAAAGGGCCGACAACCAACCAGATCACGACACGTGTCGTAGGGGGAAAAGTCCAAAGGTCAAAGGGCGAGTTTTGAAGGGTCAGCCCGAGCCAATCAGAAGAGGACACGTGTCCAAGTTTAAGGGGCCCACAAGGAAATTTCAAAAGAAAGCCCACCGAAAGGTGAAGGAGAGAGAATTTCTTGACCAATCAGCGCTTGACACGTGTCATCCAGGTGGCAGAGCGCGGGAAAGATTTCAAAACACGTTTTCACCTGTTTTGTGCCCTAAATCTTCAGATCGCCATAACTTTCGATCCAGAGCTCAGATTTTCACGTTCTTTATATCAACGGAAAGCTTATGAAATTCTCTACATGATTCTAGGATCAATCTTGAACTTTTGTGTAGTTTGGAGAGAGAAAATTGAGAAACGGCTCTAACAGGTGATAATGGCCAGAAGCGACGTTTCAACAACCGGTTTTAATGCACATGGGTCGCATTCTTCTTCAGCATGGCCAGAAGTGATGTCTCAACCACAAATTTTAATGAAGAATGCATTTTGGTCAATGGTTGGGCTACTTACATGTTTTCCTATGTTTTCTGTCTCCTGGGCTCGACCCACGCATTGTATAAAGCCAGATTTGGCTCATTTTAAAAAAATGACAAGTGGTTCATCTTTTCTACTCTGCCCTCCCTTCTTTTCTTCTCTAGGGTTGAAAATGGAGTTTGAACCTCCTCCCTTGCTCTGTAATGATGTTTTTTCCTTTTACTATTGAAATGATGTTCTGTGCAAACTTCTGGAGCAACAAAATGTGTTTTGTGATGCATCTATCCATCCTTGCTCGTTTTTGCTTGTTCTCTTCTTGCCTCTCTTCATTGCAGGTATTTGTGCATGTTTGAATGTTCATTGTAGGTTTGGGGAGCTGTGTTCATGGAGTTGTTGGGACATTTTCTGTGTGAAATCTATCATTGGGCCTGGTGATGCATCTGTCCATCCTTCCCATTGCTCACCTCCTCTTTGTCCCATGGCAGTTTTGATAGATGTTCAAAATTCTCTTCTCTGGTGTATCACCGTTAGTTTAGGCTTTGTTGGGTGTCCATTCTCTCTCTCTCTCTCTATCATCTTTCCTCTCTCTCTCTCCATCTCTTCTCCTCTCTCTCCCCCTCCGTCTCGTCTCTCTCTCTCCTCTCTCTCTCCTCTCTTGACCCTCTCTCCTTGCATGGTTATATTGGATTAGATTAGCTTGCCTACACTGGAATAGCTTGTGGCAAGTAGTTTAAGGAGCAGGAACCAGCCTTCTCTGGAGATTCCTCTCTCAGTTTCACAAGTCCCCCACGCTTGGAGAGAGGTTTCCATTTGTGCAATCACACTGGATGCCTGAGTGATCAACCTAGAGAAGCCTGATCTGCATCCGGGGTGCTGTGATTTTGCAACCACAGAAGTGTTATAATAATTTCTTTTACCCGATTTTCTCATTCTCATTCTGTAGTTTTGGGACTAAAGGAGGAGGAAGACCATGAAGGTTACTCAAAGCTCATGGATGGATATACCTTTTTTTTCTTTCCTTATTTCATTTGCAAACCCTCTCCTAGGTTTTTCTCATATTATTATTGTTATTTGTGTACTTTTTTGAATTTACCCTATTCGGATAAGGGCATTTTTTACCCTTCTTTAATTTTGGTTTTACCAAGTGATATATACACAAATGAGGGTTTGAGTATGTATATGTATATATACACTAAAATTTATTTTATTCACATTTACAATATGCCCAAATTAATTTAAGTTGGCATCATGGGTAAAGGGCCAATTTAAATATACTTTGATATATATATATATATATATATATATATATATATAGTGTTAATAATAAGAGTTCGGTCTCATAATAAAAACACGTAGCAGACTGCTTAAGAGGCTCCGCCCTAAAAGGTGCTACAACAAAGAATGGCCATGGCCATTATTTAGTGTAGGTTCCTGGTTTGGATGATATATATATATATATTATATATATAATATATATATATATATCAATTTATTTAAAATTTTAAATATGATTTATAATATGTAAACATATAAATTAATATAATAAATCTATATAGACATACAAATTTATGATTGTAAATAATATAATATTTGTTTCCTTTTAAAATGTATATATAATTCTAATATATGTATAAGTATATAAATTTATATAAGTATATATACTTACGATAAGTATATTTTTGCTTACTTTTTTTCCACAGTCAAATCGAGTTTAGTTGTATAAAAAAATACCAAACTTGCAAGTAATTATAAATTTAATATTGTTCCTAAATGTGGAGTGGTTAGAATATTTATTGGATTTAAACACTAAATATAAACTACCCTCTATAACTTAGTGTAGAATTTGACTACAATTGTAAATATCGATAAGCTAACTTCTACAATAAAACTATTAAACATTTCCTTTCTTTCACAATAGAGTAAATGACTCCACTCAAGAAAACAAGTATACTTCCATGTGAGAACACTAATCTTGTAAAATGACAACATATTACACTTGTGAGCCATATATTTAAGTTTGAAAATAAGCTTTTTTTTGTCTTCCTAATAAGGAAGGTTTCCAAATGAATCAAATACATCTTTGATCTAATTTACAAGTTTGAAGGAAATTTCATATCAATTCCATTTAACATTTACATGCCTCGTTCCAACATGAACACTCCTTGAATGACCAATACAATTAGTTTAAAAAATACATTTATAAGAAGGTTGAAGCTTTAAAAAAATAAATTTACAAAAGCCCTCCAACTAGTGGAGATAACATGACAAAAAATATTTTACAAAAATAGGATCCTTCTTTGTCTTCTTCAAATTGTAACAAGTCCAAAACTTAACGGAATCTCCACCATTTTCTTTAAAATCAACACAACAAAACCAAAATAGGGGGTAGGAAACACTCGCAAACCAACCAATAATCCAAGGGATGGAGAAGAAGCCTTCTTCATCATAGCCCTGAGGCCCAACAATGAAGCAATAAGGGGTATAATATACCAGGAAACTTTCAGTTTCAAAAGTCCCACGCCTGGAGAGAGGTTTCCATGTTGTGCAATCACACTGGATGCCTGAGTGATCAACCTAGAAGCCTGATCTGCATCCAGGGGTGCTGTGATTTTGCACCAACAGAAGTGTTATTAATAATTTCTTTTACCCTATTTTCTCATTCTCATTCTGTAGTTTTGGGACTAAGAGGAGGATGAAGACCATGAAAGGTTACTCAAAGATCATGGATGGATATACACTTTTTTTCCTTATTTCATTTGCAACCCTCTCCTAGGTTTTTCTCATATTATTATTTGTTATTTGTGTACTTTTTTGAATTTACCCTATTCGGATAAGGGCATTTTTTACCCTTCTTTAATTTTGGTTTTACCAAGTGATATATACACAAAATGAGGGTTTGAGTATGTATATGTATATATACACTAAAATTTATTTTATTCACATTTACAAATATGCCCAAATTAATTTAAGTTGGCATCATGGTTAAAGGGGCCAATTTAAATATACTTTGATATATATATATATATATATATATATATATATAGTGTTAATAATAAGAGTTCGGTCTCATAATAAAACACGTAGCAGACTGCTATAAGAGGCTCCGCCCTAAAAGGTGCTACAAACAAAGAATGGCCATGGCCATTATTTAGTGTAGGTTCATGGTTTGGATATATATATATATATATATATATATATATATATATATATATATCAATTTTATTTAAAATTTTAAATATGATTATAATATGTAAACATATAAATTAATATAATAAATCTATATAGACATCCAAATTTATGATTGTAAATAATATAATATTTGTTTTCTTTTTAAAATGTATATATAATTATAATATATGTATAAGTATATAAATTTATATAAGTATATATACTTACGATAGTATATTTTTGCTTACTTTATTTTCCACAGTCAAATCGAGTTTAGTTGTATAAAAAAATACAAACTTGCAAGGTAATTATAAATTTAATATTTGTTCCTAAATGTGGAGTGGTTAGAAATATTTATTGGATTTTAAACACTAAATATAAACTACCCTCTTATAACTTAGTGTAGAATTTGACTACAATTGTAACATATCGATAAGCTAACTTCTACAATAAAACTATTAAACATTTCCTTTCTTTCACAATAGAGTAAATGACATCCACTTCAAGAAAACAAGTATACTTCCATGTGAGAACACTAATCTTGTAAAATGACAACATATTACACTTGTGAGCCATATATTTAAGTTTGAAAATAAGCTTTTTTTTGTCTTTCCTAATAAGGAAGGTTTCCAAAATGAATCAAATACATCTTTGATCTAAATTTACAAGTTTGAAGGAAATTTCATATCAATTCCATTTAAAATTTACATGCCTCTTTCCAACATGAACACTCCTTGAATGACCAATACAAATTAGTTTTAAAAAATACATTTATAAGAAGGTGAAGCTTTAAAAATAAATTTACAAAGCCCTCCACCTAAGTGGAGATAACATGACAAATATTTTACAAAACTAGGATCCTTTCTTGTCTTCTTCAAATTGTAACAATGTCCAAAACTTCACTTGATCTCCACCATTTTCTTTAATACTCAACACAACAACAAAATAGGGGAGTAGGAAACACTCTCCACCCAACCAATAATCCAATGGGATGGAGAAGCCTTCTTCATCATTAGCCCTGGAGCCCCAACAATGAAGCAATAAGGGGTATAATATAACCAAGGCAACTTTACATGGCTTCCACAAAACAATTCCAAAAAAAATTCAACACAATAAGCACAATACCAAAATCACAACAAACACACAAGTTTCCCATGCACAAATGCTCGATATTTAAGAAAAGAGAGAGAAAAGGAACATGTGAATCCACTTATGCCTCCCAAAGGGGTTGAGTGCCAACCTTAAAGCCTCCAAGAAACTCAAATCACATACCAACAAGACTCTTATGCCTCCCTTAACTCTTATGCATCCCTCAATAAGATATATAAGATAAGAAAAAAATTCATTTATATACAAAGGTGGGACACCCCAATCCAACTCCCTCCCAAGATATACAAAAAGACCCTTATGCCTCCCTCCAAAATATCCTCATTTCCTTTTTCTCCTAATAACCCTAAAGGCCATTCTATTCCAAAACCAAAAACATTCAACAATCATACATTTACCACAATTTTCATATCAAAATAGAAATAAAATACATGGGTGGAGTTCCTACCTTGCCATTGCAAGAGTAATTGTTATCTCGAATTTTCCCCCCGAAAAGTTTGGTCAAGACAAGTCCTTCTCAAAGGAAATTATGAAGGAAATGAATCAGACCTGTGAGCTCACATTCTAGGATGACAAACAAGGTTGCAAAGGGATTCTACCATGGAGTGGCAGAGCCTGTGAAAGATTAAATGACCCTGTGCAAGAAGAAAGAGAATAAATGGCTCTATCGAGATAATCCATGCCTTAAATCCAAAAAACAAATTACAAGTAGGCTCAGCAACAGATAGTGGAGTTAGAGAAGGAGGAGCAGTGTCAAAAGAGCCAGGAGCAAGAAATAAATGAATTGGCGAACATTCGAAGCCTTCAGGATTCACAAATGGTTCAGAACAGGCCCAAAAATTGACTGTGTGGAGGAGACCGTGGAGGGACCCAAGTATCCAAGTGGCTCTTCTCCAAAGATCAATCCAGAAAAGGGAAGATCAAACAAGCACTGGGTCCCCACGTGTCCCAAACCTGAAATGAAGGCAAATTCAAAGTTAAGAGTCAAAGGCGGATAGGGCAGGCCTCAAAAAAGGCTAAGTATAGAAATGCTAGCGGATACTGCCATGTGTCAGCTCTGTGCATCTCCAAGGGTAAATCCAAAGGTGGAGACTCAAACAAGTACCATCTCTCCACATATCCCAAGGTCTAAGAAGGTAAGAAGGGCTGTTGAAAATTCTAAGATTCTGTGGAGGTTTCCACATGTCAATCCGACGCTTCTTCAGAGGTAAAATCCTAAGCAAGTTTTTAAGTGAGCGCGGAGCCTCCACACGTCCCATTTCAAAAAGGGCAGGGTCCAGTTGAATATTCAAAACACTGAGAAATAGTGGAGGGTGCCAAGTGTCAACGTGGCTCTAACTCAAGATCAGGATAAGGGAAGGGTTTTCAGAAGTGTGTCAGGCCACCACGTGTCCATGGTCAAGGTATATGACTCCATCGAGCAAAGGAATTAGCCAAAAAATGTAAGGAAACCAAGTAGGTTGCAGAAGAAGCCACGTATCAACCCCACACCACTCCAAAAGAAAAATATAGAGGCCATCCTCAGAGATGTGCCATCCTTCCACATGTCCAATTTCAAACGGGGGCCCGTTTTCGAACTAGTTTTCCCACTATTTTGTACGGACCTGACCCAAATTTCAAATGGCCATATCTTTTGACTGAGAACTCAGATTTGGGTGGGAGAAGACTTTTTGGAAACATCTCGAGCCCTTCTATGCCATAATAAACATATAATATCATTTTTGGCAAGTGTTAGTGGGTGAAAAATTGGAAAACGTCTTCCAGGCCATTAAAACAAGGAACCTATTTTCTCCAACTACCAGATCTAATTCGATTCAATCCACCATTCCTCTTCAACACACCAGATAAATAGAGGGAGCCATAATTGATGGATTTGGGGCAGATTTGAAAGGGGTATTTATTGATAGTGGTTGAACTTTCAAGGTAGGATTCAATGCATGTCTCGAGGTGGTTGAAACAGGATTTGACTTTTCCCTCCTCTCTCTCCTATTCTCCCCTCCTATCTCTCTTATTCTTCATATATATTGTAAAGGAGGGGAATATTCAATTGTTGTTCATTTTTCCTCTCTACCTCCCCCTCTTTTATTCCTTGGGGTCAAAAAAGGAGTTCAAACATCCTCCCCTGCTCTGTAAATGGTGTTTTGCCTCTTGCTCATGAATGATGTTCTATGCAAACTTTTGAAGCAATAAAAACATGTTTTGTGATGCATTTTTCCATCCTTTGCTCTTTTAGTTTTTTTTCCTTGCCTCTCTTCATTATAGGGTACCTGTGCATGTTTTGTATGTTTTTTTGCAGATCTGGGAGCTATGTTTGTTGGGTTTGAAGTGTTTTCTATGTGAATCTGATCCTTGCCTTGTGATGTAAGTGTTCATCCTCTCCATTGCTCACCCCCCTTCGCTTCATGGCAGTTTGGTTAGATGATCGGCAGTTTCCCTTCTCTGGTGTATCACCATTTTAGTGTAGGCTCTATTTTTCTTGTTTTCTTTCTCTCCATGTCTCCTTGGATAGTTAGATTAGGATTAGATTAGCTTTCATACACTAGAATAGCTTATGGTAGGTAGTTTAGGAAGAGGAACCAGCCTTCTCTGGAGAGCTTTTCCATTTACAAGGTCCCAAACCTTGGGGAAAACTCAATGTTATACAGATCACACCAAATGACTCTACCTTAGAAAATAAGATCTGATGACTCATTTGGGAGGTGCTATGACTTTTCTCTAACAGTTTTGGTATGCCCGGTGGGATAGGTCTAAAGCACCTTACCACTTCATCTTAGCAGGTTGATGTGTTCTTGTTAAGGGTCAACCTTTTGAGGCACATGTAAGCACATCTGGTGACTCCATCTAGTCAACAACCCTATTTCTGAATTAGGATACATTTTCCCATCCATTTCCACCCATCTTCATTCACTTTTCTTTCCATATCTCCCATTTTCTTCCATTTCATGAAGTTGTGCAGTCATGACTTCATTCCCTTCATGGAATTCACACCTATAGCAGTGCAATCCACCTCTAATGAATTTTCCAACTCCTCTAGATCAACACTATGATCAGTTCCAAAGTAATTGTGCCTACCCCTATGAGTAGGGTCAAAGTCAATTTGGCCATGGAGCTTATCATTAGCAAGAGTATGCATATAATGACAACAATCAAATAGAGGATGATGTTTTTGGAGAAGATTCAAAGAATGGAGGCTAACATGGTGTGATCCAGGGGCATAGCACAAATGAAGGCATTTAATATTGGTTGCAGGGCACCTTTTCCATGGGAAGGCCATTTTCCAAGACATTACAGCCCTTAGGAGAAGCTTGACACCATGGTGGAAGTGTTGCCTCAGCTTACACAGTGGATTGAGGACATTGAAGCTTATGAGCGAAGTGCGAGACAGCCTTGTCAATGGGTATGTCAATCACTAACTCCTTGTATTTCATTTTCTTTTCCTCAATATTTATCATTTCAATAGAGGCAAGAGTTAAGCTCCTCACTTGCTTCCCCAAGTGTTGATTTCATTTCTCCATCTCCTATTCTTCCACCTCATTTCAATTCTTCTCCCCTTTTCTCTCCCAAGCAATCATCCCCTCCAAAAAAATAACAAGCTCCACTTCCCTCCCCACCACAGACAATTGCAAAACTAATTGAACCCCAATTTTTCCTTCCTCTTATTTTCCCGAGTCCATGTTGGGAAACAACCCAAGAAACCAGTCAAGGAGAACAACAAGAGGATGATCCCAACAGAGAAGAAATGACAGACAATCTGAAGAGTTGGGCTGCCAAATTTGGATTTACAAATATCCCCCTGATAGTCAAGCCAATAGAGGAGGTCAGGTTTTAAGAACCAATGGTGGTTGAAGCTGATTTTGCAGTAGAGAAGGAGGACCATACAGTTTCAGAGGCTTCAAGTGTAGAGCAAGCTAGAGAAGAACCTTTAGTTCTTCCTTTCACTTCATCCCCTTCAAGCTATGATGTTGAATAAGAGTTTGAGATTTCAAAATTCATGTTTGAAGATGAGGCAAACCATGGTGGACAAATTTCAAGTGTGGAAGACACCATGGAGGAGGTTGAGCACCTATAGCAAGACATAAATGAGGCAAATTATCTGTCTGACTTGGGGGTCAAAGCATACAAGTGTGTCCCACTTTGTGGCCATAAATATTTTAAAATCTGACTAGTAAATAAATAATTAAAAAATACCATAAAAATTTTAAAAATCAGGTAAATTCTGGATGCCCTACACCTTGGTATTTATAGCCTCTTAAAAATTCATGTTTGGTCATTTTATATGTGTTTGGTCATGTTTTGGTTGTCAGACATAGTTTGCTGAAAGTAAAAAAACTATAAAAAAGTGGGACACAGTTATATGCTTTGACCCTTGGAGGATTACTTTGATGGAAAGGATTCCATGGAGATCACATCATTTTCTCCTCCATCTCCCACATTCCAAGCACATGAGCCTACTTCCATGGAGGAGAACATTTAAGAACAGCAGCCTACACTCCACTACACCTCTCTAAAACCAAGATTAGAAGGTATGAGTCTTCCATGTTCTCCACAATAGAAAGAAGAGGAACAACCAACCCCAAGTCTAGTAAAAAAGGAGCATATTGAGGTGACCAAGAAAAATTCACAGGCACTGAATCATGATCTGGTTGCACAAGAAAATACAGACCCCTCTCTCATTCAACCTCTCCAAAAATTTGACTTTTTAGAGGAGCTTAAACTCACCAGCTTTATATTTGAAGATGAGGCTTCATATGGTGAAAATAATGAAGATCTTAAGATCACCATACAAAAGGGAGAGACTTTTCTACAGCAAGATAGTAAAGAGTTTAATATCCTATCAGACTCAAAAGAATGTCTTCAACCACAAGAACCTACTACAGAGGAAGAGAAAAGGCAGGAAGAGGATGTCATCATCTCTCTCACACCATCCATCCATGAGGGTCAGCAAAAAGACTCCACTTTTGGAGTTAGATTTCAGATGCATGGACAGATTCAAAGGGCCATACCTTGCCCCATCAGATACTTGGCTTCAGTGGAGCCAAGGCAGAAGCCAAAACCAGTCATGTTTGCTTCTAAGCATGAGGATGAGCATCAAAGTACCAAGGGTCACCATTAATACCTCCAAGAGTCCAATGCAAGTCATCTCAAGGAGTTATTTTCCATTAATGTTGATACCTTGATGATTTGGGTGGAAAACAAGCTTAAAGTTAGTTTTTCATTCATACAGGCAGTTATATTTAGTGTCAAACCATTTTCATGGCTACCTCTGTTGAGAGAGGGAAGCTACTTCTCCCTGCTAGTTGCAAGCTTTGTTTAGCATTATTTCTCTCTAGTTAGTTTAGGAGTAGGAGTATATTTTGTTTTCAGCAGAAGAAGTGCTTGTGCACACTCTGCATGTCTCATTTAAGGCATGTATGATTCGATTCTTTGTACATAACATTGTTGTTTTTTTTTGTTGCTCTAAGGTTATGTCGTTGCAAAGTTCAATTTTCCCCAGGTAAACATTATAACAGTCTATTCTCAGGACAGACCAAGGTCAGGCTCTTCAGTATTCATGGCAGAAGAATCATAGTTTCCTATAACAGTTGAAAATTCCAAAAAACAATCCAAGTGTAGAGAAACTAAAGTCATTTTGAAATATTCCATCCAGGGACAGATGAAAACTCCATTTCAAGATTTTCTTATGAAAATTGAGAGTGCAGATGTGCAGGCAGGCTCAGAGATGGGTAGAACATAGAAAGTGTAGGTAGTCAGGGAGTCCATTTTGAAGGAAGGGTCAGTACCAGGTTATTAATTTTGACTCCATGCCCAATAGATGCTTCAAGGCTACTGGTCTCTTCATCTACCAGGAAGATGTACCCGTGAGTCACCAAATTGTTATCTCGAATTCGCCCCCCAAGAAATTTGGTCAAGACAAGTCCTATTCAAAGGAAATAATGAAGGAAACAACTCATACCCGTGATCTCACATTCCGAGATGACAAACAAGGTTACAGAGGGATTCTACGATGGAGTGGTGGGGCTTGCGAAAGATTAAACGACCATGTAAAAGAAGAAAGAGAAGAAAAGGCTCTGTCGAGCTAATCTATGCCTTAAATCCAACAAACAAATTACAGGCGGGCTCAGAAATAGATAGCGGGGTCAAAGAAGGAGGAGTAGTGTCAAATCACACTAACCAGAGATGAATAGTATATGGCTAGCCTCCAAAGGTGGCTAGACAACAACACAATGCCAAGAATGATTCTATCAATAAGCACAAAGGAAAAAAAAACAAAAGAAAGAAAGCAATAGGCTCTGCACTAGCTAGTTGCATTTGTTAAGGAGTCTTATGCTATTAACCACAAGCCTAGACAACTCTCCCTCTAACTCTACACAACCAAAACATTTGTGAGAGCAGGAAAATCAAAAGGAACACCGGAGTAGATTTATTTATAGAAACAACAATTAAAAAGTGATCAGATACCAAAATTTGTGTGAGCAGGCCACCAACCAACGTGTCATGGAAGATAATAATGAACCAAAATACAAAACCAACGGCTGGAATAAAGGAGGTCTTTAACCCACAAAACATTCCACAAACCACATAGCAAGTATAAAATTAATTAATGGCATTAAATATGAGGCAGAGTCCTAAGCGTGGTTGAAATAATTAAATCTCAGAGCCATTCACTAATCGAGTTTCAAAAATGGCAGGGTTACACTGGGTAGCCAATAATCCCTGATGCCATAGCAATATTTAGGGTAATAATTGACCTTAGTGTGGTGACTAGCTCAGCTGAGCAGGATAAGGGAAGGAGCATTTAGAAGTTCATCATTAGCCAATTCGTGTAACCCCGTTCAAGGTATATATCTTGGCACCATCAGCAAAACAATCTCTAGCCTTAATCAAACGTAATTTTAACCACGCAGGTCACCCCATAGTTAGGCCTTCGGTGTCAGTGATACGGTAAAAAAAAATTTAAACAATTGCATGCTAGGCCAACATGGAAAAGGATGGACCAATGGGGTCGATTCCGAACGATGTCCAGTTACACAATATGATCCGTTAATGAACAAGATTTTCCTGCTATTTTGTAAGACAAGGTAGACCAGGGAATATGATGATATTATTGAGAACAAAAAATTTGACTAAGAACTTAGATTTTCTTCAAATATCAAAATATTTTTACAACCATCCCAAATGTGAGCCATTCTAAGTTATATGGAACATTCAATATTATTTTTAAGAGGACAAGTGTTCATATGGGTAAAATAAAATAAAACGTCTGCAAATACTTTTACAACTTAGTTGAAAAGGAGCCTAAAAGTATCCAAATACCATATCAAATATAACTTCAATCCTCCATTTTCTTTTAATACAAATATTGGACAAGATTACTTCAAGAACGAGCCATAAATCACTAGATTTGGGGTCCATTTGACAAGCTACCACTAATTCAAAATGGTTAAACAAAATACAAGCTTTTGATTTAATGCGTTTTTACATGATGGTTTAGATGAGGATTACAAATATAAATAAAATGCACTCTCGTAAAGTCCTCTGCTATTCCAACTTATTCTTCAATACATATTGTAAAGTAAGGGCTATATTCAGTTTCTTCTTCAATAAACTCCATCATCTAAAATACAAGTGTATACAATCCTTCCAGGGTCAAAGGTGGAAGTTCGAACATGATCAAATGCTCTACAAAAAGAAAATATTTATCTTCTTGCTCATGAATCTATCTTCTGTAATATAACTCCTTCCAAGCAATGAAAACTTGTTTCGTGCTCCTTTATTTCCTCAACATCAAAACATAATTTCAAGGAAGGGGGAGTATTCAATACTTTCCACTCTTCAGTATAAGGTACCTGTGTCAATGAGGAGGAGAATCCATTATCCTAGATCTGGCCCCTGGGCCCAAACTATAGAGAAATGGAGAATGTTAATAAACCATGCGCAATCTGATCAAAAGGCTTGTGATGCAGTTGTACATCCACTTCATTGCTAACAATACACTCAAAACACCAAAACTTCAATAGCATTTTGGTTAAATGATCAGTAGTTTCCCATTACATCTGGCTGTATAATATAAGTCAACAGAGAATAGAATAATGAGAAATACCTCCATTTATCTTTCCCAAATGAGCTAGGGGTTCCACCCAAAAGACCTCCAAGTCCACATCACAATTCTCAACATATACCTTTTCCCTCCCAATACAAGATAGCAAAAAGTAGCAGATTTTTATCCTTTTTTATTGCCATAGAGTGGAACTCCTACTCATACTCCCTCCACAGATGCCTCACAATTCCCTTTATAAGGTCCCACACCTTGGGGAAAACTCCATTTTATTTCTCTCACACCAAATTACTCTAAGGCCGAGATCTACCCAATCCCAAACAAATCACAACGTACAACCATTCATTTGCAAAAAACACAAACACGTAATTGAAAAACATGGGTAACAGTAACCTATCCTTTCCATCACAAGCTTCAAGCTCTTTCCAAGTCCATAAAAAGTCTCCCAAAAGCAACCTACAAAATCTCCAAGTGAATAAATCCAAGACAAGCATTTCAAAAATACAAAAGTGTTCAAATGAAAATGAGTAACCCCAAAAACTTCAATAACAACATGACATAAATAGAACAGATGAGGAGAGAGTGGTGAGGTGGTTCTATGTAGGATGCCACATCACTTCTCCTCAACTCCACATCAACATGGTAAAACATCAAAATCCAAGGCTAATAAATTGGTGGGTGAGGATATATGAAAAATTCTCTTACACACACAAACTCACTACCACATGTCTAAAGGACACATGTAAGGAAGTGCAAAAACTCATGTAAGAAAGTGCAATAAATATCACCTTTTTACCTTACAAATCACATAATGAGGGTCTATTTTTGACCCCTTAACCCATAGGTATAGTTGGTAGGTGAAATTAAGAGGTGTGGGACAAGCTTAACTTGTCCCACAAGCCTCCAAAAATGGTCCTTAAGACTCAAATCCGGATTTGACATGCAATGTTGAGTACACAACACTTAAAAATAATAAAATAATTTCAAATCAGCAACAAGAATCAAGGAAAATCTACCCAATATTAAATACCCCTTTTTGTCACATCTAAAATTACTTTAATTAACAAGATTAATCAACTTTAAAAAAAGCACATTAACTAACAATAATAAATTGGAAATATCTCAACAGTAAAAGAATACACATACTCAAAAAAATAATTAAAATGAAATTGTGAAACAACAACATATACCCATTGGTCACATTTGAGGCCACCCCCCCCCAGTGGGGACCTCCTAAGAAAATATTAACAACACAACAACATAAAAATACACAAGTTGCCAAGGTGACCTGTTTCCAATACCCCAGATTCCTTCATTGTTAGTCTCATATCCCCTTTTGTTTGTTGTGTTACAAATTTCTTGTACAAAATTGAAACAATACCTCTCTGGCCACGTGGCCATATTAATGACATCAAAATAATAAAACATACATATACGTATCAATTCACATCATCAACAAGCACAACTAAATCATCACTAAAATCAAACAATTTCACCAATTGTTCATAGTTTCAAAATATTCCGACTATACCATTTCATCAATTAGCAATAAGATCACAAGACTAACTCATATCATCTAATAAAATATATGTATCGAAATACAATGTCTTAGTATACATATAGAGTACTAACTATCGATCATCATCAATACTGAAATATCAATCCATGCATATAATTCGCACCATAAGTCATCACATATCTCGTAATCAAAATATCTATATTGTCTATCGAAATACTAATAAAATATAATGATGTCTCATCTATCAATTTCTAATGACCAAGTATGATAACAAAGTTCTAGGTTTCCAATCCAAAATAAGATAAATCCTTAGTAAGATCAATGTCGAAGAGGAGTGAGGCACCACATCCCCCTACTCCTTAGACTCGATTTCCTCCTGGAAGTCACGAAAACGAGGTAGCATAAAAAAAACATACAATTAACAGTAGACATGTCTTCTATATGGTATACTTTACTTCGAAGTAAATTATGTGACCCTTAGAAACTTCAGTTTGGTTCAACACTTATTGAAAGAAGAGAAGGGAGACTATAAGGCACATATACTAATTATCCCTTCCAAATAATATTTCTAACGATTCAAACCTTCAGAGTAATCTCTACAAGGTTAACCAATTTTACAACAAAAAATATTTAAATAAGCATTGTCAATGGAATCCCCAATGAATGGAAACTAAGGTCCATGAAGAATAGGAAAATGTCATCATTCACAAGGTGCCCACATAGCCTCACACATGGATATTACGCACAATCAAAAGGAGAGATAAGATTTCCACATCGGGTTGAATTTACACTACAATGTTTGTTATTTTAGATGAGATTAACAACTACCAATAATGACCTTTAATTTTGTATGAGTAAAACATGCACATACTCAAAGGTCATAATAATTTTAGGATCACACAAGATGAGGTTTAACAATTAAGGAACACACCTAAATTTAATCAAATGTTTACAAGGAATAAGACTAATCATTGGCAATACATCATATAATTTAAAGATCTCACTTATATTTTCATGGTACCCACAAAGCATAATTTTCACCACAATGTTTCCATAACTTGAATTTGTACATAAAAAACGTAACCCATAACCACACATCCTGATTTAGGAGCTCAATCATCTAGATGACATTTCACAATTCTCTCTCCTCCCTTTTTTTGGTAGGACAATCTGTAGCTCATACTATCATATCAACACAAGAGACTACCATTCACTCTATATAACAACAAAATTTCATAATCTAAGCCCTGCCCTAGCTCAAAAGGTAATCTTAAAATGAACATAACTCAATATTATATCACATCGGAACACTCAAGTGACTTAGGAGAAAATTAAGCAACAAGTGAGGTCTAACTAACCATTTACAAGAGAAACACACACAAAACATTCTTGAAGACACTTACAGAACTATCTCGCACCATTCTCTGCCCAAGAACAAGGGGGAAATAACATCATCGGTTCTCCAAAAGGAAAGAGGATTCCAAAATTCGTCCATATCCTTAACATATGTTGCATAATCTTGTTAATAATCCTAGGTCACAAATGACCTACTCCAACACACAGAAGCCACCTTCCCAATAACTCAGAGATAAAGGCTTGCTTCAAAAGGTTCATAATTTATACACATAAAGAGGACAATGAAAGAAAAAAAATGGTTCCATGACCTAAAATACCCAAAAAGGAGGACTACTCAAATTGATGTTTCAAGGGATTAAAACATGACTAGAAAAAATCATACTCTCAACAAAGCACTCGATTAATCATAACAAGCGTGATAGATCTCCCTATGCATACTTCTAAATATTTCATCACTTTAACCATGATGGAAGGTAGGGTCCATCGATAAGAACATAACTATTAACCCATGTGTCTAATAGTGTTACAAAATCATTATGTACACATGTCTTGTTGTCTTGATATAACAAATGAGAGGTCCATAATCATTTTACTCTACCATGAACTTCCACCTTTAGTAACCATCATGAGTTTGCACTGATTTATTGTTTGTATACTAGTCTAGGCATATGCAACAGTACTCAATCCTATTACATGATCCTATTGCATACTGTTTCATTAAGTATCGAACATACTAATCTTACGAGGAACAAGATCATGATAACTATTAGGGTGCATTAAGAAACATAACCACCATCATTACTGTTAAGGGTATATGTATGACTCGGATAAATCTCTTCCTAGGGAAGTTGATTGTTTAAAAGGTCACTCCATGATCCTATACATGCCAAACCTCACCACTCTAACACCTTAGGGATTACTTTCAAGCACTTAAATACTCATACCATAGGCACCTAAGGTATACCCTCATTCAATTAGTTTGATCACAATTCAAGAGTGTGGGACAATATCACCAGCTTACAAGATTTTAGAGGCATGTAATAGTAATTGCCGACATAATTAAGCCAGGTTTATTTGATACATTATACTTGTGCTTCAAGTCACTAATCAAAGGTAGAATCCGTTTTATACTTGGCAAATTATAAGACACATGGCCAAGTAATTACATTATAATCCTTAATCATATTTCTTGCAGTAAGATTTTCTAAATAATAAGCAAATTCCTTGGATATTCTGATATCATATATCAATGTATCATTAGGGTCATTCATGAAATTGTTGACATGATTTATCGCCATATAAAACATATGAGGTGGAAAAATCACATTCACTTCGTAGCCCTTTGTAGGGCCGTCGAGCATAAGAAGTTCCTTACTATTTTCACAAGTTTTATTACTTACATCTCAAACCATAAACGTTAGAGTAAGGATCCATATTCCTAGTGTAAAAATTTACTTATAAGTTTTGAAAGTCCAAGCTTCCATAATTGGAGATCTAAGTCCATAAGTTGTCACAACCAAAACCAACTCATCTAACCACTGAAGGAAAAAGATGAGCTCTAAACAACAATTCAACCTCTAGTTTTCCTCCAAATCGACCCCTAAAGGATACCTCAAGCACTAATCCACAATAGTTACACCACACAAAAATATAACTTCAAATATGGGATGGTCTTTACGAGGACAACACACCACACATCTATGACCAAGAGCTAAGAACCCAATAAACACAATCTCCACAAGGGAGCCCAGTTCCTATCACTCAAGAAGTTCACAATAATATCAAACTGGATTAGCATTTCCTATTAACCAGTTTGATAAGACGCCCACTTAGGAAAGTACAAAAACCCAAATAAAAAAAATTGTAATTATTATTTTAATATTATAGGTTCCAGTGTCCTAGGTTTAAATTTCACTAACTGGTTGCATGTTCCTATGTCTTTCCAAGGTCCAAGCGTTGAACCCGAGTCTCTAATACCACGTGTAATGCCCACATTTTTCTCGCACAAAACCCAACATAAAACTCAACAATTAGCTAGGAAAACTACAGAATAATTTTTATATTTTTTAAATAAGAGTTTTAACGAGATAACCTCCAACTAGATTTAATTTAATTCATGATTAATAAATTCCTATTAATCATAAGGTTGCCAAAATTAAAATTAACAATTAATTAGTATTATTTTATTTTAGTCATTTCGGGCTATAAATCCCCTTCTAGGGTTCCTGTTAATTCCCATTAATTAACTCTTAAGAACCATCAATTAAGATACCCCTTTTTATAAAATTTATTTAACTTAGCCTTACAATTATAATCTCATTTAATTACTTAATACCATAAGGCTAAGGTCTAATATTACCCTCACCATATAATTAACTTCAAATAATTTTAATCCCTATTAAAGCATTATCTAGTTGTCCATGTACAAAATTAATTTAATAATTCTTTAAGTGAAGTCCTTTATAAATGTCACTTAACTAAGGCAATAAAGGTCACACTCTAATCCTAACATTCTAACACCCCCTTTTTTTAAGCTTGAAAATAATCTTCTTCTATTTTCATTCCTAATAAGGAAGGTTTCCAAAACGAATCAAATACATCTTTGATCTAAATTTACAAGTTTGAAGGAAATTTCATATCAATTCCATTTCAACTTTACATGCCTCTTTCAAACATGAACACTCCTTGAATGACCGATACAAATTAGTTTTACAAAATACATTTATAAGAAGGTGAAGCTTTAAAAATATAAGTTACAAAGCCCTCCACCTAAGTGGATACAACATGGTAAATATTTTTAAAAAGTAGGATCCCTTCTTTTCTTCTTCAAATTACAACAATGTCCAAAACTTCACTTGAGATCTACCATTTTCTTCAATACTCAACACAACAAAAAAATAAGAGACTAGGAACACCCAACCAATAATCCAATGGGTAGGAGAATCCTTCTTCCTCATTGGCCCCCAAGACCCAACAATGAAGCAATAAGAGATACAAGACAACCAAGGAAACTTTATATGGCTTCCAATTGTAACATTCCAACAAACTTTCAACACAATAAGCACAATACCAAAATCATAAAAAAACATACAAATTTCCCAAGCAGAAAGGCTCAATATTCAATCCAAGAGAGAGAAAAAGAACATGGGGTTCCACATATTCCTCCCAAATGGGTTGAGTGCCACAACTTAAAGTTTCCAAGAAACTCAAATGACATACCAACAAGACTCTTATACCTTCGTAAAATCTCCTATACCTCCCTCAACTCTTATGCCTCCCTCAATAAGATATACAAGATATGAAAAAAATTCATTTATATACAAAGGTGTGACACCCCAACCAAACTACCCTCCCAAGATATACAACAATACTCTTATGCCTCCCTCTAAAATATCCACATTTCCTTTCTGTCCTACACTACCTAAAGGCAACTCTATTCCCGAAACCAAAAACATTCAACAATCATAAATTTACAACCATTTGCACAACAAAATAGATATAAAATACATGGGTGGAAGTTCCTACCTTGCCATTGCAAGAGTAACTAATCCACAATCACAAGCTCGAAGCCTTTCCAAGTCCACAACAAGCACCAACAATCTCCAATTTTTCCCAAGACTAGCACTCCAAACAAGCTTCTCAATAATGCAAGAGTGAAAATAAAATATCTAACCCCAGAAATATTCAAAACAACATACAATAAATAGAAAAGTGAGGAGTGAGTGGTGATGTGGCTCCATGAAGGATGCCACATAAACTTCTCCTCCACCCACATCACATGGTCAAACACCAAATCTAAATCTCATAAATTGGTGGTTGAGGAAATGACAAGCCTCTTACACACACAAACTCTTATCCACACCTCTAAAAGACACAATAAAAAAACTCATGTAAGAAAGTAGCAATAAATATCACCTTTTACCTTACAAATCACATAATAGGGTCTATTTTTGACCCCTTAACCCATAGGGATAGTTGGTAGGTGAAATTAAGAGGTGTGGGACAATCTTAACTTGTCCCAAAAGCCTCCAAAAATGGCCCTTAAGCCCAAATCCGAATTTGACATGCAAGGTTGAGTACACAACACTTAAAAGTAATAAAATCCTTTCAAATCCAACATAAAATCAAGGACCATCTACAAACATTAAATTCCCCCTCTTGTCACATCTCAAATTACAATAATTAATCAAGATTAATAAACTTAAATGGAGAACATTAACTAAAAATAATAAAGGTGAATCACAATACTTAAATATTCAAATACTCGCAAAATAATTAAACCATGAAAAAGGGAAACAACACATTTACCCAAGGTCACATTTGAGGCCACCCCCCAATGGAGACCTCCTAACAATCTATCAACAACAAACAACATACAAATACACAAGTTTCCCATGTGACATGTTGCCAAGACCCCAAATTCCTTCATTATTGGTCTCCTATCCCCTTTTGTTTGTTGTGTTACAATTTCATGTAAAAATCAAAACAATACCTCTATGGCCTCATGGCCATATTAATGACATTGAGAGAATAAAACAAACATATACATATCAATTCACATCATCAATCAACACAACTCAATCATCACTAAAATTAAGTAATTTCACCAATTGTTTACAATTTCAAGATATTTCAATTCTTTCATTTCATTGACAACAATGAGATCACAAGACTAGTTAGATCGTCTAACAAAATCTATGTATCAAAATCTAATGTCTCAATATACATATAAAGTAGTAACTCTAGATCATCATCCATACTAAAATATCAATACAAGCATATAATTCACACTATGGTTCACCCCATATTTGTAATCAAAGTATCTATAATATCTATTAAAATATTAATCAAATATAATATTGCCCATCTATTAATGTCTAATGATCAAGTATGATAACAAAGTCTAGGTCTCCAATCCAAAGTAAGCAAAATCCCTAGTAAGATCAATGTCGAAAAGGAGAGGGCACTACATTCCCCTCCCCTTAGACTCAAATTCCTCCTGGAAGTCAGAGAAAGTGGTATGGAAAAAAAGCATACAAAAGTAGTCATGTCTTCTGTGAGGTTTCCTTACTACGAAGCAAATTATGTCCCTCAGAAATCCAATTTGGTTCAACATTATTAAAAGAAGAGAAGGGAGACTATAAGGCACAGATACAAACCCCCTCCAAACAATGTTGCTAGCAATCAAACTTTCAAAATAATATCTACAAGGTTAACCAATTTTACATCATAGAATATTTAAACTAGAATGGTCATTGGAGACCAATGAATGAAAACTAGGGTCCATGAAGAAGAGGAACAGGTTATATTCACAAGGTTCCCACGTAGCCACACACGGATACAACACACAGTCAAAAGGAGAGATAATACTTCCACTTAGGGTGAATTACTCTTCAAGTTCATTGTTTTAGACAATACTAATAACTACCAACAAGACCACCAATTTTGCACAAGAAAAACACGCCTACTCATAGGACTAATAAACTTAAGATCACACAAGATGAGGTTTAACAACAAGGAACACACCTACATTTAATCCAACATTTACAAGTAATAAGACTAATCATTGGAAGTACGGAATATAATTCAGAACCTCTCACTTAGATTTTCTTGGTAGCACAATGAATACTCTTGGCCACAAAGTTTCTATAGATTGAATTTTTACTTGAATAACGTATCACACAACCATACATCCTGATATAGAAGCTCAATTAGCTAGATGACACTTCCCATTTTTCTCTTTCCTTTTTTTGGTAGACAGTTTTAGTTCATAATAAAATATCGACACAAGAAGTACCATTCACTCTATATAACAACAAAATTTCATAATCTAAGATCACCCTAGCTCAAAAGAATCTTAAAACAGACATAACTTAGTATTATATCACATAGGAACACTCAAGTGAGTTAGGAGAAAATCAAGCAACAAGAGACGTCCAACTAACAATTTATGAGAGCAACACACACACAAAACATTCCTGAAGACAATTATGGAAATATCTTGGAGCACAATTTTCTTCCCAAGGACAAGGGGGAATAATTTCACGGTTCTCTAAAAGGAAATAGGATTCCAAATTCCTCCATATATTTAACATATGCTTCCTAATCTTTATAATAAGCCTAGGTTACCAATGACCTACTCCAACAAGAGAAGACACTTTCCTCTAAAGGGTCATAATTTATACACATGTTGAGGTCAGAGAAAGAAAATAATAAAATTACCACAGCCTGAAAGACCTAACAAGGAGAACTAATCACATTGTGTTTCAAGGGAGTAAAACATGTCTAGAACACCATACTATTAACAAAGTACTCCATTAATCATGATATGTGGGAAGATTTTAGGGTTCAAATAGTTATCACTTTTGGCATGATGGAACATAGGGTCCATCTATAAGAACATAACAATTAACCCATTCTAACAAGGCCACAAAATCCTTATGTATACTTCAATAAATCTTCATGTAACTAGTGAGAGGTCCAAAATTACTTTAGCATGAACTTGCGTTATAACCATTATACATATGTTTATTGTTTGATATTGTAAGGGGTATGGAGAGTACTCAATTATTACACATCCCAATCCTTAGGGTTTCATTAAGATTAGATACTCATACAGTAGCTCAAAGAAAAAAATTCAATTAGTTTGACCATTTAGATTATATCCCTTACTAAATTTAGGCATGCAATAGAAATTTACATTATTATGGTGGTTTATTTGAACATTCTACTCATGTTTTAATCCCGTAAATGTATCTATTTCATACTCCAAATTATAAGACATGAGTTATAATTACGTTTGCCAAGCATATTTCTTAAAAGTTTTCTAATTAATACCTTATTTATATTATGATATCCTATATCTTGTATCATTAGGGTCATCACCAATGCTGACATGATTTCTCACATTCTATATAGGCAGAAACATTTATTCACTCTAATCCTAGGGGAAGCATAAGAGGTTTCTTCCTAATTTTACAAAGTTTAATTGCTTCTATTAAACCAAAAAGTTAGCATAAGGATACATCCTCTTGGTGCCAAAATTTACTTATAAATTTTGAAATTCCAAGCTTCCCATTTAGAGATCTAATATGCTCAAGTTTACACATTACCAATTTGATTTTAATGGGTAGGAGGATCTAAGATTATCACATTATTCAATTAATAGGAACAAGAAGTCGTTAACCAAAGCAAAACACACCAAATTTACAAGAGTTTTCTCATAAATCATACACATCACTAATGCATTCCAAGTGAATCTCTATAAGTATCGATAGAATATATGGTGGAGAGGTACATTTATGAAGTTGTAAATTTGCATTTATAACTTAAGAGGATTAGTTCTGTGTGAGGGAGAAAATAATGTTTACAACTTATACTCAAAATATGTTCACTATAAGAAAGGGAGGGTTTCCAAACAAAACTTATACCTCTACAAGGTACCATCAACCCATAAATCAAAAATGAAAAGGGAAAGATTATCCCATGGAAACCACACTTCCTCATCAAGGGGAAATCAATGACAAGGAGGAAAGTCAACTGACTTATTTAAACACGGCCTCTACAGTCAAGAGTTATAGCTTGGATGAAGATCATGACATAACCATAGCTAAGTTCAGACATCTAAGACCTTTAAAACTAAGATCTCTAAGCGCAAGTCCAAGGGATCTAAAAATCATGCATATCAGTTTAACATAGACTAGGTACTAACATATTAAAGTGTGGTATAGGTTAAACAATACAAGAGGTCAAGATAAGGGTACACCTATGTATGGGTCCTTGAGAACAAAAAAAACACACATATTTATGGATAATTCTCGAAGGGGATTAAGTATAACCATATTTACCCAAGATGCATACATTCCACTATTGATATTTTTCTAAAATTAAACAAGGGAACCACGTAAAAAATTCAGTACGCCCATAAGAGGACCATCACATACAAATAATACACTATTCACCAAACCTATAGTCATCCAAGATTTAGTCCATCCCTAACATAATTCATAAGACCATAGATAATATCACACTTATTCTTGCAAGGAACAAGTCTCCTACTAGGGTGCAAAATAAACACAACCACTATAAAAACTACCAACAATATTGCATGACATGTTTAAATCTCTGACTAGGGAAGCTGAGTGTTGAAAAGGTCACTCCATGATCCTATACACACCAAACCTCACCACTCTAAAACCAAAGGCATGATTTGAAACACTTAAGAAGGCTATCAAGGCACCTAAGGTGTACCCTCATATGATGATGGATCACAATACAACAGTGTGGGACAATCTCACCAGCAGACAAGAAAAGAGTCAAATAACATTATTGACAACATTTAGCCAAGTGGCCAACAAAACAAACGAGCTCCAAGTCACTAATCAAAGGTAGAATCTAATAAATCTCAGCAATCAAAGAAAATGGCTAACTAGCCACATTGTAATCCTTGAAAATATCGCAATAAGATAAAAAATAATAATAAGCAGATTCTTGGAGCTCCTCAATCAAATCAATAAAATTTTGGCCATTGATGAAAGTATTTAACTTTACGCATATAAAACACATGAAATATCAACGTCACAATCACTTCGTAGCCCTTTGTGGGATGCCGGTACAGGTACTCAACATCGAGCTCACATATCAAAATAAATATATGAACAGGATCTACTATGACATCATGTCATGATATCTACCCTCTCATAAGGAATTAAGTCCATAAGCAACAACCAAAACCAACTCGTCTAACCACTGAAGGAAAAATGGGAGATCTAAACAACAATTCAACCTCTAGTTTTCCTCCAATCCAACCCCTAAAGGTTGCCTCAAGTACTAATCCACAAGATTTGTACTACACAAAAATAGTTTTTCAAATAAGGGAGGGTCTCTATTGGGTCAACACACCACACATCTATGACCAGGAGCTAGGAACCCAATAAACAACATCTCTGCAAGGAAACCCAATTCCTATCACTCAATAAGTTCACAAGAATATCAAACTAGATTAGCATTTCCCATTAACCGGTTCGATAAGACCCCCACTTGGGCAAGTAAAACAACCCAAATAATTTTATTTTATTTTTGTAATTATTATTTTAATCCTATAGGTTCCAGTGTCGTAGGTTTAAATTTCACTAACTAATTGACGTGTTCCCATGTCTTCCCAAGGTCCAAGCGTTGAACCCATGGCTCTGATACCAAGTGTAACACCCACATTTTTCTCGAACAAAACCCAACATAAAACTCAACAATTAGCTAGGAAAATTACGGAATAATTTTATATTTTTTAAATAAGGTTTTAACGAGATAACCTCCAACTAGATTTAATTAATTCATGATTAATAAATTCCTCTTAATCATAAGGTTGTCCAAATTAAAATTAAAAAATTAATTAGTATTATTTTATTTTATTCATTTCAGGCTATAAATCCCCTTCTAGGGTTCCTATTAATTCCCATTAATTAACTCTTAAGAACCGTTAGTTTAGATACCCCTTTTTACAAAATTTATTTAACTTAGCCTTACTATTATAATCTCATTTAATTACTTAATACCATAAGGCTAAGGTCTAATATTACCCTCACCATATAATTTACTTCAAATAATTTTAATCCCTATTAAAGCATTATCTAGTTGTCCATGTATAAAATTAATTTAATAATTCTTTAAGTGAAGTCCTTTATAAAAGTCACTTAACTAAGGCAATAAAGGTCACACTCTAATCCTAACATTCTAACACCTCTTTTTTTAAGGTTGAAAATAATCTTCTTCTATTTTCATTCCTAATAAGGAAGGTTTCCAAAACGAATCAAATACATCTTTGATCTAAATTTACAAGTTTGAAGGAAATTTCTTATCAATTCCATTTCAACTTTACATGCCTCTTTCCAACATGAACACTCCTTGAATGGCCGATACAAATTAGTTTTACAAAATACACTTATAAGAAGGTGAAGCTGTTATCACCGAATCACAGCACCCTGGGATGCTGATCAGATTTCTAGTTTGATCACTCTAAGCATCCAGTGTGATTGGATAACATGGGTACTATCTCCAAGTTGTGGGACTTGTTGCTTGAGATAGACCTCCAGAGAAAGCTGGTTCTTGCTCTTAAACTACCTACCACAATCTACTCTAATGCAGGAGAAACTAGCTATTCTAACCTAAAATTCCAAGGGACCAGGGAAAGAGAGAATGCATAAAATGAAAGCCTACACTAAAGCGGTGATACACCAGAAAAGGAGGGTGGGAGAGTAATCTCCAAATGTGTGAAATACAGAGGCAAAATGCACACTAGAAGAGGTGATGACAGTTCTCCATAATCTAGCAAAATGCATTCACAACAATATTCCAAGCATACACAATGTTAATGAACCCCTGCAGGAACATAATAAAAGACACAATATTCTTGTAGAAAGATAAAAGGGCAAGAAAAATGCAAGAAAACACAGCAAGGGAAGATACATCCACAAACTTGTATTTTATTGCTTCCTGGTATGCACAGTTCAGTCTATTACAAGGTAAGGGCCTGGATCACCATGCAAGGAGTCCACTAAAAGGGCCTGCAACACACTGGCTTCACAAAGCAATTTTTGACAGAGCTTTGTTACCCAAAAACTCTCCCCCTTTCCAATGAGCCCAACACTCCAATTTATAGAAAAAAGAGGAGAAGAGAAGAGAAAATGCAAATCCCGAAATCTGTCCTTCAACCACCTATAAGAGGCATTAAATTGAGTGGAATGGTTGTCCATTACTTGCAAAAGGCTCCCCATACTGTCCCATGTGCTGCAGCAGAGAAAGAATGATGACCATGCCTCTCAAATGCACTCCCAGCTACCAAATAAAACACTGTTCTGAACCCGGCCACGTTTTCTTAAAAATCTCAATCAATTTCTGATCAAATTTGGAATTTCTTGATTGCTGTGCATCGGGCTTGGAAACACGATTCCAACGGTACCAATTTTGTGTGATTTCGTTGAGAAATGCAAAAGTTATGGCCTTCTGAGTGCAGACAACTATTTTGGACCTGGCAGGCGTTTTCTGTCATTTGACGGGAAAGAGCATTTACTGACTGGAGCCGAACACATTTCCTTTATTTAAATATATCTACCCTCATTAAAATTAAGAAATCCAATTTCTGTGGCGTAGAGGACGTCGTGCTCGTTCCAGAAAGTCCAATTTTATGAAAATCGGAGCCCGGAGTCAAAAGTTATGGCCGTTTGAAGTTTCCGGACCAACGTTGACTTTTCTTCCCTGCCTTCGGCCATTTCGGCTTTTCGCGTCCCGGATGTCCCTTTGTCCCATTTGGCACAGTGCTGAAATTTCCCATTTCGGCCGATCCGGCCGGTTCGCGTACTTTTGGCCCGCGCGTCCCATTTGCTTTTGGACTGTCTGGGACAACTTCGCCCGGTTTGGCCGGTTCGCGCCTTTTTGTCCCAACTGTCCCGGGACAAAAGTTCTCATTTCGGTCGATCCGGCCAGTTTGCGTACTTCGCGTACCTTCGGCCCAACTGTTTCGGGCCGCCTTGACTCATTTTAGCCGATTCGCCCGGTTCGCGTACTTTTGGCCCGCGCGTCCCATTTGCTTTCGGGCCGCCTTGACTAATTTCGGCCGGTTCGGCCGGTTCGCGCCCGGATGTCCCATCTGTCCCACTTGCATTTGGACTGTTTGTGCTCATTTCGGCCAGTTCGCGAATTTTCGTCCCAACTATCCCAAGCTACCTGGTCTAGGACTTAGCCATTTTTTGTGATTTTTCCTAGCCTGAGTCCTTTTTTTTTGCAATTTTCTTACCTTTCCTCAGAACTTGCTCTCTTCTACTTGGACAGGGGACTTAGAAAAATACGATGGGACCTTAGAAACATGACCTTTCACTCTGAATCAACATAATTGCTTGGGATTAAAGAATTTGATGCATGTTATCAAAATTACCTTGAGGGGTGAATTTTGGATAACAGAAGCTTTAAAAATACAAGTCACAAATCCCTCCACCTATGTGGAGACAACATGGACAATATTTTTACAAAATTAGGATCCCTTCTTGTCTTCTTCAAATTGCAACAATGTCCAAAACTTCACTTGAGCTCTACCATTTTCTTCAATACTCAACACAACAAAAAAATAAGAGATTAGGAAATTCTCTCCACCCAACCAATAATCCAATGGGGAGGATGATCCTTCTTCCTCATCGGCCCCTTGAGCCCCAACAATGAAGCAATAAGAGGTACAAGACAACCAAGGCTACTTTATATGGCTTCCATGATAACATTCCAACAAACTTTCAACACAATAAGCACAATACCAAAGTCATAAAAAAAACATACAAATTTCCCAAGCACAAAGGCTCAATATTCAAGCCAAGAGAGAGAAAAGGAACATGGGGATCCACTTATTCCTCCCAAAGGGGTTGAGTTCCCACCTTAAAGCCTCCAAGAAACTTAAATCACATACCAACAATACTCTTATACCTCCCTCAATAATATATACAAGATAAGTAAAAATTTCATTTATTTACAAAGGTGGGACACCCCAACCCAACTCCCTCCCAAGATATACAACAATACTCTTATGCCTCCCTCCAAAATATCCCCATTTCCTTTTTTTCTCATACAACCTAAATTTTCTATTCCCAAAAGAAAAAACATTCAACAATCATACATTTACCACCATTTGCACAACAAAATAGAAATAAAATACATGGGTGGAGTTCCTTCCTTGCCATTACAAGAGTAACCAATCCACAATCACAAGCTCCAATCCTTTCCAAGTTCATAACAAGCACCAATAATCTCCAAAACTCCCAACAAGCACTCCAAACAACCTCCTACATAATACCAGAGTGCAAATAAAACCTCTATCCAAAAAACTTAAAAACAACATAGATAAATTGAAAAGTGAGGTGTGAGTGGTGATGTGGATCCATGTAGGATGCCACATCAGTTCTCATCCACCCACATCATATTTTCAAACACCAAATCCAAAGCTCATAAATAGTGGTTGAGGAAATGACAAGCCTCTTACACGCACAAACTCCTACCTACACCTCTAAAGGACACAATAAAAAACTCATGTAAGAAAGTGTAATAAATATCACCTTTTTTCCTTACAAATCACATAATGGGGTCTATTTTTGACCCCTTAACCCATAGGGATAGTTGATAGGTGAAATTAAGAGGTATGGGACAAACGTAACTTGTCCCACAAACCTCCAAAAATGGCCCTTAAGCCAAAATCCAAATTTTTCATGCAAGGTTGAGTACACAACACTTAAAAGTAATAAAATCCTTTCAAATCCAACATAAAATCAAGGACTATCTACCAACATTAAATACCCCCTTTTGTCACATCTCAAATTAAAATAATTAATCAATATTAATCAACTTAAATGGAGCACATTAACTAACAATAATAAAGGTGAATCAAAATACTAAAATAATTCAAATACTCACAAAATAATTAAAATGAAAAGGGAAACAACACATTTATCCAAGGTTGCATTTGAGGCCACCCCCCTCCAATGGGGACCTCTTAATAATCTATCAACAAGCAACATACAAATACACAAGTTGTCAAGGTGACCTCTTTCTAATACCCCAAATTCCTTCACTATTGGTCTCATATCCCCTTTTGTTTGTTGTATTACAATTTCCTACAAAAATAAAAATAATACCTCTTTGGCCTCATGGCCATATTAACGACATCAAGACAATAAAACACACATATACATATCAATTCACATCATCAATCAACACAGATCAATCATCACTAAAATCAAGTAATTTCACCAATTGTTTAAAATTTCAAGATATTTCAATTCTTTCATTTCATTGAAAATAATGATATCACAAGACTATCCAAATCGTCTAACAAAATCTATGTATCAAAATCCAATGTGCCAATATACATATAAACTAGTAACTCTAGATCATCATCCATACCTAAATATCAATTTAAACATATAATTCACACTATGAGTCTCCCCATATCCATAATCAAAGTATCTATAATGTCTATCAAAATACTAAACAAATACAATATTTCTTGTCTATCAATGTCTAATGATCAAGTATGATAACAAATTACAGGTCTCCAATCCAAAGTAAGCAAAAATCCTAGTAACATCAATGTCGAAGAGGAGTGGGCATTGCAAGGCTTACATTCAAACTTATCCCAATCATAAATATTTCATCCCATTATTTTAGGGTGCTAAGTATGGAGGTTAGACTGCACCCCTAACCTAGTATCCCGTCTCTGAGGTCAATTGTGAGTAACTTCTCGAGGCCAATCAATTACTAGTACAAATATATATATATATATGTATGGATTCTTATGGATAGGTTTAAAAAACACTAGGGGGGTTTCGATATACCTAAGTGTATGGAGGCTTAAATCTATACATAGAAATTTCTAATGGATTACAATTTGTGTCATTACCCCTGACTCTACAGATCAGGTAAAATTGATTATCACTTTTCCAAGAACATAAACTTTCTATGAGTTTTAAAACCATCAAAAATGATATATACCCTAAAAATAAAATAATATAAGCAAAAAATTGGTAAAGGAATTAGTGTTGCCACTTTTAAACACTTTCTAATCACCAAGGTCCAACTAAGGATGAGGTGAGAATATATGGTAGATGGTTACATAAACCTTGACTAATAATGTTATACTAGAAATAACCATAAAAGAGATTTGATACCTTATGTGATGATCCTCCCCATAATATATTATGCCAACAACAAAATATCAAGAATAATATTTTTTGAAATGGACATAAATAGATTTACTACATTAAAAAGTTGATATTGTATTACAAGATCGTATGCCACTTCAAGAGGGAAACCTCCTTTAAACAAGCTCAATAAAATATAATTCATGGATGTAGTTCACTAGCCTAACCATCAACTTTATACTATGTATACTTAATAAAACTAATACTTCCCATACATGCGGGATTATTTCTAATAGCTCATAGAAAAAATTACAAAGCATATGAATTCATAAAATTTATTAAAACAAGAGTATAAAGATAAAGTTAGGACAAAGGGTCCTAACAGTCCTACATGGAATTGGTAGACGGGAATAGAGTCCCAAAATTTTAATTTTGTTCTTAGTGATACAACAAGGAATACATGACTTGATATGGAACACTATATTTGTGTGCATACATGGGTAATACAAGTGTAACTACAGTGTGGATATAATATTGTTAATATTGATAAGCCTTGATGTATTGGCATAGTCTACCTCCCATATTAGTCTCTGACCAGGTGTACTAGCAGGCATAGAGTGATGGAAAAAAAAAATCATCCTGGGAAAGAAATGTGTGTCTGTAAAGTTCTTGTCATCTGAACATAGAGATACCCAATATGAGAAGTTGTGGATATGTATGTCCAACACTGCGATGAGTACATGTACTAGTAGTAGGATAAGGCAATCTGATTTCTCATTATCCTTTCCATTCTTGTTCTTGATCAAAAACTTGAAATTATTAAGGTAATTCATAAGCTTCATGTGTTGCTCCATATTGTTTTGCATTTGCATAAACTGAAATGGATTATGATTAAAATGAATGAGTGTCTATATACACAAGATGTAACTCAGTTTTTACTTGACTACTTACACAATAATGTACAAAAAAAATGTAGGTTAAGTACCTTTAGACCATGTCAATAAATTTATTTTATTAGTATACCATTATATTTCCATTGACATTGATCTTACTAGGATTTTGCTTACTTTGGATTGGAGACCTGGACCTTGTTATCATATTTGATCATTAGACATTGGTAGATGGACATTATTATATTTGATTAGTAATTTGATAAACTATATGGATGTTTTAAACTTTTGACATGATGTGACTTATATGATGGATTACATGCATGGATTGATATTTTAGTATATTGATGATCTAGAGTTACTACTTATTTATCTATATGAAACACATTGGATTTTGATACATAGATTTTGTTAGATGACCTAGCTAGTCTTGTGATCTTATTGGTTGTCGATGAAATGAAAGAATTGAAATATCTTGAAATTGTGAACAATTGGTTGAAATTACTTGATTTTAGGGATGATTTAGTTATGATAATTGATGATGTGAATTGATATGTATATGTGTGTTTTTATTATTTTGATGTCATTAATATGGCCACGAGGCAAGAAAGGTATTGTTTTGATTTTTGCAAGAAATTGTAACACAACAAACAAAAGGGGATAGGAGACCAACAATGAAGGAATTTGGGGTATTGGCAACAGGGGTCACCTTGGCAACTTGTGTAATTGTATGTTGTTTGTTGTTGTTAGATGTTAGGAGGTCCCCATTGGGGGGTGGCCTCAAATGTGACCTTGGGTAAATATGTTGTTTTCCCTTTTTGTTTTATTTATTTTTGTGAGTATTTGTATTATTTTAGTATTTTGAGTCACCTTTATTATTGTTTGTTAAAATACTCCATTTAAGTTGATTAAACTTGATTAATTAGTGTAATTTGGGATGTGACCAAAGGGGGGTAATTAATGTGAGTAGGTGGTTCTTGATTTTTGTTGGATTTGAAAGAATTTTATTACTTTTGAGTGTTGTTTACTCAACCTTGCATGTCAAATTCGGATTTGGGCTTAAGGGACCATTTTTGGAGGCTTGTGGGACAAGTTAAGTTTGTGTCACACCTCTTAATTTCACCTACAAACTACCCTATGGGTTAAGGGGTCAAAAATAGACCCCATTATGTGATTTGTAAGGACAAAAAGGTGTTATTTATTGCACTTTCTTACATAGAATTTAATTGTATTCCTTTGGAGGTGTGGGTTTGAGTTTGTGTGTGTAAGAGGGTTGTCATTCCCTCAACCACCAATTTATTGTGCTTTGGGTATTGGGTTTGACCATGTGATGTGGAGTGGAGGAGAAATGATGTGGCATCCTACATGGAGCCACATCACCTCTCTCTCCTCTCTTTTCTATTTATTCAAGTTTGTTTGATGATTTTGGGGTTACTTGTTTTTTTTTTTGGACTCTTGCATTTTTGGAGGAGCTTGCTTTTGGAGTGTTTGTTTGGAGTTTTGGAGTTAGATTTGTACTTTCTTGGACTTGGAAAGGCTTGGAGCTTGTGCTTGTGGATTGGATACTCTTGCAATGGCAAGGTAGGGACCTTCACCCATGTTTTATTTTGTTATTTTGTTGTGCAAATGATTTGTGAATGGATGATTGTTGCATGTTTGTGATTTTGGGAAATAGAATGGCCTTTAGGTTGTGTAGGAGAAAATGGAAATGGGGATATTTTGGAGGGAAGACATAAGAGTATTATTGGGTATTTTAGGAGGGAGTTGGGTTTGGGGTGTCCCACCTTGTTGATAAGTAAAATTTGTGCTTATCTTGTTTATTTTATTGAGGGAGGCATAAGAGTGATAGAGGCATAAGAGTTGTTTTCTTGGAGGGAGGCATAAGTTTTGTGGGTATGTGATTGAGTTCTTGGAGGCTTTAAGGTGGGCACCCAAACCCTTGGGAGGCATAAGTAGATCCCCATGTTCCTTTCCTCTTTCTTGGCTTGATGAGCCTTTGTGCTTGGGAACTTGATATGTTTGTTGTGATTTTGGTATTGTTCTTATTGTGTTGAAATTTTGTTTGAATGTTGTTGTGGAAGCCATGTAAAGTTTCCTGGTTGTCTTATACCCCTTATTGCTTCATTGTTGGGGCTCAGGGGCCAATGAGGAAGAAGGCTTCTCTTCCTCATTGGATTATTGGTTGGGTGGAGAGTGTTGCCTACTCCCCTATTTTGTTGTTGTGTTTGGATTTGAAGAAGATGGTGGAGCTCAAGTAAAATTTTTGGACATAGTTGCACTTTGAAGAAAACAAGGAGAGATCCTACTTTTGTAAATAATTTTCCATGTTGTCTCCACTTAAGTGGAGGGCTTGTAACTTGTATTTTAAAGATCCTTCATATTCTTATAAAAATATATTGTAAAATTAATTTGTATTGGATATCATCACTTGAAAGTTTAATTCATATTGGAAAGAAGCATGTAAATTTTGAAATAGAATTGTTACATAAAATTGATACTTTCAAGTTCTTGGGTAAAAACATTGCAAGTATTAGAAATATATTGATTTATGTAAAAAGTTATCCTTATTATTGGAAGGAATTTGTTTATTTCCAAATGATTAAATTAAACTCTATTAAGTTCATTGTATTGTAGTGGAAAAGAACTTGAAATGTTAAAAATTTTAGTCAATTTATGTTCAAATAAGCTTATACTCAATTGTAATAATATGTCATCTTAGTATTTTAAATCAATGAAATTATCTCTTCCCTTATTGTAAAAGTGAGAAATCTTGATGATTAAGGCTAAAGTTTTAGTCAATCTCTAATACCAAAGAAAATGGAAATTAAATCAGTTTTACCTATCTATGATGATCCTTCTTCACTAATAAATTTTAAGAAATTTCATTCTTTTGATAAGGTGTAAAAAAATATGGGTTATAATAGATAATTATATAAATTTATTTATAAAGTATGCAATTGAAATCAATTATGATTTTTAATTAAAGTAAAAAAAATTTACTTATTACAATCCTTAATTATAATACATTATATATAAATTATATATATTACACATACATGTTAATGAAAGGCCATTACAATTATACATACTACACACATATACACCCGAATAAATAGAAAAATACTTATATTATGAAATTATATGAACAAAATGGTATATAAAATAAATTGTTCTTAAAGTTAAATATTTGGCTAGGTATTAAGTTATTGTTAAATGTTTATATTGTTGGGGAGATGGTGGGAGGTAAAATATCAAATTACCTTTATAATATGCCCCAAGGCTAAATTTATAAACGGGGTATGGGGGGGTCAGCGACCTCCCCCCATTATAATAAATTATGTTACATTGTGTGCGAGCTACCCCAAACTATTAAAACATCCACATTCAATAAAACAACCTATTGTTTTTTTTTAATAGAATTTGAACAAATTTTTATATATATGCCCATACCCAATCCAACTTTTTTGCAAATAAAATATACATACATATATATATACATATATACATACATACACACCAAATAATTCATGTATATACAACTATTTAAACTAGATCTAAAAATGGGGCAAAAATGCCCATACCCAAATAGGGCAAATGCAAATAAAATATACAATAACAAATAAAAATTTAAACAAACCCTAGAAGAGGGTTACAAATGGAATAAGACAAAAAAATGTGTATCCATCCTTGAGCTTGAATATCCTTCCATGGCCTCCACTTCTTCTCTCTTCTCCCAAACTTGCAAAAAGAAAATGAGAAAATAAGCCAAAAGAAATGAATAAGAGCTTTTCATAAGGATGTTTAGGGTTAGTTGAATACCTAGATCTAAGGGCTCTAAATGAATCCATCTAATGGTTGTGATTCAACCCTACAAAAGTTAGGTGAGGATTTTGGTGGGAATTTGATTTTAAATAAAATGTATGTGTAACTTGTGAATGGGGCCACTAAAGGGGTGTTAAGAGGTAAGATTAAAATGTGACCCTTATTGTTTAGTTTGGTGACTTTTTACCAAAAGGCCTTGACCCTTGAATTTAGTTAAATTAATTTTAACCAATGATAACTAGACAATATTATAATAGGGATTAAAATATACTTGAAAATCATATTGGTTAGGGTAAATGAGACCTTATGAGTATTAGGAAATAAATGAAATTAGAACTATAATTAAATTAATAAATGTTGTAATAAGGGTATTTTAGCTAATGGCTTGTAAGGGTTAATTAATGAAAATTAATGGGAACCCTAGAAGGGGAATTAAGCCTAAAATGTTAAAATAAAATAATAATAATTAATTTTTAATTAAAAAGAAGGAATTATTAATCTATGAAATAATTAAATCTAGTTGAAGGTTATCCCGTTGTAACCCATTTAAACAAAAAAAAATATTCTAAATTTTTCCTAACTAATTTTGGGTTTTATCTTAGGTTTTGTGGAGAATTTTTTGTGGGCATTACACTTGGTATCAGAGTCGTGGGTTCAACACTTGGACCCTGGGCAGACTTGGGAACACGTCAACTAGTTAGCAAAAACTAAAACCTAGGACACTGGAACCTATAGGATTAAAATAATAATTAAAAAAAAAAATTAACATAAATTTGGTTCTTGTACTCACCCTAAGTGGGCGTCTTGTTGAACCAGTTAATGGGAAATGTAATTCAATTTGATATTCTTATGAAGCTACCTTGAGTATTAGAAATTAGGTTCCTTGCAAAGATGTTGGCTAATGGAACTCCTAGCTTTTGGTTGTAGTCATGTGATGGTGTTGATTCCATAGAGACCCTCCCTTATTTGGTTGCTATTTTGTTTGGTGCTGCGACTCTTTGGAATTAGTGCTAGAGGTATCTTTTAGGGGTCATTTTGGAGAAAATACGAGGATTGATTTGTTGTTTAGAGATCCCTTTTTCCTTCAGTGGTTAGATGAGTTGGGTTTGGTTGTCACTTGTGGACATAATCCCCATTTGGGAGAGTAGATATCATGACATGATGTCATAGTAGATCTAGTTCATATGTTTATTTTGAGATGTGAGATCGATGTTGAGTACCCCTACCGGTGGCCCACGAAGGGTTGTGAAGTGATTGTGATGTTGATATTTCATGTGTTTTATATTTGTAAACTTAAATATTTTATCAAGGACCAACACTTTATTTTATAATTTGATTGAGAAGCTTTGAGGACTCTGCTTTATGGTTTTATCTTATTGCGATATTTTCAAGGATTGCAATGCGGCTACTTAGCCATTTTCTTGATTTCGAGATTTCTTAGATTTTACCTTTGATTTGGTGACTCAGAGCTCAGTTTTTCTTGTTGGCCACTTGGCTAAATGTTGTCAAGAATGTTACGTGGTTCTTTTCTTGTTTGTTGATGAGCTGGTTCTACACTGTTGTATTGTGATCTCTCTTCATATGGGGGTACACCCTAGGTGTCTTGGTTGCTCTTCTTAGGTGCTTCTGGTCATGCCTTTGGTTTTGGAGTGATGGGAACTTTGTGTGTCTAGGACCTTGGAGTGACCCTTTTTACTCAACTTCCCAAGGGAGAGAGTTATCTGGGTCATGCAGTATTGTTGGCAGTTTTGATGGTGGTTGTGTTTCTTTTGCACCCTGGTAGGAGCTTTGTTCCTCATCAAATAGATGTGACTTTCTCTATGGACTTATGGATTATGTTAGGGATGGACTAACTCTGGGATAATTATAGGTTTGATGAATAGTGTATTGTTTGGATGTGATGGTCCACTGATGGGAATACTGGTAGTTATAACATGTTTCCCTTGTTTATTTTAGAAAGGATCGATAGTGGACTATATGTATCTTGGGTAAATATGGTTATTCTTAAGCCCCTTTGGGAATTTTGCTTAAATAAGTGTGTTTTTTTTCTCTCAAGGACCCATAGATAGATATGCCCTTGTCTTTAACCCCTTAACTTGTTTAGCTTATACCTCTATGATCCATCAACATCGAGTTGTGCTAGTTTATGATATGGGTACCTTGAGCTTCTTTGGACACATTTGGGTCCTTTTTGGACTTGTACCACTGGGAGATTTGTTGTATAGGTCTTAGGATTCCAACCTTAGTTATGGTTATGTCATACTCTTTCTTCCAAGGCTATAACTCTTGGCCTTAGAGGCTATGTTTGAGTAAATTAGTTGACGACCCTCTTGCTATTTTGTTCCCTCTCAGTGAGGAAGTGTGGTGCCTATGGGTTAATTTATTTCCCCCTTGCTACCTTGATTTCTTAGTTGATGGAATTTTGTGTGGATATAAGTTTTGTTGGGAAACTATCCTTTCTTATAGTAAACCTATTTTGAGTATAAGTTGTAAACATTGTTTTTCTCCCCATACTGATCTAAACTCCTTGAATTGGTAAAATCAATTAAATAATTATAATGTGTGCCTTCATCATAACTCCTTTTGAAATTTGTAGAGATTCACTTGGAATGCATCAGTGATGTATGATATATGAGAAAACTCTTGTAAATTTGGTGTGTTCTTCTTTTGGTTAATGACTTCTCATACCTATGAATTGAATAATGTGATAATCTTAGCTCTTCCTAACCATTAAAATCCAATTGGTAATGTGACAACCTGAGCATATCTCTTAGATATCTAACTTTAAGTAAATTTACATAGAAGAAATAACTCTAACTTTTGTGATTTAATAGAAGAAATAAAACTTTGTGAAACCTCTTATACTTCCCCTAGAAGTAGAATGAATAGATTTTTGTTTCCTTGATAGAATGGTGAGAAATCATGTCAACATTGGTGATGACCCTAATGATACAAGATATGGGATATCGTAATATAAATAAATGCATTAATTAGAAAACTTATAAGAATTATGCTTGGAAAATGTAATTATAACTTGTTGTCTTATAATTTGGAGTATGGAACAATAAATTTATGGGTTTGAACACAAGAACAAATAAGTAACTAAACAACCTTGTTTTGTATAAAAAAAAATTCATACCCGAAATTTATAAAGGATGTAATATGAATAATAGAACTAATTGAAAAGTTTCCTTGAACTACGGTATGAGTTTCCAATCTCAAATGCATCCTAAGGTGTTAAGATGTTGCAAATAATGTTGAAACATTAGGAAAATGTATCGAATATACACAAACCTTAACATTACATGGATTATGTTATTAATGTAAAGTGATCATGATCTTTTAGGATGATTGGTATGTGATATAATACCAGAACCATAAATCATGAAAGAATGAGTTGTTTCAATGATAGGTTAGTATACAAAAAAATAAGTGTGAACTTCATAATGAACTCAAGGTGGAAACCATGATGATAAAATGATTATACCCCCTTGTTATATCAAACAAAAAACACATGTATAATGTTTATAACACAAGACACATGCTATATTATTTTGGACCTCCCTCTAGTTAGTATGAAATTTTAGAAGTATGCATAGGGAAATTATCACCTTATTTGAATAGAGTGCTTTGTTGAGAGTGATGTGTTCTAGTCATGTTGTGATCCCTTGAACATCAATGTGAGTAGTCCTCCTTGTTGGGTCTTTCAGGCCGTGGTATTCCTTTTCACTCTTATCTTGACATGTGTATAGATTATGACCCTTTTGAGGAAAGTATTTATCTTGTGAATTATTAAGAAGGTGTCTTCTTGGGTTGGAGTAGGTCATTGGTGACCTAGGCTTATTTACAAGCTTAGGTAACATATGTTAAGGATATGGAGGAATTTTGTAATCCTCTTTCCTTTTGGAGAATCGTGATGTTTTTTCCCTTGTCCTTAGGAAGAAAATGGTGCAAGATATTTCCGTAAGTGTCTTCAGGAATGTTTTGTGTGTGTTTCTCTCATAAATTGTTAGTTAGACCCCACTTGTTTCTTAATTTTCTCCTAACTCACTTGAATGTTCCTATGTGATATAATATTAAGTTATGTTCATTTTAAGAACCCTTTTGAGCTAGGGGCAGGCCTAGATTGTTAAATTTTGTTGTTATATAGAGTAAGTGGTATCTCTTGTGTCGATACGATAGTAGGAACTAATATTTCAATTTAAAAAAAAGGAGAAGAGAGAAGATAAGAAATGTCATCTAGTTGTTTGAGCTATTAAATCAGGATGTGTGGTTGTGTGTTATGTTATTCAGGAAAATATTCAAGCTATGGAAACCTTGTGGTCAAGAGTATGTTTTGTGTTACCATGAAAATCTAAGTGAGACCTTCCGAATTATATGAAGTAATGTCAATGATTAGTCTTCTTCCTTGAAAACATTTGATTAAATTAGGTTGTTTCCTTGATTGTTAAACCTCATCTTGTGTGATCCTAAATTTTTGTTAGAGCCTATGAGTAGGTGTGTTTTCTCATACAAATTTAATGGTCATGATGGGTAGTTGTTAACCTTGTCTAAAATAACAAACAATGAAGTGTAATTCTACCTTAGTGGAAATATTATCTTTCTTGTTACCATGTGTTGTATCTATGTGTGGCTACGTGGACACCTTGTGTATATAACATGAATTTTCCTATTCTTCATGGACCTTTTTTTTCATTCATTGGTTTTTCGTCAACAATTCTTATTTAAATATTTTTTGTTATAAAATCGGTTAACCTCGTAGAGATTATTCTGAAAGTTTGATCGCTAGCAATCTTGTTAGAGGAGGTTTGGTATCTATGCCTTATAGTCTCCCTTCTCCTTTTTCAAAATTATTGAACCAAACTGAAGTTTGAAGGGGCACAAATTACTTGAAGTAAAGAAACCCCATAGAAGACTTGACTGCTAATTGTATGCTTTGTTTGCCTACCTCTTTCCATGACTTCCAGGAGAAAGTCGAGTCTAAGGGAAGGGGGATGTAGTTCCCACTCCTCTTCGACATTGATCTTACTAGGATTTTTCTTACTTTGGATTGGAAACCTGGACTTTGTTATCATATTTGATCATTAGACATTGGTAGATGGACATTATTATATTTGATTAGCATTTTGATAGACGGTATGGATGTTTTAGACTTTTGACATGAGGTGACTTATATGAAGGATTAAATGCATGGATTGATATTTTAGTATCGATGATGGATGATCTAGAGTTACTACCTTCTTTATAAATACTAACACATTGGATTTTGATACATAGATTTTTTTAGATGACCTAACTAGTCTTGTGACCTCTTTTTTGTCGATGAAATGAAAGAATTAAAATATCTTGAAATTTTAACCAATTGGTGAAATTACTTGATTCTAATGATGATTTAGTTGTGTTAATTGACGATGTGAATTGATATGTATATGTGTGTTTTATTGTTTTGATGTCATTGATATGGTCACAAGGCCAGAAAGGTATTATTTTAATTTTTGCAAGAAATTGTAACACAACAAACAAAAGGGGATAAGAGACCAACAATGAAGGAATTTGGGGTATTGGCAATGGTCACCTTGGAAACTTGTGTAATTGTATGTTGTTTGTTGTTGTTAGATGGTTAAGAGGTCCTCATTGAGGGGGGTGGCCTCAAATGTGACCTTGGGTAAATATGGTTGCTTTCCCTTTTTTTTGAGTATTTATTATTTCTGATTGTGAGTCATTTATTATTATTTAAGTCCATTTAAGTTGACTAAACTTGATTAATTAGTGTTATTTGAGATGTGACCAAAGGGGGGTAATTAATGTGAGTAGGTGGTTCTTGGTTTGTGTTGGATTTGAAAGCATTTTATTGCTTTTGAGTGTTGTGTACTCAATCTTGCATGTCAAATTCGGATTTTGGCTTGAGGGCCATTTTTGAAGGCTTGTGGGACAAGTTAAGCTTGTCTCACACCTCTTAATTTCACCTACCAACTACCCCTATGGGTTAAGGGGTCAAAAATAGAACCCATTATGTGATTATGAGACAAAAAGGTGCTATTTATTGCACTTTCTTACATATATTTTTAATTTTTTCCTTTCGAGGTGTGGGTTTGGGTTTGAGTGTGTAAGAGGGTTGTCATTCCCTCAAACACCAATTTATTGTGCTTTGGGGATTGGGTTTGATTATCTGATATGTAGTGGAGGATAAATGATGTGGCATCCTACATGGAGCCACATTACCTCTCTCTCCTCACTTTTCTATTTATTCAATTTTGTTTGATGATTTAGGGGTTACTTGTTTTTATTTTGGACTCTTGCATTTTGGAGGAGCTTTCTTTTAAAGTGTTTGTTTGGATTTTGGAGTTGGTGTGTACTTCCTTGGACTTGGAAAGGCTTGGAGCTTGTGCTTATGGATTAGATACTCTTGCAATGGCAAGGTAGGGCCTTCACCCATGTTTTCTTTTGTTATTTTGTTGTACATATGTCTATGAATGGATGATTGTTGCATGTTTGGGATTTTAGGAAATAGAATGGCCTTTAGGTTGTGTAGGAGAAAATGGAAATGGGAATATTTTGGAGGGATGCATAAGAGTATTATTGGGTATTTTAGGATGGAGTTGGGTTTGAGTATCTGACCTTGTTGATAACTAAAATTTTTGTTTATCTTGTTTATTTTATTGAGGGAGGCATGAGAGTTGTTTTACTTGGAGGGAGGCATAAGATTTTTGTGGGTATGTGATTGAGGTTTTGGAGGATTTAAGGTGGGCACCCAAACCCTTGGGAGGCATAAGTAGATCCCTATGTTCCTTTCTCTTTCTTGGCTTGAGTTTTGAGCCTTTTTGTTGGGAAATTTGTGTGTTGATGTGATTTTTTTATTGTTCTAATTGTTTGTAAGTTGTTTGAATGTTGTTGTGGAAGCCATATAAAGTTTCTAATGGTTTTCTTATACCCCTTATTGTTTCTTTTTTGGGGCTTGGGGGCTAATGAGGGTAGAAGGTTTCTCTTCCTCATTGGATTATTGATTGGGTGGAGAGTGTTGCCTACCCCCCTATTTTTTGTTGATATGTTTGGATTTTGGAGAATATGGTGGAGCTCAAGTGAAGATTTGGTCATAGTTACACTTGAAGAAAATGAAGAGAGAACCCTCCTTGTACAATGATTTTGCCATGTTATCTCCCGTTAAGTGGAGGGCTTGTAACTTGTATTTTCAAGATTGTCAAATTCTTGTAAATGTGTTGTGAAAGTTTGATTTGTATTAAGCATTTAAAATTTATGTATGTTTGGAAAGTAAGAAAAAGAAAATGTTATTGCTACTATGAAATCACTTCATCTTGTATACTTTACCAAGAGGTTATGGAATGAAAACTTGTATTTTAAATGGTTTAGTTATGGTAAAAAAATGAAACCACCAAGTCTTGTATTGTTAGATGGAATAAGAACCTTGAAATGGATTTGAAAATGAATTTTAAGCTCTCTAAATCCAAGCTTACACTCAACTTAAATTATTGCCTCTAAAGTGTGTATTGTGTCATTTTAAAAGAGTGATTTATTTTTTTGGAAATAAACTTGGTTACAAGAAATGAATGTCATTTATTCCATTGTGAAAGAAAGAAAATAGATGTTTAGAATTTTCTTTTGGATAAGGAAAAATTTCATCCTTGCAAATTGTATTAAGTTGAATATGGAAATCTATTTATTCTAGTTGTAGTCATTGATGAATTTATTATTTTTAAATTATATTTCTTGTGTTTCATCTAACTATACAATTGAAACTGAGCAATTGTTTAAACTAAAATAGAACAAGACTTATCAATGATGTTGATATATATATAAGTTATATTTATATTTAATTATATAATATACAGTTTTATTATTTTTATATATTATAGTATATATTATTGTATATTAAAAATATATATAAATTAAATTTTATTAAGGCCGCGTGCTTAGTTTACTTATTAAGCAAAGATCTTAATAAAAAATATATATATGGGGATATAACATTCTTTCTTGTTACAACATTCTTTCAAATCGCCAGAAATCAAACCGATTTTATCTCTCTTTTATTTCACTCACGTGTGTATAAGAAGAGTAAATATTAAGAACTATGCTTGATACCAATGATATACACTGCAAAACCCAAGGCCATGTGTACAATTTTATGCTAGTTGGACAAAAAAGATTATAGAAAAGTGTACATGGGTTATTGAACAACAATAAACCAAAAAACGCAACAATGTAAGAGAATAATATTTGAAAGAAAAGAAACTTTTATTCATAGGGAATTACAAAATCTAAGTATAAGAGAAAGTCTCTTGTATCATAAGGGGAAGAATACATAGAAGATGTAACATTTTCTTTTGTAATTAAGAGAGATGAAGAGGACCGCAACAGAGCTGAGCACGTTGGTTTTTAAGCATTGCAATCTCGTTTCTGATGCTCTCTGCTCCCTCCCCATTTCCATCTCTTACAGTTTGTTCCAGCGTTGAAATTGTGCGCTCTATGCTTTTTATCTGACAATTCGAATTACATTATTTGTTTTTGTTTTTCACTACACAAGTTAATTTTCAACGAAAAGAGGAAGGTATTGCCATTTATTTACCTTGCGATGAGGCCAACGAGGGAGCCCATTTCTGCGACAGATCTTTTTCAAAACAGTAGGACATATTTCCATTTGTTTAGCCGCTTCGTTTATTGGAAGATGAAAATATTGGTAACAGTCGGACAATTGTAGTCTCCCTGTTCTTTCCCTCTGCATAGATATATGATGATTTCAATGGGCTTTGTATGGGCAATTTTGTTTGGAAGAAATATTAATTTTTTCAAAGAAAAGAAAGGAAATCATGAAACCTGTGCTGCAACACTGCTTTTGTTGGCTTTGGAAGGAGGTAGAGTACTAGAATTTGTGGCATTCCAGGGATTGAGTGGAGGTTTCCCAAATACTTGAGCACAATTGAATTCTGGCATCAATGCATAAAAGAAAATTGTCATTAGAGTATTGATTATTCATAGAGATTAAGAAGAGTTCATCTTGTTGGTAATTTCTCTTTTACATTCGGCATTCATATTTTGCACTTGTGTATATGAGAGCAGTCCGTTAGGCGTGTTCACTTACAAATAAAAGGTTCCAGATTTGAATCTTTTTACAATTGCTGGTACAGAAGGTACTCACAAGTTAAGTTCAGCTAAGAGGTCATTTGGGTAATGACCAAAATAACTAGACAAAAATCAATAATCTAAATTATAGATTTCACTGTAGTAATGACTATTCATAGAGATTAAGAAGAGTTTATTGATGGAGGCTATTCCCCTAATAGAATGCACCATCCTGTAAAATTACTTTTATATCATAACATCTAACAGGATTTGCACTCATGACCTCTTGATTGCGAGCACACATTCCCACCAATCAGGGTACAGCTTACCACATGCAACAATATGTTTTCAAACTAATGTCTTCCAAAACAATATAACTGTGATTTGACCGCTGCCCACAGAACCCACCCATGCATGGACATGTATGTCATGTATGGTGCATTTTATGGGGTATGGATGTGAGGCAGTGCATTCTATGGGGAGAATAGCCTCCGCCCTCACAAATATGGTCCAGCTTAGAGGTCATTTGGGTAATGACCAAAATAACTAGACACAAAAATCAATAATCTAAATTATAAATTTAATTGGAGTAATTTAGTAAATGGATGTATGAGCACAGACAGACCTGATTGAGGATAAGGAAGAGGGGTAATTAAGGGCCCAGGAAAGCATGGGTCTGAAATTGTGCTCATCTCAGTTCCAGGTTCAGTGTTAACCATGACACAGTCATATCTGAGTGCAAATCCTTCTTTAGCACGCAACAGACTGTATTGCATTAGAAAGTGCTTCATGTATTCTGGGTTCCCTCTTGGAAGTCTACATTAGAGAAAAATAGAGATAAGATAGACCAGAATGGTTTCTGGAAAAGTTCGGCAAAATATATATATTCAAATGCAGATGGCTAGCTATGCAGCTTACTGAACCATTTGTGGCAATGAATAGGGTTGGCCTACGTTTCCAAAATTACAAGTCCTTGTCTGCAACACTGAATGAAAATTCTGCCCTTCATGGCAGTGGACTTCAAGTTTGGTGTCTTGGAAACCTTTGTCACAAACAGATTCATCATATAACACAATCCAAGATAAATTACTTTTTGAATTGCAATCTACCTAATGATGTGCAAGGACTAAAATGCAACAAATAATGCAGGTTCTGTCCATATATATGGCTCTGTATATGTAAATCTGCAACATACAACTCAGGTTGAAGAAAAGGAGCAAGTGTTCTAAGATCATGTCGGTTTGACTCGTGAAGAACATATTGATGACAAATTCAATTTTTTTAACAGCGGTGAAAGGGAAAAAAGATCCCCTATAATATAAGAAATGGATAAGAAGTTAAAACAGCAAGAGAAAAAGATACAGTATGGAGAATATGATATTCAAGGGGTGTCATCAGGGTAACGCTAATAATCATTTGCATTTTATAATTTTTGTATTAGTATATCATGTACAAATAGATGTGGAGGTATTATAATATATGCAAAATAATATTTGTAGATGTCAAAAAATAGATTATAGTTTTATTAATACTAGTATTTTAAAAATATATTAAAATTTTGTGATAACTATTTTTAAAATTTTAATTTTTTATTTTTTTTACTGTTCAAATTGTTTTTAAATAAAAACTTTGATGAGTTCTACTAAGAAGATTAAATCATTTCAATAAAAATTTTGATTTATTCGACCAAGAGGATGTAACCCTTTTAATAAAAACTTTGATTTGTTTTACCAGGAAAATTTCATTTTCACTACAATCTATATACAATCTATATAATGTCATATATGGAGGCCAATAAATTTTGCCTTTATTAAATAATCATTAAATATATTAATAATTATAAATAACTCTGATCATGACATATTCAAAATCAAAAATTTAATACACATGGATGGCATGGTTGAGATGTTGTAAACTTGGGATAATTGACTAAGACACCTGAAAAAGTTTCAGGATAAATATATATATTCAACCCATCCTATTTTTAATTTTTTTAATTTCCCTTCAAAATTTGAGCTGAGGAGGCAACACTATTGATGGTAACTGAAGACATTATCCAAGAGCTTGATGGAATCACCCTCTACTTGAAAAAAAGAAAAATTCATTGAAATCATCATATACTAACAGGAATTAAGATGAGATTTGTTATGTTTCCATGATGCTGTTTATGAAGCGGTGATTTTTGGATTCATAATGTTATGTAAAAATAACAGGGGTCAGAGCAATTTTGGATCCATAAACAAGAGGGTGTGAACTAATCAATTGGACCATCTTCTTGTTATTTGACATCCCCTTTTCTTTAATGAGAGAGATGCAAATTCCTTGCTGGATTGAAATTCACCTGTATCTAGCAAGAGTATTCTTTGACATTTGTTGCATTTTAGTCCCATGCGATAGGTTTATTGTCATAGTTTTCATTTCAGTGTTTCTTGCTATTAGAATTTAAGGGCAGAAATACCATTTGAATGCACAATCCGTCTCATAAGTCGACAAGATTGGCACTGAGGATTTGGCGGCTGCATCACCCACTCCAAAAAATTGCTAGCGAACATCTCATAACTAAGCTGATAAGAACTAAATGCAGCTTTCTGCTGCTGCAGCAAATAAGAAGCCATTGCAGCCTGCTCTTGTACACCTTGTGAAACATCATTACCAGTCGTAGAGCAAATTTGGTTCTGCAATAATCCATACTGATCAGACCCCACCTCACTCAACTGAGAGCCATTATCCTTGGAAGGAACTATACTCTTTGATGGATAAGTGCCATTAAAATTATCTGTCAAATAAAACTCAGAATCTGTGGAGAAGGGACCTGCAGTAAAAACAGGAATATCATCAAAATTGAAAAGATCCTCAGAAAGCACATTATCCAGGGTGATATCAACTTGGTCCTGTTGGGTATTATTTTCTTGACCATCCAAATCCAATCGTAATGAACCCACTTGTGCATCATTATTGGAGATGCGATTGGATTGTGAAACAGATGAATCAAAAGTGGGATCAGCAGAAATATTGATCTGTGGCAGTTGCAGAAAGGATTCATCGAAACTGATGTTCACTGGACTGTTAGAGAATTCAGCAAAATTAAACAATGCGGATTCATCCAAGCTTGAAAATGCATGTTCAACATTATCAAGATTTAGAGGACAGTTGAAAACTGTATCCTCAAGAATGCCCGGAGTTGAAGAAGGATTGCATTCAGTCTTTTCCATAACACATAATTTGAATGTAGTTAGTTAATTTTGTAAAGGTTAGTACTGGCCTTTGCAAACTCTAGATTCCCTACCATTGAGAGTTAAAATCATAAGCAACATACGCAGGGTTGTATAGGCGAAATATGAAAGGATGCCCCTATAAATTTGGGTCGCAACTCTTCCAAACATATAGTTGATTATATGTCTAAAGGATCAAGTAATTTAAAGAACGGAAAATTAATACCTTTGTCTCCTCCCTATATATGTCGGGACTCGGGAGTTTCTTGCCACTTTATTTATTGTTAAGAATTGTTATCTCTCAATTCTATAATGGAAGATAAGGTTCTAATGGAGCGTGTTGGTCATTGTTATTTTAAGAAATTTGACGTTTATTTGAGTGTTATATGAAAGTTCATTCATAAATGTGATTTTTATTGGACTATCATTTAAATTAAAAAAATCGTTTTTCCTTGAAGTCAATCAAAAAATAGTAATATTTTAGTGAATGTAGTAATGTTTGGGTCTTTTTCTTGAATAGATATTTTTGAGACCGACACAATCACCCAGCTAAATAATTCCATTTGTCACAAATCAATAGGAAATTGATAGAGAATTTAATGAAGTCTTGATTAAAGATGTATGTAAAAAATCATACCTAAGAACCTTGAAATTGACATTTATTTATGTATTTCATATAGATACATTTATTATAATATACTTATTATTATATTTATTTTTAATTATTACTTTTTTGTATACTTATGTAGTGCCTAACTAAAAATAAAATAAAATAAGCAATAAACATTGGAACAGTTGCCTCCGATGTGTGCACGTGGGAGGATAGTTTTAATATTTAAAAAAATTGTTTGTATTTTCATGAGCCGCCTTTGTCAGGGGTGGCAGGTGGAAGGGCGTGGAAACCTATCATTTTCCTTGCAGAATAATCCAAGCACATTATTTGAGGTCCAGAGGTGTTAACCACATGAAGCCCAAGTTAACATTGTAAATTTACCAGTAATTAGATCGTCACAGCAAGTGTAGACGGTGGGTTACACACTCGTAATTAAATAAACTAAATGTTGTGTGGGATTGTGCTGAACGGAGCTCTCGCCAATAGCCACCTTCTATTAGTACCATTATGGGTTAAATCAATCCTGTACACTAAGGGAAATCCAAACCCAAATCCCCTCATTTTACTATGCACAAATGAGTGATCTGGATCAGTATTTGTGCCTGAAGCAGGTTTGTTTGTCTCTGAGAAGAAAGGGGGTCTTCTTCCTACCAATGTTTTATTGTTGTATGCAGAAGAAGAATAGGATTGTGGATCAAGGAGGTGCTTCAGGCAAGTATAATGTCTAGTTGTACTGTTTTGGCTTCTTCTACTTCTAGGAGCCTATGCTACGTACACAATAACCTTTGCAGCGCCAACCTTGGGTAGAAAAGACTACCATTTCACTTCTCTTGCTCTTTATCTGTTATTTTGGGTAGTAGTCATTTTGTTTAAGTCATTGAAAGCACCCTTTCTTGTTATCCCATGAATATCTCTGCAAGTTTTGTCTCTTTCATTCTTCCCTACACCTAGAGGAGTTGTTGGGAACAGGGTCTCGACAACCAACATAGCCTAGTATAATGAGATCCTTATCAGAAGTCTTGATTACAAGTGTTTTGATGGACATGTATGCAAAATGAGGTAGATTACTCATGCCACTTGAGCTTGTTTGACAAAATACCTATTAAAAAAAAGTAGTCTCATGGAAATGTGTTGATTGTTTGATGTGTTGATAATGATGTTCGTGATGAAACATAAATGTCTTTCAAGAAATGCCCCAGCCAAATGTGATTCCCTGGAGTGCCACGGTTTGCAAGTTTGTGCGAACATGTTTTTCTAAAAGGCCACATAGGGATTTAAGTAAATGTCGTTGGTAGATCTATAGATGAAATATGAGACCTTTATGAGCCTCAATCCTACCTATGAAAATTTGGATCTTCAAAATAGGGTATAGACTCTCATCGAGCAACAAGGACGGTGAAAATTTACATATGTAGAGGTGGTTGTCTTGGTAGTCATATATTTAAAGCATGGGAGCATAAGCAGGCACGTAAACCATTTGACAAAATGCCTGGTACATAGAGGAAGCCTTTTGGAGTGAGGGTGAAACCACCTGGATTACCTCATACATTGAGGACGTTAATATTTTCCAAGCATGGTTTCCTTACCTTCATCTTTTATAATTCTCGTATAATTTGGTTCTTCATTTACAATATAATAGAACTATTAAACCATTAGATACTTAAACTATTGGATATTTTAGCCAAACTGTTAGTGTGAAACAACAAAACTCCACCAAGTTGTAATTTATGTTACTGACTTACAACTTGACCATCAACCATTTTGCCACCACAACCTTATACGTTGCTAACTAGGGTATTGTAATTAGGTGCTTGTGTCCACTGGTACCAGTGAGAGTTAGATGATTCGTCAACTAAACACAACCTCTTCGTTTACTTGAAAAGTTAGAAAAACACCACATTTAGAGACTTGCAAAACAACTTTCGGAGCCACATAAAAGAGATTTCAAGTGTAGTATGTGTTCCTTGTTATGTGGAGATTCACATCAAGCATTAGATCGAGCTCGATTGACCATTTGTGCTCTCTTCGCCACCCCTCTAGGAGCCATGCTACCCCATCTTGCAGTTTTGGGAAGCTATTAAAATTGAAAATGTTGGTTTTCATTTCATCTTGCCATTTGGACCGTGAGCGAAGAAACGCTTTTCCTCTTTTGCAAAACTCTAATATTTCTACTAGAGAATTACTTACAACATTCAATTTGGGGGAAAACACAATTATAGCTAGTTTGGCAAAGGGGTTTTGTAGGCCTTTGGTCATAGTTTGACTAGGTCAAATTGGACCAATTACGATCAGTCACCCCAAAAAACTTGTCGTCGTTTGTAACTCGTTTGCCAGTTCTTAGTTTCGTCAACTTCAGTGAGTTTTCCATAAATAGGAGAGCATGTAGGAAAAATTATATTGCACGTTCATCCATCAAAAGTTAGTTTTGGACGTGGTTTCCAAGCCCTCGGGCTAAAATTTGGTTGATTTGCAACTTGGCCACCTACAACCGATGGCCTCGGAAAACTAGCCGCAAATTGTAAACCGTTCACCAGTTTTGAATTTCGTAAGTTCTTATAAATTCTTAGTATATAAGATTACACAAAGGAACACAACCGTTGTGCGCTTTGCCATTAGAAGACATTTTTTGAACGTGGTTCCTTAGCCTTTAATCCAAATTTAGACGTTTTTGCAGCTATTAGAAAAATGTAAAATAAGGCCACAGGATCCTAGTCAAGATAATAAACTGTCATGAAATTTTTTTGAAACTTAGAAATAGTTGTATGAAACTCTCTTTTGTGACTTGTTGTGTGAAATGTGACTTTTGAAAAAATAATGTTTCTCTCTCTTTCCTACCTCTTTCTCTCTTCTCCCTTAGATAGGAAATAAAATGAAATGAAATGAATATATGTACCTAACCCTCTCTTATTGTGTGTGCATTATTATTACTATGTAAATGGAAAACTAAAGACGATAATTTGACTGGATTCAGGTGGATGCCATGCTAGCGATTTTTTGTTGACTCATGCTCACATGGTTTTGCAGGGCGCAATAAGATGACGAAAATGGTGTGGTTGAAATTTATTTGTGTATTGTTGTAATTTATATATCATAATGGAAAAAAAAATTATTCTAGTATTTTTATTGTTGTATTTGTGTGTCAAATGTGTGGGCATTACAACTTATGCTATACTTGCATAATTAAATAGGTGCCTCATGATTGATATCTCTTGACCTATTTTAGATATATGCGTTTAAAATATCTATAATATTACAAAGAATTAATTATAGTTCTATGCCCTAATAAATATGAACTTAGTTAAATATAAGAATATACTTTAAAAGAATTATAAACTTAGAACAAAATAGATATAATTCAAAAAGAGTGTAAAGAATGCTTTTTTAAAATGATACTTACAAACTTAAAACATTATCTGAAAAAGAAAATCAACTTGTTGGTCCGTGTTTGCCTTTTTCAATTTCTAAAGATGTTAGTTTAATACTTTAATTTAAATTAGTATATAATAAAAAAAATTGGTGTGATTTAACATTTCTTGTAAATGCAAAAAGTACATTATGCCATGGTTTTAAGTGTCAATATACAAATTGGACATTATTTGAGGTCAATTTATATAATTTTTTAAATAATCCTAAAAAGTATTAGAGGGGTACACATATAAATTCTATATAAGTATGGACTTATATTTTGGTATTCAAGAGGCCAAAGAAAGTAAGAGAAGGGATTCAGTGTTAATTTATATTTAGATGGATAATTACGTGGAGAGACATTCTACAATGCTAGGAAAGGTTGTAATGGAGCGTATAGTTCACTTTTATTCTCGACATCAAATTTTACATTTATTTGACCGTTATGTGATATTTCATTCTTAAATTTGACTTCTATTGAACTATCACTTAAATAATTTCGTTTTTATTTTTTTGGAGAAGTTAAACAAAAAATAGTCATGTAGTAATTTCTAGGTCTTTTTAATATATATTTTGAGACCTACACAATCGCGTAACTAAATGACCATTTGCCACAAATCAACAGGAAATTGATAGAAAATTTAATGAAGTTGTTGATTAAAGAGGTACGTAAAAAATCAAACCCAAGAACCTTGAAATTGATATATATTGATGTATTTCATATGCATACATTTATTATAATATACTTATTATATTATATTTATTTTTAAGTGTTAATTTTTTAGTATACTTATACTACAGTTGTATAATTAAGTGCTTCGTGATTGATCTCTCAGTGTATTTTAGATAGATGTATTTAAGATATCTATACTAGTTACCTTCAAATAGAGAGAGGGTTCTAAACTCTTACATCCTTTATATATTTTATTTACTTAGAGGGAGTTAGGGCTATATATTTAAAGTTGATGTGTGGAAATAACCCATATTATTTGCAATGTGTTTAATTTGATTGAACATATTTGATGAAGTTGTAAACATGTTACCAAACTAAATTTTAAAAATTCTTAAAATATACAAATGTGATGTAAAATGTGTCCATATATATAAACCCACAATCAATAAGTCATTGTTAGATGAATTATGATTTGCACCACTTTTTAGATCAAATTTCGCAATGCAAATCAACATTGTTTGGCATTTTGGCTTCTAATATTTTTGAGAATTAGTGTCATTTTTTCATTGTGAATCCAATGCAAAAATAAAACTATTGTATGGTTTTAGTATCTCTTATTTTTTACACCACTTTTATACCGTGAAAAAAACTTCGATAAAAAAAATCAAATATGACAAAAATAGAGCCCAATTTTATATGTACATACATGCATCCATACATACATTTGTACGTATGTACATATGTACATATATATACACATACATACACACACATACACACATTTTTTTGTGTATATGTGTTTGTGTGTGTCTGTGTGCATGCATGCATGCGTGTGTGTATATTGAAAAATATTATTATAATTTAAAAATTAAAATTATGAATTATAATTGAACAATGAATCAAAGAAGTCAAATTTAAATTGATACAATATATGTACAATAATGTAGAATATTTAGCACAATTAAGGGAGTAAGTTAGGGCTATATCATCCCCCTTCCAAATTACATTAAAAAAAAAAAAAACAAGATATGTGTAGGGATACATCGACCTAAAACTAATCACCATAGTCATCATCATCATCATGGTTTGTCAGATAAACAAGTATTTTGAGATCCTCCACCTCAATCTCTAAACTTTCAAGTATCTCAAATGATTTATCGATATGCAAATACATAATTTTTAAAATATGCAATAATATTAAAATTATATAATAACTTTAAAATTATATAAGTTCTCTAATTCATCACAATCAATTAAAAACTACATATCTTACCACCACATAGTATTTTTCTTTCACCTAGTATTTTGAGAAGGTTTTTTTTGTCTCCTCTCAAAGCTTTCAATTATTTTTGCACATTCCTTTATTTTTGGCATGCGATAACACTTATCTTGCAATAACAATGATATGATAAAATGAAGTGTTCATATATATAAACTAAATATTATTAAATAACTTTATATTCCTCACTGATTTTCTCAGGCGATGACTCACAATGATCCCGTTACTCACTCTCGTTTTTTGGGCTTACTCTTAGCTACTCTCTATTCCTATATAATTGCACTTTTGTAAATATTTAATTAATAAAAATTTAACAAAGGTTTGTGTGTCATTAATTTGGTTAACTAACTTGTTTTCTTATTTTAATCAATCATGTATGAATTATTACATGTGTCTCTGTCTACAACAAGATATTGATGACTTCTCCTCAAGTTAAATATTCATTTAACCTATATTGAATCTACAAATTATAGATTTGAAAATTAGTAAAAGACTATAAAAGTTTATAAAAATATTTCTCTATTATTGCAACATAATTACCTTCTCATTCTAAATTAATATCTTTGTTGCATGTTTGGAAAATAATTTTCTTCCTAGTTAATATTCAAAACTCTACCTAAATTATATTGACAAGTCTTACTATATAATTGGACAATTTTTGTTGCATTTTAAGAAAAAATACAAAAATAATGATTTCGCTCATGAAACTATTCATTTTTTAAAATACCTGAAAAAAAAAAATGAACATATTAGATATATTATACATAAATTAAACACTATAAAATATGAGATTAAATCATTTAAAAATATTAAAACACTAACTTTTCGTGAGCATCGCGTAATAAATTCATGTTATTATTTACATACAGCTTGATTTTGATTTTTCCAGACACTTGAAGTTTGTACTCATTACTCCGAAAGGCATGTTTACAGCAGGAAAGCCCGGGGGTCTGACAACAAATTTTAATCTTCGTCATCGACGTGCTCGTCTGTATCAACGTCCATGTACAAACAAAATATTCATTGTCTATGTCCTCTACCGTATCAACGTCCATGTCAGTGTCATGTTTCATGTTTAACCTGCAACAACTGGCAATCATTGATTGATAAGTGTACATATTAATACTAATTTTGGTCATTGATTCATCTATTGCTCGCATGGCTGGAAGAGTAGTCTAGCATTGTTCATAATTACCATTTTAGGTAACAACATCATCTAAAAATGCTTCAGTCTTATAAAAAGAGCTTCCGGTAAAAATAGGATATTGAAATCGTTTAAGGCCTCCCTTTGTTAAGACTTTTGACAATATGAAAAAAAGTAGAATCTATTATTTTGAATATGGATATTTTGTATACCATGGCATATTAACAAATTCAAACTTTGGGTTATTCCCTTTTGTTATACATGAATTGTTTAATGTTACAGGTACAGGTACTTCACGATATGCAAAAATTTGATATTAACAATACTGTTGGATATTAGTTCTCTTTGTTTTTGGCATTTGCTATTAATTTGGCTTTTATATGTGTAAAGGCTAAAGCTCACATATTGTTTTGGAAAATATATGCTTTAAAACTATGGATATGTTAGTTGGCATGTGATTTCGTTGGTAGGGACTATTACTTTTATTGATGAATGTCTAATTTTGTGGGCAAAATCTATATTTGATTGGTCATTGTTGCAATGACTGTTGTTGTGACATAGATTCGTATTTGAAATAAATACACATATCAGACACTGTAAAAACTATCTCATGAGGGATTCTTTGAAATAAATGTTGACAATTTTTGCCCCCATGGGAAAAATTGTTCGACAGGGTCCCAAAATGGTCACAGACTCCTAAGTGAACCCCATAGGATGTAAACAGGTCACAGGTGGTCTCTAGGGTCTTGGGGAGAATTTCTAGGCATTTAGGAAGCATTCAAGCTAAATTGGGCCACTCATGGGCACATTAGGCTCATGGTCCCATTGCAAAGCACAAAATGGTCTCCGGCCTGAAAAATGGTGAAAAATGGCTCATGATAGAGAAATTCAACATTTTTTGTGCCCTAGGCATTCTCTACCCCCCCTCTCAAAAAATGCAAAAAATCCCAAAATGGGCTTCAGACAATCAAAAAAACCCATTTTGGCCTCAAAAGCTGACTGAGCTAAAAAACTACTTAGTGAGCCAATGGATCAGCATGGGCGAGGAGTAAAAGGAGCAACTCGCAAGTACCTCGGTGAGCTATATGGCAGGCCAAGATTGTGGAAGTTCAGCGGTGAGTTCTAAAATCTCATCGAGCTCGCGGTAGGGTAGCGGTCGATGTGAAGGAGTCGACTCAAGCGAGTTGAGGTGTGAGGGCTCGAAACACCAAGTAAGTCATACAGAGTCAGCCAGGGATGAAGTTAGAGAAGGCTCGGAGGTTAAACGGCATGGAGGGATTGGATCAGCTCAACCAAGCTTGAAATGATTTGGGTCTAGGTGGAAACAGACAACTCACTTCGGGAGTCAGGTGGGAGAGTGGGGGTCGCTCTCATAACCGAGCCATGCAGCGAGGTAAAATAAAAAGGCGGTGAGTTTTAAGAACTTGAACGAGTTGAGAATAAAGATCCTGAGTGGCTCGGTCGTGAAATGAGCATGTCGAAGAAACCCCAAAAATTCACAAGCGGAGCTCAATTATTGATCTTTGCGAACACTTTGGGAAATAACTCGGCGTCATGCTAGGAAAAGCTGAGGTCAGAGGACATAAGAGCTCATGCATCAAGTGAGTCAATGGGATGGTTTGTATCAATGAAGGGAGCACGAGCTTGTGTCAGCAGAGTGAGTTCCAGAAGAAATGGTGAGTCAGCTTCGAGGTGGAGGAAAGCATGGCAGGTTCAGAGTTCGTTGCGTTTGGGATTTAGACATTCACAATTTCAGAGCTTCGTTTCGGGGTTGGTGATGACCTAACTTTGAAGTGGTCGGCAAGTATACTCTGAAATGCGAAGGACCAAAACCCTGAAAATAGGTGGGCACGTGGCGAGCTGGAATGAGTTCGGGGTTTGGTGGCTTCAAGTTTTGGAGGTCGTTGAGTCTGAAAAATTTTGGGTTTTGGGGGTAACACCTTTAGGAGGTGGGGAAATTATTTTCGTCGTGAACAATGTAAAACATCCAAAGTGACCCAATACCAAAGTCCAAAGTAAGTTGGGCACGTGGTGAGGTGTGAACATTTTTGGGGTAAAAGCTCGGTTCAGAGGTCAACGCGAGTGAGTAACTTTGGGGTCAAAGCGGAGAAGGATTTCAGGGTTGGAAGGATGTGAAACCTGAAATGCCTGCCAAGCCAAGTCCAAAAAGGTAAATCCTGAAGGCCCAAAAATGATAGAAAATCTGCTGAGTCATCGTCGAAGACCGAGCTACGTGGGGGAATGACAAGCCACTTTGGGATTGGTGAGATGATGGCGAACAATGTGTGGCGGATAGACACCACGTAGAATTCAATGAGCCATCTAGCTGATTAAAACAAACTAGCTCGGTGGGTTAGGTGGAGAGTCCAATGGAGCTCTATGGAGTTGTAGAAACCCTAAAATGACCCCAAATTCAAACTGCAATAACTTGGTCAATTATTAACCATTTTTTGCAAACTTCTACTTTCTGGAAAGAATATTTAATGAAATTTTTAATGGTAATGGCTACATTCTATTTTAGAGGAACAGTTGAGGGCGAAATCTCAATGAAGCATCAGGAGAAAAATGGCATATCTTCCAATATACTCATCCGTTTCTTGCAATTTTACGGTCATTGGAAGGGTGTTTTCAGGATCCACAGTATGTGAACATCAATTTCAGATTTTAGGAGTTTCTAAACCTCTGAAAATGACAAGCATCGCAGAAATAGGTGAGAACCATTAATGAGGTGGGTGAAAAGTAAGGTCATGATGAAGCTATAGGGTCTAGACTAGACAAAGGTGTAATCACAGTAGGTTCCTTCAAGCACAAGGTAACCCCATTAATGGAGTAGAGATTTTTGAAATCTAAAAAAAATCATTGCAAGATTAAACAAGGATTTTTTTATGGGTTTTATGGAATTTTATATTTTTTCTCCTCTCTCTCCTCTCCTCAAAATTCTTCTATAAATATTGTAAGGGGTTGCACAAAAAAAAAAGGGTTGATCATCTTTCTTCTCCCATGCACCCCATTTCCTCTTGGGGCTTCAAGCCTTCCTTCAAATCTCTGTAATGGCTTCATGCCTCTCTCCCACATGTAATGTACTATGTATATTTCATGAGCAATAAAATTATGTTCTGTGTTAGTTATTTTAACCTTTGCATGATTTTTTTGTCTCTCTTACCTCTCATTACAACAGGGTGTTCTGTGCATATTTCATGTTCATTTGTAGGTTTGGTGTATTGTGCTTATAGGAATGAAGATTGTTTGCATTTCAGGATTGTGTTGTAGTGGTCCAGCCTCCCCTTAGTGCACTAGTGTGAACTTGGGTTTGTGTTGCATTTGTCCAACCTCCCCAGGATTCACCCTTTCTCCATTTTGCAGGGCTTGGGAAGAGTGATTAACACTCCTTTCTTGGTGTATCACCGCTTTAGTGTAGGTTTCTTTCATGCATCCTTCTATCCATGTCCTCTTGGAAGCATTAGTTTAGGGTTAGTGAGTAGTTTGGCTTCCACATTGGAGTAGTTAGTGGCAGGTAGGTTAGGAGAAGGAACCGGCCTTCTCTGGAGAGCTATCATGTTTCACAATGTCCCACACTCAGGATAGTTCAATGTTGTGCAATCACATGAATGCCCCATCTCAAACTGAGAAATTCGGGGGTGTTGTGATTTTGCATCAACAATTTTGGCATGCCCGGTGGGACAACAAGAAGTCAAAGTTTTCATTTTTAGCAAAGTTGTTCTATTGCAAATCCAAAGACACATTCAAGCCTAATTTGAAACACTTCAATTTCATAGGTTTCCTTACATTTTGAAGTTCATAAGTTTTGGATTTTGGAGGTTTCAGCTGCAAGGTCAAAGTCTAAAATCAATTTTAGAGGGCTTAAAATGTGCAAAAAGATCTCAAACTTCACCAAATGATAGATTGGGGAATGAACTTCAAAAGGGTATCCTTAGTTTTTTGAAATTTTGAGGTTTTTCAAATTTTGAGAATTTTGGGATTTCAGGATTCAGGATTTTGAAGGTTTTCCATTTTCGAACCTTTCCAAATTTCAAATTTTTGGACTTTGGGATTTCAGACCTTTTTCATTTTCTAGTTTTGGAACTTTCAGGTTTCACAATTCATATTTTTGAAGGTTGTTGGTTTTTCCGTATTTCTAAGGTTTCTGATTTTCAGAGTTTCTTCTACTTTGGATTTTAGGGTTTTCTGTGGCATTTCATAACTTTGGAGACCACCTATAATGAACCAGTCCAACCCCACAACAGTTTTTGAGCTCTTCAAGGTGTGCAAATAGGTATCCATTTCATTTCATCAAATTGTTGTGCACTTGGTGTAATTTCAGTCTTCGGAGACACATGCAATCACAACTCGTGACTCCATTTGGGTCAAAACCCGTTCTCTGAGTAGCAAATATTTCCATTTATTCACCATCCATTTTTATCTCTTCCATATCTTCCATTTTCTTCCATTTCATGAATTCTTGCAGTCATGGCTTCATTCTTCTTAGAGTTCACATCTAGAACAACAGTAGTATTAGTAGAGCCCTCCTTCAGAGTTGTAAAATTGATTTCTAGGGTATTATCAACCATCTCCGGATCCATACTGTAATGGGGATAAAATTTAGTACACATGATCAGATAAACAAGAGACGGGTCAGTTTGGTTATCCACCAAACCATCCATATTTTCAAGAGCGGGGGTATGTGGATTTGGAAGGACAATCTTCACCTAGAAATGATGCGCTACAAATGAAGATCCTAAAAATAATGACCATTATGGTGTAGTCTAGGGCTTCGACCCAAATACAGGCATTTAAGATCAGATTTGGACCCCTTGTCCATGGGAAATCCCTTTTCCATATTATTTGATCACGCAGGAGAAACTAAGCTTCATAGTTGAGATGCTACCCCAACTAGAAGGATGGATCGAGGACATTAAACGTTATGCAAGTCAACCTTGTCTACAGGATACCCCTGCATTACCCTCTCATAGTTCTTTTCCTTCACCCCAATCAGTATCATTTCAACCCAAACCTCAATTCCCAAGTTTCCCACCAGATGCACCTAGTAAAGAATCCGCTTCATCCATCTTTCATTCTTCCATCCCTTCTCAATTCCTCTCCCCTCCACCAAAAAAAACACCTATTCCACCACTCAACCTAATACTCCAACCCAATACTCCCACAAATCCATGCAGGGATGAAACTAAAAAACTAGTGAAAAAGAACAGCAGTAAGAGGAGCCTAACATGGAAGAAATGCCTCAATGTTTGAAGAACTGGGTTGCTAAGCTCGATATAGAAAATTTCCCTTTATTGGTTAAGCCTTCAGAGGGGGTCAAGGTAGAGAAATAGTAGGTGGTGAAGGCTGATTCAGTTGCAGTAGTTGTCAAGCAAGAACAGGCTAAGGATAATGATCAACAGTTGGAGTGTTCAGAATGCAACTTCAATGAGGGCACTTTATTTTTTAGAAAATGTTGATCAAATACTTGTTGCAAAATCAGCAGGAGGGGAGGAAAGGATAGCTCCAAATCCAAAAGAAGAGGAGCATGATCCCACTATGGAGGAGGTTGAGCCGACACAGTATGACAATGAGGAGAAAAATTATCTGTCGAACTTGGAGGATTGTTTCAATGAAGAGGATCCTATCGAGATCACATCATTTTCTCCTCCATCATCCGCCTTCCAAGCAAAAGAGCCCATTTCCGGAGTGGAGCACATGTAAGAGCAACATATCCTTCATAAGATTCCTCTTGAGCCGAGATTGGAGGAATTTAATCTTCCGAAGAGCATGTCATACAAGGAGGGTTTATACATTTCCAACAAGGGGAAAAAGTATGAGGAAATCACTTCTTTCATACCATCCACCAAGGTGGTGTATCAGTTGTCTGTAGATTTGCAAGAAAATGCAAATCCAACCACAGATAGCCACCTTTTCTAGGAGAGTCTGCATGAAGATTTTCTTGCCAAAACCCAGAGCAGCATGCACATTTTGGGATCCAGGCCAGGCCCCATCAAGTATCTAGCTTCTTTGGAGCCAGAAACAAAGTTTCCAAAACCAACCATGTTCAATCCAGAATATGGGGATGAGTCTCATAGTACCAAGGATCAACTACATCAGGTACAACACCATCATGAGCCTCATGCAGATCATTCAGAGGAGGTATTTGTTTTGTTTTAGGTTGATACCTTGATGATTTGGGTGAAGGGTTGGTCCCTTATCATTTTTTCACTCATCCATACAGCCATGATCAACATCAAAACATCGGCATGGCTGCAAGTTTTAAGGAAAGGGAGCTACTTTTCACTTCCAGTTAGAGTATTTGTTTGAAGTCTTTTAGGTGACTGGTTAGTGTAGGGTAGGTGTAGGATTTGTTTTCAGCATCACAAGTGCTTAGGCACACTCTGCATGTCTACTTGGGCATGTATGATTTGATTTTTGTACATAGTTTTTGGCTCATGTTTTCTCCAAGCATAGTCCATCATGTTGTTTTAGTAGACCTCTCGCATGCAAGAAAGAATTTAATACTTGTGGGAAACAATTGTAGATCTTAAAAGAAAACAAATGCAGAGCAAAACTAAAATCAGGATAAGATTTTACATGTTTCATTCTTCAAATCCTTTAAGGCCAATCACAGGTGAACTTCTAGTTCCTCCTCCAGATTAGGAAATAGCCTCCAACAGCATGCCGCAAGTGGAAATTTCAGAAGAAGGAGAAAATCCAAATTTAATAGAGTTCCATGATGTAAAAAATTAGAAATTGTCTTATTCGAAATTTTGCATCATGTAATATAGGTCAAGTAGTCATCAACTTCATGCTTAACAGAATTAGGTTTCGGGACAGTCCAATTCAGTCTCGCAGGATAGGGTTGCAGAGAGGAATGGGTGAAAATTTTAAGTCAAGACAATTTTCTACTCTCACAAATCTTATTTTTAAGATTTTCTTACAAAAATTGAGAGTACGAGCAATGGAATAGGTTCAGGTTCAGCGGCATGTAGGTAACTTCAGGGTGAATTCCACAAGTTCAGGATCAGCTACAGGAAAACAGTGACACCATTCCCAATGGATATTCCTAAGCTACTGGTTCAAAAAATCTAGTAGGAAGATTTCCCTGCGAGTCACCAAATTTTTGAAAAAATTTGCCCCCCATCGGCAAAATTATCCGACAGGGTCTCAAAATGGTCAGATGCTCCTAAGTGAACCCCACAGGATGTAAACAGGTCACAGGTGGTCTCCAAGGTCTTGGGGGTCATTTCTAGGAATTCAAGAAGCATTCAAGATAAATTGGGCCATTCAGGGGAATACTGGGTTCATGGTCCCATTGTAATGCAAAAAATGGTCTCTGACCTCAAAAATGGTGAAAAATCGCTTATGCTAGAGAAATTCAACATTTTTGTGCCTTGGGAATTCTTCCCCCCTCCCTCAATCAGAAAATGCAAAAAATCCCAAAACAGGCTTTAGAAAATCAAAAAAACCCATTTTGGCCTCAAAAGCCAACCAAGCTAAAATACAGCTCGCTGAGCTACTCAGCGAGTAGTTTGGTGAGCCAAGGGGTCAGCATGGGTGATGATTCAAAGGAATAACTTGCAAAGTAGCTCAATGAGCTACTCAGTGAGCTGAGTTTGTGGGAGTTCAGTCGTGACATTTGAAAGCTTGTCAAGCCCGTTGTAGGGTAGCGGCCGGTGCGAAGGAGCCCACTCGGGCGGGTTGAGGTGTGAGGGCTCGGAACACCCAGCAAGTCACACAGAGTCAGTCGAGGATGAATTTGGAAAATATTCGGAGGTTAAACAGCACAAAGGGATTGGATCAGCTCAATCAAGCTCGAAAGGATTTGGGTCTAGGTGCAAACAGACAACTCGTTTAGCAAGTCAGGTGGGAGAATGGGGTTCACGCTCGTAACTGAGCCATGAGGTGAGGTAAATTGAAAAGGCAGTGAGTTTGAAGAACTCAGGTGAGTTGAGAATGAAGATCCCCAAGTGGCTCAGTCATGAAATGAGCATGTCGAAGAAAACCCTAAACTTCATAAGAGGATCTCAGTTGTTGAGCTCTGTGAACACTCCAGGAAATATCTAGATGTCATGCTAGAAAAAGTCAAGCTCAAAGGACATAGGAGCTTGTGCATCAAGCGAGTCAATGGGATGGTTTGCATCAGCTAAGGGAGCTCATGCTTGTGTTGACTAAGAAAGTTACAGAAGAAATGGTGAGTCAGCTTCGAGGTCGAAGAAAGCGCGGTGGGTTTGGAGTTTTTCGCATTCGGGATTCAGACATTGGTGGTTTTGGAGGTTCGTTTTGGGGTTGGTAATGAGCTAACTCCAAAGTGGTCGGTGAGTAGAGTCTGAAATGCGAAGGCCTAAAACCCCAAAATTGAGTGTGCACATGGAAAGCTGGAGTGAGTTTAGGGTTTGGTGGATTCGGGTTTCAAAGGTCACCGAGTCCAAAAAATTTGGGTTTCCTGGGTAACACCTTTCAAAGCTAGGGAAATTATTTTTGCAGTGAACAGTGCAAAACATCTTAAGTGTCCCAATGTCAAAGTCTGAAGTAAGTTAGACGTGTGGCAAGGTGTGAACATTTTCGGGGTCAAAGCTCGGTTCAGAGGTCAACGTGGGTGAGTAATTTCAGGGTCAAAGTAGAGAAGGGTTTCGAGTTTGGAACGATGTGAAACACAAAACGTCCTCCAAGCCAAGTCTGAAAAGGTAAAACCCAAAGGCCCGAAAATGATAGAAAAATCACCAAGTCATCTTTGAGGACCGAGCTATGTGGGGGAATACCAAGCCACTTCGGGATTGGTGATTTGATGGTGAACAATGTGTGGTGGATAGACACCTTGTAGAATTCAATGAACCATCTCACCGATTAAAACAAACTAGCTTGGTGGGTTAGGTGGAGAGCTCGATAGAGTTGCAGAAACCCTAGAATGACCCCAAATTCAAACTGCAATAACTTGGTCAATTCTTAACCATTTTTTTCAAACTTGTGCTTTCTGGAAAGAAGATTTGATGAAAATTGTAATGGCGATGGCTAAATTGAGTTTCAGAGGAACACTTGAGGGTGAAATCTGAGTGAAGTATCAGGATAAAAATGGCATATCTTCCAATGTACTCATCCATTTCTAATAATTTAAAAGTCATTGGAAGGGTGTTTAAGGGATCCATAGTATGTGAACATCAATTTCAGATATCAGGGGTCTCTAAACCTCCAAAAATGGAAAGCATAGTAGTGATAGGTGAGAACCATTAATGAGGTGGGTGCAAAGCAAGGTCATGATGAAGCTACATGGTCTAAAATAGATAGAGGTACAATCAATGCAGCTTCTTTCAACCACAAGGTAACCCCATTAATGGATCATAGATTTTAGAAATCTAAAAACACTCATTGCAAGATTAAACAAGGATTTTTTATGGGTTTCTGTGGAATTTCAAATTTTCTCTCCTCTTTCTCCTCTCCTCAAAATTCTTCTATAAATATTGTAAGGGGTTGCGCAAACAAAAGGTTGATCATCTTTCTTCTCCCATGCACCCCATTTCGTCTTCGGGCTTCAAGACTTCCTTCAAATCTATGTAATGGCTTCATGCCTCTATCCCACATGCAATGTACTGTGTATATTTCATGAACGATACAAATTATGTTTTTTGTTAGTTATTTTAACATTTACATATTTTTTATGTCTCTCTTTACTCTCATTACAGCATGGTGTTTTGTGCATAATTCATGATTGTTTTTAGGGTTTGATGTATTTTTCTTACAAGAATGAAGATTTATTTACATTTTGGGATTGTGTTGCAGTGGTCCAACCTCCCTGTTGTATATATCTCCCTCCCCAGGTAAATATAGACAAATAGAAGAATATGGAAATCAAAGAAAATCAAAACCCGACATTTATTTACACCGCTAGATGCACCCTAGCGTAGGTTGACGGTGCAAATCAGAAAATTTCGACATGGAAAAATTTAAACCCCGGTGCAATTTGAAGGCACACATTAGAAAATGTCAACATGGAAAAAGTTGCGCCCTGGCGCAGGTTGGAGGCGCACATCAAAAAATGTCGACATGGAAAAAGTTGCGCCCTGGCACAGGTTGGAGGTGCACATCAAAAAATGTCGACATGGAAAAAATTGTGCCCTGGCACAGGTTGAAGGTGCACATCAAAAAGTGTCGACATGCCAAAAGTTGCACCCTGGTGCAGGTTAAAGGCGCACATCAGAAAATATCGACTTGGAAAAAGTTGCGCCCTGGCGCAGGTTGGAGGCGCACATCAGAAGGTGTCAGCACCACATTTTCAGTGTCTATGCTGCACTTAAGAGTATGTTGACGTGAGGATGGATGCGTTGAGGTGCACCTTCAAGAGGCGCAACATTTTGAGCGTTGACACCCCAAACCTAACAGAAAGCAAACCCTGACGCAGATATTCAAATGGCCATAACTTTTCACAAGGAGCTGGATTCACGCAAGGTTGGAATTTTCGGAAATCTTACAAGGTCCTCTATCCAACTATGACTAGATATCTTTAATTAGGGTGAAAAAGTTCTTCAAAAATGCAAAATACAATTCACCATTTTTTGGGTTTGCTAAGGTTCTCACCTACCACCATAATGAGATGAATTAAATACAATCTGGAGGTGGTTGGGGTAGATTTGGAATTCCTCTCTCTTCCATCTCTCATTCTTCCTATAAATTGTAAGGAGGGGATTCTTTCTAAAGGTTGGAAATTCTTGTTTTTCCCCTCCCTTCTTCTCTTTGGCAGGTGAATTTGTGGAGTTCAAACCTCCCATCTAAAACTGTAATGCAACTTTGCCTCTTGGCATTTTGTAGTGTATTGTATCAATCTTTGGAGTAAATAATGCATGTCTGTGGATGATTCTCAACCCTCTCTATGTTCATTTACATCCTCCTGATCTTTCACTCCAAATTTGGTTATCTTGTACATGATCTTGCATTACATTTTAATGGTTTGTGTTTATTGGCAAGACAGGTGTTTCTTCATTCCTCGGTGCATCACCTTTGTTAGTTTAGGTTATTTTTATGCATCTTCTTACCCTGTCTCCTTGGCAAGTTAGATTAGGTTTTTGAGTAAACCCTCTGCATTTTTATGTGTGCATCTGAACAGAGGAATAGGAACCAGCCTTCATCCAGAGAGTTTTCCCGATTCACAAGGTCCCACACTTGGGAAAAGCTCCATGTTATGCAATCGCACTGAGAGTCTCAACCCATCGAGTTCCAGACATTCAGGGGTGCTGTGATTCACCATCAACAGTTTTGGCATGCCCGGTGGGACAAAGAGGTCATTCCACAAGATTTGAAGGAACTTTCAAGAAATTTGGACTTAGAAATTACAAGTTCTCCAATTTCAGATTTTTCACCTTCCAGGATGAACTCTAAAATTGATTTTCAAGGGCTTAACTTGCTCAAAACAAGTCAAAATTTCACCACCTGATAGATCTGGGGGTAATCTTCAAAAGGGTATCTTTAGTTTTTGAAATTTTGATTTTCAAATTTTCAGAGTTTTTTGAATTTCAGATTTCAGGATTTGGGAAAGTCTGGCATTTTCAGGTTTTCAGGACTGTCATTCCAAATCAAATTCCAAACCCCAGAATCTCAAATATACAGGTCTTTCAAAATTTTGAGTTTATTTTTTGTCGAGGTTGGTGTGTAACTTGGAAAAATCCAGCCTTTTGAGGCTCGTTCCCCAACACATCTGGCGACTCCGAAGGGATAGAATTCAGTGGTATAGCAGCACAGGTTACCTAGGTACGTGAGAAGAATTCGAACCAGGTCTGATACTCAAGAAGAAGGGTTATTTGTCTACTTGCAGCTATCACCAGGTAGAGGAAGGAGAGGAAGAAGACCACAAAGATCACCATCTCCACCTAACAAGACTTTATCAACCCCTCCACCTGGTAGACCTTTCATCCAATCAACAAGGGTTCTCAGGCCAATCAAAATGGCGCAACAAAACCCTTTTTTCAAATTCACTGGCAGCAGCCCACTTGCCCTCAATGCACAGAATCCAGTTCCAATTGCAGCATTGAAGAACATTCCATTTTTCACTGGAGAAAATCATACCACTCCTGGTGATCATGTCAAAGACATTGCTAACATTTGTGCAATCCATGAGATAAATGAAATGGATGTTGCTGTCAAATTACTGGCATCTTCATTCAAAGGGAAGGCATTGCAATGGTTTAGGAGCCTTGGAGCTGGTTCTATCCAAAATTGGAATCAGTTATGCATAGTTCTCCATGAGCAGTTTGGAGAAAAGGGAGACAATTTGTCTCTACTAGAACAATTGACAACTATCAAGAGAGCTCCCAATGAGCAGCTGACTGACTTCAACTTCAGATTTCAAAGGTCTTGGGATAGGATTCCAGTGGCCATTACGCCAATAGCTGAAGGTGATTTTCTATATTATCTTAAGGCTTTGAATTCTGATATTTCTATGTTAATTCAATCTATGGGAGGCACAACCTTACCTGCTGCTTATAGCATTGCCATTAGGGCTGAAAACTGTCTTATTCAAGCTGGTAAGCTGGCTCCTAGGCCTCCCATGCCCTTGTATCCAAACTTAGAAAATCCAAGCACTAGTCAAGCACCCACTTTGGCTCCTATTCCCACTCCTAGAAATCAAAGTTCAAATGAAACTTCTACTTCATCCTCTAGTGCTTCAAATGAACTCCAAGAGGTCATGAAACAATTGCAAAATTTGGGAAATGAGCTGGTTACACTCAAGAGGCAGCAGGCCCAAAGCTTTAGACCTTCTTATCAGCCTCAAGCTCAACCTAATAGGTAACCATACCAGCCCAATAGGCCACCCAATCCAGCTGCAAATCAAAGCCAAGTAAGGCCTCCTGCCAATAGACCATTTCAGCCCTATAACCCCAATGTTGCATCTGCTTCTAAAGCATTAGTGCCAGTGCAAAACAACATAGCTCAAGAGTATGATTGGTGTTTCCCATGCAATGAACCTCACAACCAATCTATGTGCTTCAATGGTGCTTTGAACCAAGCCTTGATGGTGACAACTACTAGCGTAGAGGGTGAAGTGAGTCAAGAAACAAATCAGCAACAAGGGACATCTCAGCAAAACACATCTCTAAATGATACCGCACTTGTGAATTGGCAAGCTGAGGATTTTTGTGGCATGAATCAAACAATTTCTCAGAGTGTAGTAGCTAACACAAGATCAAAGAAGAGGAATATTGGTGAAGGGCAGTCATTGGCTCCAAGTGATCTACAACCTTCCATCACTCCACAAGGTGTTGGTAAGCAAAATACAGTTCCAAACACGCAAGGACAGCCCAAACCACCTTCTAAACCAACTCAAATGCCAGTTGTTGCTGCCCATGCGCAAGAAAGGAATGTGCAGGCTAAAGGACAACAAAGAGATGTTTCATCCCCATTTAGCATCATTGATCAAATGAAGAAGACAAATGTGAATATATCAATGTGGGAATCTTTATCCATCCCAGGCCAAAGAGATCTTCTACAATCTGCCATGAAGAATTGGTCAACTTCAAACCAGCAGGTCCATATGCAAGAGAATGTCCTCACAAATATTGCTCAGCCTGAAGGGAATCATGGAGGAAAACAAGGTAAAGTTTTGAAGCCCCCTCCATTATATGTTTCATTAATCATTGGGGATAAACTAGTACACAATTGCATGATTGATTCTAGGGCAAGTAGTTCTGTCATGCCCAAGCAAATAGATGATCAGCTGGGTCTCCAATATGAAGTCATATCAAAGGGGGTAGTGCAATTGGATGGGACAACAGTAGCAACGGTGGGAGTGATTAAAGGTTTGAATCTTACCTTGCATGCATGCCCCAATGTTACCATTTTGCAAGATGTGTCAGTGATAGATTTGCCACCACTCTTTGCCCTATGCTTATCAAGGGATTTCACAGCTAGAATTGGAGGCTACTTATCTGCTGACTGGTCACACATGTTGTTCAGAACAAGATATGGTACTAAGGTCACAATCAGATCCGAACCAATTACAAACTTTCACATTGAGCCTCATACTCCAAGCCAAATCAATGCCAACTATTCAGCATTTGATCAAGAAGATTATCCAAGCACAGATGAAGCTGACACCAAAGTTGGAAGCATCCCAGATTTGACTCTTGATGAATGGGCAAGCAAGGTACATGCTTTTGATCCCTACCAAGAAGTAGAAGAATCTGAGCTAGGAGTCTATTGCATACATGAAGAAAACCAGCCTATTCCTAGCATCACCAAACCAGACCATAAGGATGACAATGAGGTATGGCAGTTATTTTTCGATGGATCAAGGAGTAGGCAAGGTGCAGGAGGAGGAGTTATGCTTGTTTCACCTCAAGGCATCAAATATTATTTAGCTTTCCATTTCAGTTTTCCTGTTCAAACAACATAGTTGAATATGAGGCCTTGATTCATGGACTTCATTGGGCCAGGAAAAATGGCATAAAGAACTTACAGGTGTTTGGAGATAGCAAGCTAATCATCAACCAAGTCAGGGGACAACATGCTACAAAGAATGACCTGCTGAAGAACTACAAGAACAGGGTATGGGACCTCATTGAGGATTTCGGAGCTTTCAACATCGTGTCCATACCCAGGAAGAAAAATGAAGCCATGGATAGGCTCGCAGCAGTTGGAGCAACGTTTGATGTGGTTGACAACATCAAAAGGGAAAAAACACAACCACATATCCATGTGATTGTGAGGCCAACAGTTCCAGATAATAACACAAGCTGGCAGGTGTTTGAGAATGATCAACAGATCATCAATTTTTTACAAGAAGAGGCTGAATTCTCAGCTAGGAATCAGGACAGACTAGAGCAGCACTACAAGGATCAAGTAGTGTAGCTGCGGACAAACAAGCTTCCCAAGGGTTTAGTAACATTGGAGTCTATCTTCAACCCTAACGACCAGTTTTGTAAGGAAAAGGCTAACATACAGGTCAAGAGAGAAGATTCAGAGCCAATTCCAGTTGGGGAAGGCAAAACACTTCAAATTGGTAAAGTGGCCACTGAGCAAGAGAAATCAGTTTTCATACAGCTTTGCCAAGAATTTCCAGATGTCTTTGCTTGGAGCTATGAATACTTGAGAGGATTCAATCCAAAGTTGGCACAACATACCATAGAATTGGATCTAGATGCTAAGCCCATCAGGCAGAAGCAAAGACCAGTCAACCCTCACATTGAGCCTCTAATGAAGAAAGAGCTAAACAAGCTAATAGAGGCAAGCATTATATTCTTGATCAAGCACTCAAGTTGTGTTGCAAACTTGGTTCTGGTCAGGAAGAAGAGTAGAGAAATTAGGTTGTGTGTGGACTTCCGAGACCTCAACAAGGCATCTCTCAAAGACCATTACCCACTTCCTTCAATGGAACAAATATTGCAAGTGGTGTCTAGTTCGGAGAGATTCTCTCTCCTAGATGGCTACTCAGGGTATAATCAAATAATGGTGAAAGAAGATGACCAGTTTAAGATGACTTTCACCACCAAATGGGGCAACTATGCCTACAAGAAGATGTCATTTGGGCTATCAAATGCTGGAGCCACTTTCCAAAGGGAAATGGATATGGCATTCAAGGGGTTGATCAATAAAATAGTTCTGATATATCTTGATGACATCACTGTATTCTCCAAAAATGCAGCAGATCACCTCTTTCATTTGAGGCAGGTATTTCAGAGGTGTAGAAGATTTAGGGTATCATTGAATCCCAAAAAATGCATATTCTTGGCTCACAAAGGAAAACTTCTAGTCCATATTGTTTCAAAGGAGGGGTTGACGATTGACCCAGAAAGAGTTGAAGCAATTTGAGTGTTGCCATTACCAAGTCACAAGAAGGCTCTTCAAAGCTTCTTAGGAAGGATCAATTTTGTCTGCGGGTTTTTTCCAAACTTTGTAGCTCTCATAAAGCTAATAACACTGATGTTAAAGAAAAGTATAGCTTTCAAATGGACAGCAGAAGGCAAGGCAAGTTTTGAAGCAATCAAAGAGGCTATCTCACAAGCCCCAACTCTCATTAACCCAGACTTCTCCAAGGATTTCATGTTATATGCCTTTGGTGGTGGAGACACAATTTCTGCAATCCTGGTACAGCGAAACAAAGAGGGATTAGAACAACTAGTTTCTTTCTTCAGTCAAGGCTTGGAGGAATATGAAACTAGGTACTCTTTCATTGAAAAGCATGTCCTTGCAGTGATCAGGAGCTTAAAGAAATTCAAGCACCTAATCTCAAACAACAAGATCCAATTGTTGGTCTCTCATGCGGGAGTCAAGGACTTCCTTCTAAACAAGGATCTGAATGAGAAACTTACAGGATGGATAACCCGTGTCATGGAATATGACATCGAGATCAAGGTCACAAAACTAGTACGTGAAAAAGGACTATGTGAACAGCTAGCTTTAAGTCAGCAAGTTGAAGTAAGAGATGAAAAAGAGACTGTCTTGGTACTACAGGATGGTCAAGAACAGGAAAATGATGACGTTCCCGCTCCTTACTAGACTCAGAATATGATACACTTCTTACAGGCAGGCCTATGCCCTCCATAAATGAGCAAATCAAAAAGGAGATACTTTAGATTACAAGCCATTCCATATGTGTTTGTTGATGGTGTTTTGTTCAAGAAAGACATCAATGGAGTTCTATTGAGGTGCATTGGGACAGGACAAACTGAGAGAGTGTTACGAGATTTTCACGATGGAGATTCTAAAGGAAATTTTTCCCCACAAGTAACAGCTATCAAGATAATGAAGGCAGGGTATTATTGGCCCACAGTGTTCAGTGACTGCTATACATGAATAAGAAAGTGCAAGAAATGTGCACTTTTCACAGGCAAAGAAAGACTAGAAGCACTTCCATTGCACCTAATTTTGGTTGACCAACCATTTATGCAATGGGGATTGGACTTCGTTGGGGTCATCAACCCAAACTCAACCCAAGGCCACAAGTGGATTCTCATGGCAACGGACTATTTCACCAAGTGGACCGAAGCAGTAGCACTCAAAGAAGCAAATGAGTCTAACCTACTAAAATTTTATGAAGGAATAGAGACTAGGTTCGATGTGCCGGCCACTATCATATCAGACAATGCATTGGCATTCATAGGTTCCAAGATTACAGAATGGGCTGTCAAGAATGGAATCTATTAGAGCACCTCTTCAAATTATTACCCGTTGGGTAATGGACAGGAAAAGTCCACGAACAAGAATTTGCTAAGGATCATCAGGACTCTGGATGAAAACCAAAGAACATGGTATACCAAGCTAAAATCAGAATTATGGGCTGATAGGATAACACCAAAGAGGTCTAAAAGTAGTTCTCCCTACAAGTTGGTCTATGGGAAAGAGGAAGTATAACCTATATCATTAGAATTGCCTGCATTGGAGCTCATCAAGCAGTTGGATTTGTCTGAGTTTGAACCAATGGAAGCCAGGTATGCAGAGTTGATGGAATTGGAAGAAATCAGATAACATGCAGTTCAGACGATTGAGAAGGATCAAGGCTTAGTAAAATGATGGTTTGATAAGAAAGCAAGAGCAAAGACCTTCCAAGAAGGGGACCTAGTTATGAAATGGGATGCAAATCGGGCAAAACCAGGAAAGCATTCGAAGTTTGATGCCATTTGGAGTGGCCCCTACATGGTCACGAGATGTAAAAGTAGTAATGCCTTCCAATTGTCTACATTGGATGGAGGAGAACTCCCGATTCCAGTTAATGGAATCTATCTTAAACATTGCTACTAAAAGGAAAAGGTTTACCCTTTTAAATATTAGCCTAGATTTTAATTCCTCTAAGTGCGGATGCACATTGTCTTATTGTAGTTAGGTTTCAATTTCCCTAAGTGCTTCGGCACAGGTTTTGTTGCTCCCAGGGTGAATTTCTACAGTTCAGCATGCTCTCAGAGAAGGAGTTGTGGTATTAGGCTCGATATCAGATATCAGGTTGGTTTCAGGTTATTGCTTATGACTCCATGCCCAATAGATTGCTAAAAGGCCACTGATCTTCTACCTAGCAGGCAGGTGATCCCGTTGAGTCACGAAATTGTTGTATATATCTCCCTCCCCGGGTAAATATAGACAAATAGAAGAATATGGAAATCAAAGAAAATCAAAACCTGACATTTATTTATGCCTCTAGATGCACCTTGGCATAGGTTGAAGGTGCAAATCAGAAAATGTCAACATGGAAAAAGTTGCACCCTTGCACAGGTTGAAGGCACACATCAGAAAATGTCGACATGGAAAAATTTGTGCCCTGGCACAGGTTGGAGGCGCACATCAAAAAATGTCGACATGGAAAAAGTTGCGCCTTGGCACAGGTTGAAGGCACACATCAGAAAATGTCGACACGCCAAAAGTTGCACCCTAGCGCAGGTTGAAGGCACACATCAAAAAATTTCGACATGGAAAAAGTTGTGCCCTGGCACAGGTTGGAGGCGCACATCAAAAGGTGTCGGCACCACATTTTCAATGCCTATGGTGCACTTAAGAGTATGTTGACATGAGGATGGATGCGCCGAGGCGCACCTTCAGGAGGCACAACATTTTGAGCGTTAACACCCCGAAACCTAACAGAAAGCAAACCCTGACGCAGATATTCAAATGGCCATAACTTTTCACAAGGAGCTTGGATTCACACAAGGTTGGAATTTTTAGAAATCTTACAAGGTCCTCTATCCAACTATGACTGGATATCTTTAATTGGGTGAGAACAAGTTCTTCAAAAATGCAAAATACAATTCCTCATTTCTTGGGTTTGCTAAGGTTCTCACCTACCACCATAATAAGATGAATTAAATACAATCTGGAGGTGGTTGGGGTAGATTTGGAATTCCTCTCTCTTCCCTCTCTCATTCTTCCTATAAATTGTAAGGAGGGGCTTCTTTCTAAAGGTTGGACATTCTTGTTTTTCCCCTCCCTTCTTCTCTTTGGCAGGTGAATTTGTGGAGTTCAAACCTCCCATCTAAAATTGTAATGCAACTTTGCCTCTTGGCATTTTGTAGTGTATTGTATCAATATTTGGAGAAAATAATGCATGTCTATGGATGATTCTCAACCCTCTCTATGTTTATTTGCATCCTCCTGATCTTTCATTGTAAATTTGGTTATCTGTGCATTATCTTGCATTGCATTTTAATGGTTTGTGTTTATTGGCAAGACAGGTGTTTCTTCATTCCTCGGTGCATTAGCTTTGTTAGTTTAGGTTATTTTTATACATCTTCTTACCCTGTCTCCTTGGCAAGTTAGATTAGGTTTTTGATTAAACCCTCTGCATTTTTATGTGTGCATCTGAACAGAGGAATAGGAACCGGCCTTCATCTGGAGAGTTTTCCCGATTCACAAGGTCCCACACTTGGGAAAAGTTCCATGTTATGTAATCACACTAAGAGTCTCAACCCATCGAGTTGCAGACATTCAGGGGTGCTGTGATTCGCCATCAAACACTCCCCTTAGTGCAATGGTGTTATTTTGGGTTTGTGTTGCATTTGTCCAACCTTCCCAGGATTCACCCCTTTCTCCATTTTACAAGGCTTGGGAAGAGTTATTAGCACTCCTTTCTTGGGGTATCACGACTTTAGTGTATGTTTATTTCATACATCCTTTTATCCGTGTCCTCTTGAAAGCATTATTTTAGGGCTAGTGTGTAGTTTGGCCTGCACTTGGAGTAGTCAGTGGCAGGTAGGTTAGGAGCAGGAACCAACCTTCTTTGGAGAGCTATCTCATTTCACAATGTCCCACACTCAAGATAGTTAAATTTTGTGCAATCACACCAAATGGCCCATCTCAAACTAGGAAATTCGGTGGGTACTATGATTACGCATCAACAATAAACACTATAAAATTGAGATGTTTGTTTAAGGAACTAGCTCATGAAGGCAAAGGAAACTATTATCGAATACTATAAAACCATAATCCTAAATCTATCATCGGCATTGGTAACCTTGATTGTCCTTAGATTACTCTTCGGCGTGTTTTATAGTGAGAAATCTCAAGGGCTCTAACAACAACTATTAATCCTCATTGTCCACATATGCATCGGTATCAACATCCATGTATTATTAAAATCCTCACCATCAACGTCTTCGTCTGTATCAACATCCACACTAGTATCAAGCTCCCTATTTGACCTTCAACAACTATCAATCATTGTTTTACAGGTGAATAAATTGACGGAAAGTGGATCAAGGGCATACGAGATCAGGATTTGTCTCATGTGATGACATGCGGAAGCAGGGACATGTCATGTTTACAGATAAAGTGAGGGCATTTATCAATAATAATTGCATCATAAATTTTCTTTATTTTAAATATTTCATGTGAGTGGTTGAGGTAATATGTTATTATTTAAATAAACGCATCCTAATATGGATGAAATTTGATTTATTATTTTTATTTTAGATGCATAACCAATCTCTAATTGAATACAATATAATATCTTACATACTTTGAAGCATATTGATTATGTTCAAGAAAAATGTTTTTCATTTTTATCTCGTCACATATTTAATGTCAATATTACAAATGTAATAAAGATATACTCATACGCTTATTATGTAAAATCTCTCTGGGAGCCTTTGGGACCATCAAGAAAGGAGTAATGGTGGTTTTTCAACAAGAAATGAAGGGCCCTAATGTGAAACTACCGAAAATATCGTGGTTTGGATTTTTAAAGTCAATAGAGGCACTATTAATAGGGATTACGTTGTTGCCTTTAAGTTGGGAAATGACAGTATTGTTGTTAAGGTGTCATCTTTCTTCCTTAATGAGGGGAACACTTTCGCATGGATATCCTAGGCTCTGCTCCTTCATTAATTTGGGGACCCTACGTGCACCAAAAGAGGGAGTTTGTTTTTTGTAGGGTGAAAATCACTTAGTTTGAATTGTATTATTAAAGTTATGTTGTGGAAGATATATTACACGTTCTTCGTGGTTAGTTCTTGAATGTACCTTACCACTGTGAGTTCTAATGAAAAACTAAGAAATAAAGTAATCATTCTGGATCTACATTAAATATATATAACTCGGAGCTTATATATCATTGCCTTTCCATTTAGTTATCTTTGTAAAAGTTGTTTATTGGCTTTGTAATTCGTAATTATATGAAACCATTAGAATCCCATTGTTAGTCATCTATTATTTCCATATACCAATAGACACGCCATTTTTACAAATAATAGCAGAAAATGAAAAACAATGAGCAGAAATTTATCACAAAAGGACATGAAGCTTGTCAAATCAGCTTTAATAAGATCCACATCTAACTAATTCAGTTGTTTAGGTATGGATTTAGTTATTTCGTTTGAATTAATTTTTGAGATTTGTTGGAATTGAATTTTGAGATTTGTTTTATCATTTTTAACACATTTGAACTCTAATATGAATTTGAATATTATTAATAGATTACAAATTTTTAGTAACTAATTATTCCATGACTATAATTTACAAGACATGAACTACTTAAACATAGACTAAACACATTAGATCTTAAATTAAGAAAACTAGCAACCTCTTTCCACCTGTACATTACACGATACACTTTGATGATTTTATTAGTTCAAATCCCTCTTTGGAATGGAAAATAAAAAGCCACCTTTCTCTCGTTTGGACAATTGCTTGAAGGACTTGAATATCGATGACTTTTTGTGCACCAAATTTTTTTGTGTGCTTGCTCGAGCTTAAAAATGAAAAAGGGAAGTTTGTTGGGGTTTTCTTATTTTTTAATTTTGGTCCCTTTAAACACAAATTGCATTCATGTAATAGTATGAGCGAGATCGAGATGATAGAGTGGAGCACATATCTATATTGTTTACGTAAGAAAAATATAAGTCGGGGAATGGGTGTGGGACATGAAAGTATTTAATTCCCACGTTTAACTAAGACATCACCTATTCCCCTACAAGTACTCGAGCTTGAAACTAAAACTGAATGTTTACTGGGTTTCCCTCATTTTTTAAATTTTGGTCCCTTTAAATGTGAATCGTATTCATGTGCATGATGCAAGAGATATCGAGAAAAAAAAGTGAAGCATATAACATATATTATTTATGGGGAACAATATAACTTGTGGAATAATCGTGGGGCATGCATGTATATTAAATTATCACATTTTATTTCGAAACCTTCAATTCATGTCTTTGTCTTCCTTGAACATTCCTTTTATATATCCTCACTACCTGATCCTAAGGCAAGTAATTTAAGTTGTCTGAGTTGCCATCTCAGCACACCTCTCGAGCGAGAAACTCCATTTCCAAAAGCACATTCCATTTCCCTTCATACTTCCAAGGGGTACTTCACCTACATCATTCACATATAGAAAAACTACATGTTCCTCACGGCTAGAGGAAAACTATATTCGTTTTCCTGATATTTATACAGAAACCCTAATCGCCATTGTGTATGAAACTCATAGCCATTGGGTTTTATGTTCAATCGACAATATCCTTGTCTCTAAATTATCCATTAAAAACACGCAAGTGATTCCTCCTTACAAGGGTTTAATTCTTGTGTTTTAATAACTCATGGAATAGGTGTGGGACATTTAGGTATTTAATTCCAGGGTGTCCTTCACCTACATTTTCCACACATGTAAAAACTATGTTCCTCATGGCTAGAGACAAACCCTATTCTTTTCCCTTATAGTTACATAGAAATCTTGATACCAATTTCGTAAGAAACTCCTAATCACATTTATGTATAGAACCCTTTTCGCATTTGTGTATAAGGTAGAGAACATAATATATATTATTTGGGTAGGAATGATCTAAACCAAGGAATAGGTGTGGAACATGAAAATATTTAATTCCCACATTTTTACTAAGTCATGGAATAGCCGTGGGTGATGCAAGTATTTAATGTTGGAATAATTTTCATTGATGTCAAAGAAAGCTCAAGGGGCTGGAAGACATAAAAGGCTTCGGATTCATTGATGTCAAAGATGAAGGAGCTAGTAGTAGTAGCAGTACAGATTGATTGAATAATTCATTAATGACAAAATTAAAATGTCCCGTGCTCAGAGTGGATCTCAACGTATGTTTTAGTGAGCTAGGCATAGCTCGTAGTGTGTTCAATCTAAAGGTAGTAGATGAATCAGTCTAGACGTTGTTGTTTGTTTGCAATCTGATTTGAAATCATGTCAATAAAATGTTGAAGATGCAAAGGTGCATGCCGACTATTCCAAGGAAGTGGAAAACCGTTCTATAGATTATGGCCGACTTTTTTCGGTGTTATCTTTTGTTTTACATTTAGCCAAATCATGCTCTATTTTGGTGAATTGAATATGATATAAAAGAGATTCAAAATGATTTTTGTAAGTAGATGGTGGTGATGAGATAAACGGAATAAGTTTAGAGTGAGTTGTGGAGAGCATGGAATATAAGTATGAGTAAGATATTCTGGAAAATAAAGCAAACTGCTAAGAGCAAGAAGAGAAGGAGATCGAGGAGATATATCATAAAGATCAGTTTTTGTGTAAATAGTATGGAATAATCGGAGTTCTTTGCGAGTACGCATCTAGTACAAAGCCGAAACACAACCATTACACAGCCATAATGCATCTAGTATGCATCTAGTACGCAATGTAACGTGCAACATGTGTGAAATGAATTAAGATGGAAGGCCAAAGGACACTAGCCAATAACAAATCTTTGAAAGAGCTGGCTCATAACAAGTGAAGAGTCACATAATAAATTATAAAGTTAGATAAAGCTAAAAAGGTAGACGAAGTGGAATAAGATTAGAGTAGAGAAAGAGAAGTATAAAAATAGGTGTAGGATTGAGAAGATGAATTATTATTTTTTATTTAAAGGAGGCCAAAATCGAATTCAAAAGAAGAGAGAACCATAATTAATATTTTGAATTGCTAAAAATATGATGAGGTTAGAAGATGTGCTAGAAAGGAGAAATAACAAACTCAAACTAAATGGAATGGTAGATTGTTGAATACGAAGAAAGAGTGAGCTCGTCATGGATAAAATGAAGATCAATCAAGTCCGATAAGTTGTAAAAAGATTGACTATGAAGAATGGAATGAGATGTGAGTATGAGAAAAGGTGGATAAATATTCTAAATGGAAGCACAGGTGTGAGTGGAGGAGGTGGATGAAAAGTGTACAGTAGAAAAGAGAAGAAGGGGACAGTAATTTCTTAATAATATATAAGGTAAATATCTGAAAAAGCAGCAAAGAGATCATTCAAGGAAAATTGTTGTGCAAGATATATGGTGAGCAGTGTGAGTGTGAATGAGCAAAATATGGTGTATATTTGAGCAGTGGGAGGTCTTGTAGACCATGGGAACAAAGATGATGTTGAATATCATGAATATGGTCAGCCTATGAGAGTGAATTTGTGCATGCCTATATCAATGTGAAGAAGATTGGTGAGCGAAGAAGCATAACATACAATTTGAAAAGTGATCAAGAGAAGAAGGAAAGAAAGATGGTCATCATTTATTGATTAAGCAATAGAGGGTTAATAAGGTGACAAAAATATAGAGGTGGGTGATTTGGTGTTGAGTCACTTAGGGAGTTGATGCTTCTTTGCAAGTTGGTGCTTGTTAAAACCTAGTTAAGTAGGTGCTTAACTTATTTGGGGTTGGTGTTCCAAGCTGAGTGGGTGCTCAACTAAATCTAAATTTTTGTAATCATTTATAGGATAGTAGTCCATTTGCAGAAGTTCTTAGCGGGTTCTTTCCCTTGAGAGTTTGCCACTCATATATGTGTGTTCTATCATGTTTCATGTTCTTGTGAATGGTTTTTCATACATAATAAGCTCACTATGGTTAATGTGTGTTGAATGGTAGAATATAATTGAAAGAAAGTTTTTAAGGTCATTAATTTAGCCCCTCAGTGAATTGTGCTTCTAACAAATGGTATCAGAGTTCGGTCCTTTGGAGCGGACCTAACAGCTTCAAGGATATCCTAGAAGCAAAAACATGTCTAGTGAAGGAGGTTTCTCAACCAATAAGCCACCTCTCTTCAGTGGGACTAACTATGTATTTTTGGAGCATCAGAATGAAGACCTATCTAATGTCATTAGGCTATGACATATAAAAATCAGTGGTTGATGGCAACATTATACCTACTACACCCTAACTGATGTAGTAGGCAAAAATGCTAGTGAAAGCAACTCTAAAGCTGTGAACACCATTTTATGTGGTCTTTCAAAGGTAGAATTTGTCAATGATATGCATGTTGATATAACCAAAGGGATTTGGGAAAATTTGGAGACCATCTATGAAGGAGATGCCAAAGTAAAGTTGGAAAAGTTGCAACCCCACCTAAGACAGTTTGAAAGTTTGAGAATGAAGGAGGATGAGAACATTAATTCTTAACTGCTGAGAGTAGATGAAGTGGAAAATTTCATTATAAGTTTAGGAGAAAATTTGGAAGAATCAACAGTGGTACAAAAGGTATTGAGATCTTTGACATCCAAGTTTTGTTCAAAATTTTATGATATGGAGGAAGTCAAGGATCTAGACACATTATAGATGGATGTGTTGCATGGTATCATGAATGCCTATGAAATGAGAACCAGTTATGGAGGACCCTCTAAAAACGAAGTTGCATTCAAAGTTGAGAAGAAGTCACGAGGTAAAAATGTCAAGGATGATATTGATACAGATATTGATGATGACAAGATAGAATCCATGTTTTTCAGAAAACTAAGAAAAGTATTAGGTAAATATAAAGGTAAGCTGTCATTTAATTGTTTTAACTGTGGTAAGATTGGCCACTTTGCATCTAAGTGCCCTAACAAAGATAAGGATGATGGAGATCATGATGAACATCATGGTGAGGATAAGAAGTCCTATAAGCATGACAATAACAAAAGTAGTTTCAAAAATTATGAAGGAAAGAAGGGGTCATTCCAGAACAAGGGAAATGTTTTATACCAAAGAAGATACAGTAGATCCTGGTCTTATATAAGTGATAGCAGTATATCTGAGAGTGATTTAATTTAAGGCTAGGTTCCTTTTTAAAAGAAGAAAATATATATATATATATATATATATATATATAGGTATATATATATATATATCCAGGGGCTATCTAGTTTTATTAAAATTAACTCTTTAAATTTTCTCATTTTCCTGGGTGGAAATTAAAATTAACTAGGATATTAAGAATATTTGAAAACTAGTGTTACTAGGCGTTTTTTTTCACTAATGTGTTCTAGAGGTGTGTAGTGTGTAATTGAAGGTTTGTTGTCATTTAGAGGTCATTTTTAGTGAATTTGGAGGTTGTTTGGCTTTTTTACGAGGCTTATTCCCATTTTGGGATCGTTTTCACTCTTTTGGGAGTCATTTTTTATTGTAGTACTCTTATTATTGTTTGTGTTCTAGTGAATATCTCAGCCATAGCCATTTGCAGTAAGGGAGCCCCATAGTGCGACATGAGACGTGTTAATTCTCACACCGAACTGTGTTTTTATCCTTTTTGTTTTCCTTTGATTAGCCTTATTTTGTGCTTGTTTACAATGTTGTTCCTTTTCTTTCAACTGAAACTCCATTGTGAACTCAACTCTTGTGCGATATTTCACCTACTACATAGTGAGTAATGCCAATTGTTTCACATCGCACAAACACACCTTATTGTAACCAATGCATTGATTTATAAAGTGTCTTCAAACATTGGTTAGGTTATCATTGTTATAGGGTGTTATAATCACATCCATGGCTCATTCTCGGTTGAGTTCATAATATCTTGCAACCTTACACCCTTATTTACTTGCATTCCAGACACATTTTTATCTGAGACCAACGTCCATTTGAGCGTGTTTTTCTCCTTGTGATTCTTCTACACTTTACTCTTTATTTGTAAATGCACCATGGAGCATGTTCTTTCCAAACTTGAACTTTGTATGATTACTTGGTAGCCACCACCACTTCTTGGTAGAGATAATTATGCATCATAGTGTGTAAGCATGGAATGTTACCTTACTCACAAAGGCCTTTTCCTCTTTTGTATGGACAAGTACTTGTACCCAGTAATCCTTATCGTCTTGAACACTAGCCCAACACGTGTATTATGGTTTTGGTCACTTATTGACACATGTTTCTAGGCCTCCTCCACCATCATGTGATGCAAACAAAGTGTCCTCGCACTTTTGGAGAATTCGATCCATTCCTTATTTAGATACCCATTCAGAGGTTAATGTACTACGTTAACTCTAAGCAGTTGTTTCTTTTTCATAATACGGTTGTTTCCGCGCCACTTTTCTGTGATGATAGTTACTATTGAATAAATTTGCATGTTCATATTCCTGATGATGAGATTTGTTCTTCTAGTTATGATGAGTTGATAGTACTCATGAGGATTGCTTTCCTCCCTCTCCCAGCCACATTTGAAAGAATGTTGAACCCCCTTTTTACCCAAGACATCAAGCAGTCATGTTCTCAACCTCATACCTTCATTGCATCTACCTCCATTTCACAACCATTGTACAAGGCTTCTTCCACTCCTAATTCTTGTGTTGATGATTCATACTTATCAGACATTACTCTCATGTTTTTCGAATAACCCTTTTAGGACGAGTATCTCCAGACCTTAATCTGTCTCTTCGCAGTGTTTACTTGTGTAGTAGTACAAGGAGTTGCTCTTACCAAGCCTTCACACATTTATACTTCAGAGGAGTCCTTCATCTCCTTTGTTTAGAGTGCCCCTTTTGGGATTCCTATCACTTCCACTATTTCAAATACCATCACCAATCCACCTCTACTAGTGGATCCTCTTTCTTACTGTTGTGGGAGTTATTGTGTCTTCACCTCGATATTTACAATTCTGTTGGCGAATGATCCATACCCATACTCTCGAAATTCTACTTTTGTGGCATTACCTTCTATCTTTGTGCACAAAGTTTTCTAGACCTATGTCACATTTCAATGGACCAGATTCAATTTCTTAATGTTGTTTCCTTAAAATTTTCCTTCGTGGAGTGGGTGAATTTTTAGTACACCATTTGTGTTCTTATTAGGGTTGTGGAGCTAGATTGCTTGTACAATAAGCATGCATTACATGTGGCATTGATCTACATAGTAACCAGCGGTGAGATAGTCATCATATTAAACCATCAGTCAGCATGAAGAACCGTCAACATAACGGTCAAGGTAACCGGCGTCGGTTACCTGTGCATGAAAGTTTTATATTTAACTCATGGGAATTTAATCGATACCTTTTGTTTTAAAGCTGATTTAAAGGTTGTAAATTCATAGCTAATGTGCCCTAAGTTTGTCTAAGCTTATATAAGCTAGAAAACTAGGGTTAGAACATAAGGAATGAGAAAAGAGAAGAATTGAGCTATCCTTGTTTTAAAAGGAAGATGAAGAAGAAGAAGAAGAAGAAGAAAAATTAGATTGCATGAAGACAGGAACTTTCATAGAGAGAAGTTGAATATAAGGAAAGTTACAGGTACATTGTTGGTGAGAAGATGGAATAACCTTCTATTATATTTCCTTTGTATTGTTTAGTCTCATGTAATGGCTTACATAGTATGCAAAGCACTTAGTGTTTCTTCTTGTTAGATCCACATGTTGTTGTGAGATCTTGTTATTGCTCATTCTTGTAGATCCACTTGTTGTGAGATCTTGTATTACAGATCCATGAGATCATGATGTATTGTTGATCCATAGGAATCTATTATTATAGACGAAGTTGTCTTCATGTTTGTACAGGTTGATGCAGTGATGGATTGGAGAGACTTACTTCTTGGTACATGGTTACGGTTGCACATTGTTAGACCCTTCTAGAGGTCTTGTTTGCATATTCACAGTATAGTAAGAGATTGGTTGACCACAATGGCAGGTGCAGGGTAGCTTCAGGTATGTGAGATCTGGTGGTGTTTCAGAGGCACTGTTCGTAGTGCATTCAGGTAGATCCGGTTAGAGATCTAGAGGAAACACAGGTGGTGGTATGGAGGCATGGTTTAGTGTACTCATGAAGATCCGGTTAGAGATCTAGGAGGAAGAGATACTATTGTAGAGATACATGTACTCTTTTGTAAAAGAGTTGGTTTGTAATCTCTTGTTATATTATATATATGAGAACTCTATATTTGGTGGACGTAGCCCACATTGGGTGAACCACGGTACTTGTTTTGTTATGTGTGTGTAATTTTGTGTGATTTGGATTATTCTTGTTTATACTTCCACTCGCTGTAGATTTTGTGGGGATTATTAGATCCGTATTTGCATGTTTTGGATTTGATATTCTATGGTTGCAAATGGTTTCCTGCATAGACCCATCCCCAACAGTTCCATCCCCAACAGTTCTTCCTAAGGGTAGAAACATTTTTTGATGCAGATGGACCTTTTTTAGTCTACATGTGGAAGACCACATCATCGACACACTTCTTGGAGACTTCATAGAGTTGCAGACTTTAAATCAAGCTACAGACTTCTTTACCGAACCCTTTACTAAAGCCAAATATCCTCACTTGTGCTCTCATATTGGGTGAGGTCCACTACAGCTTCACATCTTCTTCGATCTGTCTAGTCTCCTTCTTCTTCCTCTTCTAGAAATATTATTGTTTGTACATGGGTATCTTATCAAGCATTTAGTTGTTGGGACCCATATACTCATCTTTCTTAGGTTGTTTAGGGAGTCGTCTATCTCTTGTAAGTTGATGTTTTTCCCATTGGGTTTTCCTCCATTACTTAAGATCCTTTTTGTACGTGGGTACCTCATCAGGCGTAGCTACAGAGACCCATTTCTCTTTCTGACTTGTCATGCCTTATCCTAAGTTATGATGAAGGGGGGGTGTTGGTTTGAGGGATATTATTTTCCTCTTCCTAATGTGTTCCCTCACACATGGTAAGTCATCTCACCTTAAGTGAGGTCATAGGTCTTAGGTGTTGTTAGGAGCTATAACAGATTCCATCATATAATTTTTCATATGCGTTCGTGAGCGTCAATGCGTCATACATGAGTTACATTCCATTTTTGGATCATAACTCATTTCCCCCTTGTGAAGGTGTAATGGGTCTTGCATTGGGAGTTACATAACACTCATATTTGTACCTTTTTCCTGATCTATGAGTAGGAGCAAACCTTTTTCTTGCATGCACAATTTCATGGTGGTTGATTGCTTTCTTACTAATTGGAGCTATGTAACGGTTCCGTTCTTGGTTGATGTGCACGTATTTTGTCTTGATTCTTGTACTCACATTTTCTCGCAATGTCATGTTGGTAAAGTTGCAATGTTCTTTTATATCCTTCAATCTGTACAGGGACATAGGAAGTATACATAGAGAACTTCTTTTTTATCAAAATCTATTTTGAGGTAGGTTTTTTTCCAATAATCTGGAGGGATGGTTCTAGTCCTCAACAGACTAATATGTGCACCAGTATCTATATAGCATCTATAGAATATGACTTGATGTTAGGAATGTAGATGTTGATTGAAATGAAAGGGTTTTGAGAACCTTTAATTGTACATACCTTGTTAATAAATTCTTAGACATTCTCTATTTGTTTTGCTTCTCGATGCAAAATTTCTTGATAAGCTTCTTCCAAGAACTTTTCTATTTCTTCAGTTTATTTTTAATCTTGAGCTTCTTCTTTAAGGAGTTTCTTGTATTCTTCAGTAGCTTTAGCAATGACCTTTTGAAGAAAATCTATTATATTCCTTCACCATGTCCTTCTATATTCGAGTCTTGGGAAGAAAAATTCAGATTCGGGATCAATTACCTGAAAACTTTCTTCAGTGTCTTCTTCTTCTAGAAATAAGAAATGGAAATTCCTTTATCTTCCTCTTCCACAACCACAACCTCTTATGGTAGGTTAGTGTTGGCGAATTTGTCTTTGTGAAGGTCTAGGAAAGGATGTAGATGTTGTAACCTCTTGAAGATTTGCTTTCAAAGACCTTTGTCTTTCTTCTTCTCTTTTTTTTTCTTCGGATTCTGTTTTAAGATGAGTATGATACTTGGTTCCCAATTCATGCAATTTTTGGAATAGGTATTTCTTTTTGGTAGTATCCCATAGGGGACAACTATCATACTCACTTTGACACAAATCTAATTGTTTCTTCAAGACTTCAGTTGAAGGTGGAATGAAAGGATGTGGGAAGTTGGAGAGCATATTTACAAATGATGAAAATGAATCATTACCTGACTCTATGCTATCAGAATCTGATTATGATTGTTCAACAATATTTACCTGTATATCTTCATATGATTCATAAGATATGTCTGAAGAATAAAAATTTGAGTCATAAAGTAAACAATACTCTTGATCATTTATTCCTTTAGCTTCAAGCATATTGATCTTGGCTTTTTCCTTATCAATATCCTTCTTAGGATACTCATTAGCATAGTGTCTTCCTTTAGAAATAAAACATGTAGGCACAAATTTCTTCTTCTTACCCATATATTACTTCTTCCTGAAATATTTATTTCTACTTGGTGGATAGTTTGAAGAAAATCTTTTCTTGAAATACTTCTTATTAGATTTATGCCTACCCTTCCCTGTTGAAAAATACAAAGAACAATCTTTACATTTTGAACCTTTATGGATTATTTTCTATCTTTCTTCTCTTGGCAGAGATGAGCATTCATCTCATTAATAATCTGATTGATTTCTCCAAAACTCGATTGTTCTTGAGGTTTGTCATGCATTGCTATTTTATACTTGGTAGAAAAATATGTAGGGAATGACTCAATATACATGAGGTTCATTGGAGCATCATGTATATTACTAGAATTATAATATAAATGCTACACATAGCATCGATATTTTTTTATTCTACTCATGTCATAGATTCTTGCTTTCATAAATAGAGTAGTAGTCTTATGTTTATCATCATCAACAAATCCTATAAATTCAACAATTAAAGTTACAGTTAGATCAAATGTACATCCATCAAGAATCGTTGACTGATTTGGAGTGGAGTCTCACCATTCCTTAGCAATGCCTACAAAACCATTGCCAATGGTTTTTGTTATATTTTGGGATTCTTGATGTACATGAGCAACTACATATTTGACCAACCTAACATGTCATGAATCATTTCTTTTATCTGGGCTAGTGTAGAACAATCTTTCGGTATTATGGAGAGGTTCATTAGAGGAAGAAGCTCTATTTGCTTCATATGCAAGTACCATACTATCAGCGTCTTCTAGAGTAAGAGTAGCCATGCCAATATTGTTATTCCTACCTAGCAAAATAGTTTTTGCCCTACTTTGTGTTTCAGCTAGTTTGGCGACTTCTAACCAAGTTACTTTTCTGGACCAATCTAGATTGATTTCTTCAAGCTTCCAGGAATTATGGACTATTTGTTCTACCTGTGAGGCAATCTCTGGGATTGGTTTGACCAAATCTTGAACTTGTTCTATATTTTGGCTAACTCTGACCAAGGATTCATGCAATTAGTGCATGTTGGACTGAAGAAGCTTATGATTGGTTCCAATCTTAGAAGATATTTATTTTCTTGTATCGTCAGATTGGCTAGCAAGGGATTGGACAATATCTACAATCTCATGAGACAAAACATTAGAAATTTCAGGACATACTGACAAATACCTAGAAACAAACTCAAGATTTTAATCAATCTTTTGTACAGAGGATGGCGAATCAACTTTGGTATTCAACAAATGAATAACAAAATGTAAATCACCTTTTTGATGTAATTCTATGGCCTTAAGATTTTTCTCCATTTCAGCAAGTAATGTTTCTTGGTTCTTAATTTGATTATGGACTGTTTAAACAACTTTATTGGTCCATTTCAACATATCTTGGAAGATTCTCAAGGATCAACATGTATATCAACAGTATGTTGATACCAAAAAAAATGGCTTTTAGCTTCTCATCAAGAGAGAAATTCACTACTATATAAAGGACGAAGACTGAGCGAACTTTGCACAGGGATGTTTGTTTGCTTAGAGCCCATGTTTATTGTAGGTCCAATAAACGAGACATATTTTTTGCTTAGTAATTTGTTCACAATCCTTGCACCAACAATAATCGATGTTTGGATCATGGATCAAACTATTATGACTACAAACATAGATTTGTTCTTTGCCTTTATTATGAGATGGTTGAGCTGCAAATATATGTGAGGTATCTGATCTAGACAAACTAGATCTGGATAAAGCAGAGAGAGGACCTTTTAGATCTGAAAGACAAAGTAACATTTGTCCTTAGATTCATGAACAGATGTAGCATTTTCAAGCTTGGGCTGGTTTTTATCAATCATTTTCTTGGATAGTGTCCATTCCTTGGGAATTTTTATTTGTGACCAAGATATTAATTTTGGAAACTAGATGTAACCTTCTTTATGCAAAGTGACAGGATAGTTTGGAAAAACTTCAGAAAAGGTAGGGCCATTATGCAGGCCAGTTTGGATAGCGGTTGATAAAGAATCTTTAAAGTTATCAAATATCATATCCATTAAACAACACAATACATAAGCATTAATACCATAGACAAAACAAAGGGGTAATGTCGATGTGTACGCAACTTATATGAGCAAACTTAAAAGGTATTTTGTTTTTTGAGAAGCTTTTATATCAACAAGATATATTGGGAATATCATGCTCATGATTTCTAGACTGAGAAACCTTGAATGATAGATTCACGAGTTTTAAGTGTAGTGGCAGCTATTAGATGAGAGGCGGGCAACTTATCATAGACTTCATTATATGGAATTCTTAGGCAACTTCAATGTCGGAAGGGGATCACACTCTTGTACATCTACTACAGAATTTATTGGGAAAACATCAAATAGACTTACAAGATCTTGTTCAACTTCTTTGTCTTACATTTGAGTGTGATCTTCAAACTCCATTATTGGTACTTTCTGGCAACGATTTAACATGTCTAACAGTATCGGCCTCAACAAAATTGTGTTCGCCCTGGTGATGTACAAAGAAGGCTCGCTTCTTTGCCTAACTTACAATGTATGAACCAAATTCACATAATGAAACTTAAATATGAAGCATACACAAGAGAGACAACTAAAACAAAGATTGCAAATTACTTCCTTATATTGATCACGTAGATGTATTACATCCACATCGCTCTAATACAATCCTCAAAGTACACAACAAAAACACAACATAATTTTAATACATATACAAGATTATAGATCCGATAACCAAGAAGGCTATCTCTGATATTAAAACTAGAGTACCCTTGATCAAAGGATAATACTCCTAGACATAAAGACACTAACTTCTAATGCTCCTAAATATTTGATATTGCTACAACCTCTAATGTAGTGAATGAATTCCAAACTCTTTTTTATAGGAGAAAGAGAAACTTTTCACCAAATTACTTTCAAAATGTAACAAACTAGTAGGATTTTCATAAAATTTAAAGGTGCCTCCAAAAGCACTTTGGGAATGACTATGGACAACAATCTACATAAAAGAATGACATATTTATAATAATTCACAATCTATTTGAATAATTTGATTTTCAAACTAGATAATAAGGTTTCTAAATGTTTCTCTACATGATTGAAGACTCCCAAACATAATAAAATCTGAGAATAATAAAGAACATGATTGTGTAATTTTTGCAGTTTTGTTGAGTATAAAGATTTGTTGCTTTATAGTGTAATATGAAATTGGGCTTAATTCCTAATTCATGTTAATTACAATTGTATAAAGATGAAAATAAGATTATAATATAGTAGATTATAGTAAGCATACAAATCTTAAATCATGTCTAGATAATAAAGGTAATTACAATAGCAAAGGTGAGCTAAATAATTAAAGTACAAGCCAGGATTTGAGCAGATTGTACTAATTTCTGATTGAGATTGGATGAAAGTGATTTAAGTGTGTGCACTAAGAATGTGCAAGGCATTATTAATTTATCTTTGTGGTTTAAATTTTACGATCGCATTTGTGCAACTGGTTATCATTATTTATGTGAGAAACTTCAATTAGAGTTTTTGGCTCTGTTATCTATTTTTCCAATTCTCAAGCATTTGAATCAAGTGCATATTAGCTACCACTAACAACATTTTGCACCCTCTTTTAAATTAAATAGGTTTTTAACATCTTGTAAAGCACAAAAGAGTTAAGTTTAGCATCTCTCTAAATATTTATTAACAAAGAACATGGGTTTTAAATTTCTCATGAATCATAACCACTCTTTATTGCACTAATAAGTAGAGGTATTGCACTAATAAGTAGAGGCATTGCACTAGTTAAGACTAGCATTGTAATTTGAGCTATGCAATCTCTATGAATTCCTTGGCATCCTTGTTCAAATCTACACATTCTTCATGTCATTCAACAAAAAAAAAATGGTTGTTGCTCCCAACACTCCTATTAATGGCAAATTGATGATTTAGACATCTAACTATAATATAAAATTGGAGATACAAACAATCAATTTATATAATAATTCAGTAAATGCAAATTGATAATATGGAAACCTGCTAATACAGTTAATGCAAAAATTCATAATATGGAGACTTAGAGATACAAACAATCAATTTATATAATAATTCAGTTAATGCAAATTGATAATATGGAAACCTGATAATACAGTTCTATGCAAAATTGATAATATGGAAACCTACTTTGAATTTAATATTGGAGATACAATCAATTTATATAATAATACAATTCAAAGCGGTTGAGCAAAGTTGGTTCAAATTATTTGTATAATAATGTTTTATTTGAAAGAGTTTTAAAACCAACTTTGGTAATTTTGTCTCTTATTTCTAACATTCGGGCGAGACCTCCTTGCATCAAAACTGTGGTTGTCCTACAAATGTCTTGGCAATGATGCACATTTTTTGAATTAGCATCAGTGTCATACTGAGAAAAATTTGAATAGTGGGCCATGGAGCATTAAGAGTAACAAACACATTTTTTTCAAATCATAAGGAAAGTCCCTTTGGCTATGTAGTCCCTATAATTCACTTTATTGAATGGTGTGCTAGATAGAAGAGCAACGATCACCTCCAAAATTACTGATTTGATTCCAAAGGAATGATTTCAATAATATCAAACAAACCAACCACTTGTGCTTTCCAAGCTCAACATTTTGTTGACTCAGGCTGTGGTGTCTGAACTTCAGGTTTCCTTGAAATATCCTTCCCGAAAAGCCCAGCAATGCCTGCCGCTGGATCATTCTGCTTAACTATAGATTCACCAACCAATACCTGCAAACAATGGAGATGCCAAAGTGGACAGAATTTTAGTGTTCTCTTAACTGAAGGAGAAACTTATGACCATTGTTATGTCTTATCTATGCATGTCAAAGTTCCACTTGCTGCAAGCATATTAGAAAAATTATTATGAAGAATGAGAGAACCAAGCAACTGAATGTCAGATGCTCCAAACACTTACAGCTCCTACTCCTGCTCTTTGCACAAAAGCGATGTCTTCAGGAGTGAACAGTCCTGACTCTCCAATAACCTGAAATAAAAAAGAACAAGTAACGAACTTAGAAACACAAGTTATCATGTTAATTCATGACTTGTTCTGTACTCAAGAATAGCATAGAATCTAAATAGATTGTGTTTTAAAAATCAAATTTAACGTGTGTACCATATACCCTTATAAATTCAGCTAATTGAAGGATAAAACCTAAATACCCATTTATCTCAGTTTGTTCAATTGGCATCCACTTTGAACTCTACGGAAATACCATTAATGTCTATGGTGCTAATTTTGCAGATTCTTCACTGTTTTAAGCAAGATTATATTTCTGTAATCACCTCCCTCTAAAAAAACCCAAAAGAAACACTATAAAGAAAAATGCTAAAGCCATCAAAAGAAGCCAATGCATAGAATGGAAGTAAGGTTTACAAAAGAGCTGATCTGATAGAGAAAGATTAAGGCATTTAATATGTGAACAGCAAATTCCTTTTCAGAAGATTACTATGTTAAGCTGTTAAAAACTAGGCGAGTGAACTAATTAGGAGAGATTTAAAGACTATTTAAGTTCCCTCTCCTAGTAGGTTATAATACTATCCTCGTAAGTTGAGCAACAAGCATGATCAAAATGTAATTGGCCCCTTTGATACAATGCCTATTCCTCTAACCCAGAACCAGAGAATGGTAAGAAAATACTAAATGTTGAATCACTTCAAAATTCAAATTGAACAATTAGAAAACAAATCAGAAGCATCATGGACAAGAAACCAAATAAATATTAAATCAATTATGACTCTGCAGGCTGAATAGGTGCGAACTATATATAATATGCCAAAGTCAAAATAAGCGAGTCAAGTTTAAAGAAATTATTACAATGATATCTTTTTCACGAATTACTTGACCTCGGGCTCCTTGAAGAAGCTTCTCTGTGTTATGTATGTCAACTGTAAAAGTTTCTGTTAGAAAAAGCATAAATTGCCGTTAGTTTCAGATATTGCAAATTTTGAATAAAAATCAAAACTTTCATTCTCATAAAATAGTTATGTACGAGCCATGATGCAATCAATGTCTTTAGTCGTCTCTATCTATCCCGGTAGAGTTTATTTCTCATTCAACCAAATAAAGATTTGTACTGTCACTTACTAGCTACTCTGGTTGCACTTGGGTTTCTGCAAAGACCAATCCAATTTGAGTACTTCAAGAAGAACTAAGTAATATTCCTCACTTCAGAGACTTGCCTACAAAGTATCGATAAATCCCTGCATCAAAGAAATTTTGTTGAGCAGGATAAATGCCTCCTGCTTCTTTCAACCAATATAGCACAAAAGTAAATTGACCTTGAGACGGTTGAGAAATTGGAAAACACGAGTTTCTAGTCTATTTTTGAAATAGACTGGCTGATCTGCCATGCTATATATTATAGATAGGATCAGCATTCCACAAGTAATACACAATCGTTTAGTTTGTTTTGCAAGATTACAGACTTGAGCAATATCTGATATGAGTAATGCCAGCAAACGTTGCTTAAACTTTAAAATTGCATCTGCTAATTATAACTAGTCACAAAGTTGTATGGGAAAAAAATGTAATCAAGCAGAGCTAAAGTTGAAAGAAAGAGAAATTATACATAAAAAAATCATAAATTGCCCTATGTTGAAGCCAGAATTAATATTGCACAAAATTTATAAAATACAAATCTTGGTAAGGAGCAAAACTCTCGGACGAGCAAGGATCAGCACAAAAAGCAAACCACCATGGTATATTTTCTAGGTAATCCATCTTGTAAGAAAGTGCAAACTGACCAAGATCACGATTATTAATTCCAATAAGCTCTACTCCATTAATTCCCAATATACGATCAAGTTCCTCCGTGCTATGAACCTACAAAGAAAATTATGATTTGTTTAGATACTCTCGTACTTCTATAAACTAATTAGTAGGAAACTAAATACAATTAAAGAACAGAATACATCATATACATAATTCTTTATATCCCATGACCTGGTAATTCAAAAAGAGCAAATCAGTTCAGACTCGTTGTCACACATGAAAATATGTATCCTACTATTTTCAATATCCGTGAGACTAAAATTGAAAATTACATGTTACCTTTTTGTTTACTTCCAAAACTTTTTGAATGCCTGTATTATGTGCTGCCAAGAAAATGTAACCTTGTAGATAACACGGTGAAGACCAAAGTAGCAGTAATCACCAGGACTTGAGAAAACTCGGCAAGCCAACTTGACTCGCACACAAATGAACAAAAATGTAGAACTCGCGAAGACTCTGCTAGCACAGTTTTTTCATTTTGAAAACTAGCTTGTTTCAAGCATTCATATATAACAAAGTAAAAAATTAAATAGAAAAGACCAAAAACGTCCCTAGATTTTGGTGAAGTCCCAGACATTTCGGGGACCCGGGGACTTTGAGGAGTTGTCCCCAATTTCTTTTCAACTTCAAAAAAAAATGACACTTTTACCTTTAAAAGTTGTTTGTACCAAAAACATTGAATTCTAATCTCAACAATATCCGGAAAACATGAATTGCAACGAGCATCTCTAAAATGAATGTTCAATCAATTCAATCATACGCTTTATTAAAAAATATATTTTGAGGAAGTATATCTACTATCTAGTCTCACTAGCCCACTCCATAGCTTCCCAAGCAGACAAAAAAATTGTGTCCAGAATGAAATGCCCTTGAACAAACCCAATTTACTCCTTACGAACAATCCAGCTAGCAACACTCCTTACTTATAAATGCTATAGCCTTGGAAGGATCTTATATGCAACACTCAACATGGTAATAGGTCGCCATCCACTTATAGTATCCCTAGCTGTAGATTTAGGGATTAACTTGATTAATCCCTGATTCAGAAATTCTGACAATGTGCCTGAAGCAAATATTTTAGGTGCTAAACAACTAAAATGGTACCAACAATATCCAACATTTCTTTGTAGAATTCACATGGTAATCCATCGAGTCTAAGTGATTTGCCATTGTGCATTGAAGAAAGAGCAGTATACAACTCTTCCTTGGAAAATTCAACTTTAAGTTCAATATGATCACAAGTTGTCACCTTGTTCGGGATCACTTTTGAGGCATGAATTTTGGGCTGCCATGACTTCAAAACCATCCATTCTACAAAGTCCAAGAACCTTTTCAGAAGATACTTTCTTCTTTAAGTAATCAAAGTGAAAGAAGAATTTAGAGCCCTCATCACCCTCCTAAATCGACTGGAGACGTGCCCAAATCCAAGCACCCCTTACCACATATTCCACGAATTATTGCTTCTAAATGAGCAACTTCTTCCTGCAAGGATTCATTATGAAGATCCTCTTCTAATAAAATCCGAGCTGATTCTAGCTTGTACTTGGCTTCCTAAACAACACGCATGCATTTCCGAGAAATTCATATTGTAGACACCTAAATTTGGCAATGAAAACTTTGGCTTTGCACCTAAAGCATGAATTGAGCATGCATTCCAATCCTAGGTGACTTATCCCCAATTTCCTTTGAATGACTTGTTTATCTATTCACACCTGCGCAATCACTTACAAAACTACTTGCAATCCACGATAGTATAACCTCCACAGGCATCAGTCCCAGGTGCAAAATCCCACGAGTTGCTTGTACGAGACCATTTAGAATGAGCCAAACCGTCTCACGGTTTGGTCCCAAGTTAAATGATCTTACCCACCACCCAATATCACTTTTCTAATTTGATATATTTTCATGGGTTGGTTCATATCCCATAGGTCGGCCTTAATGTAGAATTAAACCTACGAACGACTATAAAAGCAAGTCTAACTCACTTGGCAATCATCTTAAAGAGCTCTCATTGTAAAATAGATTCAAAAGCACCCTAAGCTCTCCTAAATTCCTTCAAAGCAGCAGCATAACCTAGGAACAAGCCCATACTCAGGTCTAAAGCCAGCCAAACTAGGTTCAAGAGCCATGCTTCCCATTTTATAGACCTTCCAAGTCAAGCCAAGCCAAGCTTAGGCGCACCAAGCCATTCTGTCTCATTGTCAAAGGATAATTTTGTCGAGGTAGTTGCATCCTTATAGATATCACATTCTAGGTGGAGAACTATGTGTGATTTGAGGCCTCTTCGGAGTAATGCCAACATAGGCAACAAAGAGGGCACTTCAACCCAAACACTAACCATTTTACAAGGGTCTCCCAATCACAGTTAGGGTTTGAGGGTCTTTCGCATCATACAGAAGGTTTTGTAGATGTGCCGACACCTAGAGTTTCAGTGTGAAGGTCATCATAGAGTATCGTAGTCACACATAAAGTTATAGAGCACCAAAGCATCCATGTTTGAAACAGTATAGCTTAGGGCAAGGTCCTACCCGCGCTTGAGGACAGGTCAAAACCGCACTCGAGGACAGGTCAAACCGCACTCGAGGACAGGTCGTACGGTTGTATACCATCTCAATTTGTAGCCACAGTTCTAGAAACGAAGCACCCTCCAGGTCATTGTCAAATCTGCACAATCACTTTGCACCCCTAAAATCACATCTCTGCCTCTATGTTCAGCTAAGTGCACTTCTCTTGTGTTTTGAGCACTCGTAACTATCATTATATCTTGCAATTTGCTTTGGGATCTATATTCTAATTTATACATTAATGTTTATTAATTAATCAAAATATACAACTTGTTCTACCCTTACGCCTTTAAATAAGCAAGAACCACATCACAACACTAAACACATTTTTTTTTTGGTGTGTAATCATTTGGTAAACCCAACCCTTGATCGAATCTCTTGCCTTACTCAAACCCTAGCTGCCCGAGGTTTCTTTATTTTTTTAGGTGCATAATCTTTTTGCTTGTTTAGGTTTTGTTATCTTGTGTTTTCATGGCTTACTTTGTGGTGCCCTTCTCTTATTCATATACCAATGAGCCCACATCTATGCCACTTGTTGGGATAGGCATGTGTGAGGACAATTGATGTGCCTGATGACTTTTCTCAGTATGATTGTGATGACAGATATGAGGCTTGCATTGCTATGGATCGTTATACTTATGTACACGCGTATGCTACTAGTTTTGCATTTGCTACTATTATCTCTATTGTCTATATTGAGCCTTCTCGGGGCGAAGGCTCTCATGATGATTTTGATGTTAATATTCGCACCCTTCCTGAGAATGATAAACAAATATTTACAAATTTTTTATAGAAAAGTTATCAACATATTGACGTCCTTCTATACATTGCTAGATATGAACAAAAGCGTATAAATGCATCTAAGAGCCCTGAATCCACCATTACATCTACAATTGCTACATCCATTGTGCCTATATCTTCAGAAGTAACACATCCTTCAAAGTTTCACAATGTCTATTCTTGTCTACTACCATTCCCTACGTCCACTTTGCACACCCATGGCTTCCCATTCCTCTCCTACTACACAGGGTCTTGAGAATCTTGTCCACAATTTGCAAGCCCAAATATTACAGTTGCAGCAAGGTGACTCTACCTCCTCTAATGTCATGGGATCTGCTTAGTTACTTCACAACCCCACTTGCACCCGAAGTGGCTTCCTATCCGTTGCCTACTGCTTTTGTGTCTCCTAAGCTTCCTTACTATGATGGCAAAAGTGATCCCCGAACAACACCTTCGCACTTTTCATGCCACTTGCTTAGATTATGCTTACATTGATGTACTACATACTAAGCTCTTTCCTAGAAGCGTCAAGCAATATGCATTGCAATGGTCCTACGACCTTTCTATTCACTCGGTGCAGGTCTTTAGCCCTTGGTTAATCAATTCCTTGCACAATTTTCAATCAATATTGGGGACAAGATATCCTATGTGCAAATGTCTAAGATGCGACAAGGCTCCAACAAGCCCATTGGTGATTGTTCTGCACTACAAGACTAGCTTACTACAATGGACAATATCCTAGTTGATACTAAGTTTCAAGATTTATTCACTCAAAGCCTTCTTGCTCCTTTACAAGAGTTAGTTATCTTCCTTGTTACACAAGGATGCATCCTTTAGATTTTGGTGACATTCCGAACGTTTGGAGACTTGGGGACATAGAGGGATGTCCCCTATTTTTAAGCAAAATTTTAAAGGTTTTCTGATGTTTTAGCTTTTAAAAGGCTGTTATTTTTACCAAGAACATTGAACTCTAATCTAAAAAGTACCTAAAACACATTAACTACAATTTACATCCCTAAATTTCATTTAATAAAGTTAAAATATTTAAATATTAATTTTTATATATTTATTTTAATAGTTGTCCGCCTGTCGTCCCCAAAATTTTGGAAATTTTTTGTCATCTTGCAAACCCCATCCCTCTATCCCCATGTCCCCCCCATCTCCGAGACTTAGGTAACTATGGTTATCTTTGATATTTTTTATTAATTTGATCAATTATGTCACACATTAAAAGGGTGGGAAGCTAACCTCCTTACAATGAACAAGCTTACATGAATTAAATGTCATGTCCAAGCCAAAGAACTGACTCCGAAAAGCCCAGCAAATGATGATTGAGACGAGAGTCAGCATTTTTAAACCATGAAACATTAGGTTTCCATTGAGGTTGTAAATGCAACCAACCCGCAATTAAAAAGATGGCAGAAAGACATAGCAAGAAAAGAGCTCTAGTATAACGATCTTCATTAGTGTGCAAGCCAATTGTATACCACCACTAATAAACACTAGAATAAGCAATATTGACTGAACTAGGGGGGCGCCTCCTTGAATAAAGGCTTCTACAGTCAATTGACCAAAATGTGGGATTTGTCTTACATGTAAGAGTTCATGGACCCATGCTTTGAAATTGCCTTGCCAAGCCACATGGAATAAATTACCGGAGGTCCACAAAAAGATTATAGCTAAATGACCATAGTGAGAAGTAAAAATCTTCTGATAAAGGCATTCTTAGGTAATATCATCATGACTTTCAGAGTCATGTGCAATAACAATACCAAACCAAATACAATGAGTAGTTGGGTCTTGGGCCAAGCCTTGGCTGAACTTTGGAAATCTTGATGCCATAATGCTTTTTAAATCCTCCTAGCCATTATTCTACTACAATAATTCTTGCTAGGAAGAATGCCCATGTTGTGGCGATTCCACCCAGAAGGTAATGAATTACTCCTACAACACATCCTTAGACAATACTCAAGGCTCTGGGCTGGATAGCAGGAGCAACCTTCAATTTGTTATGGGCCCAAACAATAGATTCGATCAATTCTTGCCACTACCCCCGACCACTAGATAGGAACATCAAACTAAAGGCCCAAACAAAATGAGCACCTAAAAATAAAAGACCATATGCAGATAATGAAGAACCGTAAGATTGGATTACTTGAGAGGCTTGTGCCTATAGATAGTCATGGAGCCACCCATTAATTATAATGGAACTCTGTGCAAAGTTTCCTCCCATAATATAAGCTACAACTCCCTGATCAATTATACTAACCCTAAACCTCGTAAATGCCACCTTCCTCCAGGCCCTCTAATCACTGACGTAGGGGGCTGTTACAGTAGAGAAATCTCTCTTATTGATCCCTTTGTATTTTCCTTGATCTACAAAAAAAAACATCGGGCTAGATGTCAACGTAGTACTCTTAAGTGATCAACTCGCCCCACACACTATTAAGAGTATGTGTATAAATAAGAGGCTTTGCCCACCTAAACCCATTATATAATATCAAATTGTATTCTTCTTTTATTGAGTATATGGTGTTTTGGGATTCCATTAGACAATTCACCCAGTGTCTCAGAGTTTTGGGTATGGTTTCTTGAATGTTTGTGAATATTTCAATATGTCTGTCATGCAATATTGCACATAACTCCCACACTGATAGGATCCAAATCTGGAGCTGCTAGGATCTAGCCATAAAATTCTACTATTGCAACTCAAATATTACAACTGAAATTTGAAGTTTCTAAATAAGATCTACAGCACTTATACAACAACAACAACACCAACACCCAGATCTGAAAGAGAGACTGAATTAGAGTTTATCATTATCTAATTTTCTAAATGACATTACTAGCACAGAAGACAAAAATAAAATTCTTTTGATAAGTATGAATAAAAAACTCAACAGAGTATCATCCAAGGGCAGTATGGCTACTGCACTTGGTGAAAACCAAGTCTCCCAAGACTATTCACTTTCCATCATTCCAAGGCATCCTCTATTCCAAGGCTGAAGGGTTTTTAAATTTTTAACATTGGTTTCTCTTCTCTTAACTTTACCTTTTACATGCAGGATAAATAATTTAAGGTTTTCTTGTTCTTTCCTCCTTACTTTTTACCTTTTGCACGTGGATAAATAACTCTTAGATTCAAAAAGTTTACGAAGTTTTTGTCCAGAAACCTTCTTGCTACAGAATTTTGGACAGTGGAAGCATAAACCAGCACTTGCAACAAAAGGAGGGGCAAGCATCACGCCGACAGAAAAATATAGGAAAGCTGTCCACTGCAAAGCTTTGAATCAGAACACCAATCAATTAGATAACATCTAAAGCGCTTCCTCCATAACTGCTTCTTTCCCATTGTCTCTAATTTTGCAGTGCAGCACAGTGCAGACCACTTATATTAAGGGAGTGCCAGACTAGTTTTACTTGATTTTCCCTGCCATCATTTAAATTATTCTTTTTTTTTTTTTAATTAAAAAATCTTTCACTTGCTTGTGAGAAATTGATTGATTTAATAGGAGAGAGTACCCCCAAAAAACAGCTGAGGTAGAGTGTTATTTTAGAGTTCCAAGTCGTCCTGTGACTTCTGGAGAAGTGTGTCCGGCATCCGCCATTGGGGAATATGTTGTACACACTGTAGTATATACACAATAAGTGACAATGATGTTGTAGGGGCGTAGGTAGTGGGTACTTTGAGCGTTATATACAACAACCGTTTAAAAGCAGTAAAAAAAAAGTTGACATTCAATTATCTTGAAATCATTGCATTACAGGAGTGATGAGACCATTAAGTCATTTTATCAAACAATTCAGGTGCCTTGTGTATGCTTTCACATTTTGCGTACAGGTATATCAGGGCATTTACAACTACAATATCTGACAAACATCCAATTTAAATTAAATTGTGATGGATGTCCATAACCTGTTCTAAAGCTCCCATTTTGGCACAGGCTGGGAGGATGCTGGCAAAGGTTGATGAGTTTGGTTTTTCCAATTGAATTTCCTTAAGTGTATCCAAGGTCGTTTCAATAAACCCATTCTGTACATACCCTGCAGTGATGGCATTCCATGAGATGGCATTCGGTCGAAGCATTTCTTTGAAAAGGCTTAAAGCCTCATCAAGAACACCATTGTGTGCATAGCATGTAATCATCACATTCCAAGAGACCATATTTCTTTGAGGCATTTTGTCAAACAGTTCATGTGCCTTGTCTATGCTTCCACATTTTGCATACATGTCTACCAGGACACTAGCAACTACAACAGCTAACAAAAAACCGCTTTCCCTTATGCTTTCATGCATGTGCATACCCTGTTCCAAAGCTCTTATTTTGGCACAAGCTGGGAGTATGGTCACAAAGGTGAATTGGTCGGGTTGGACACCTGTTTGTAGCATTTGGTGAAACAATGTCGATGCCTCGTGAGGATACCCATGTCTTCGGTATGCTGCAAGGATGGCAACTAACTGCATCCATCACAACAAATATATTAAATTCCAGGCTCTCCATGGCTTCTGTTGTGCCTGCAAAACCAAGCTCCTTCTCAAGCACCATGGGGAGTGAAAACATGTGTAGAAAGCTGAAGCAGCCTACTATCATTGCCACCACTTTAACCCTGTCACCACCCTTCTCATCTCTGTGAATTTCTTTACTCTCCAGGCCATTGCATTTGAATAACTGCGCTTCCATGTCTTCCGGAATGGTATTCAGGAAGGCATTATAACTCTTGAAAATCAGAAATGTTTCAGGCATTGTTGAAGAAACCTAGATCAGAGTCGGTGTTAATGCAGTCATAAAAAATTTCCTGCAGAAACAGCTGGCACAGATTCCCGGCCACTGAAAAATTCCTGGTGTCCTGCAACTTCCAGGACTAAATCGGAGAGACTGCAGTCACCCAGTATATGTCTAAATATTCAACTTACAACTACTTTTTCTTCTTCTATCCTTAAATAAAGTTGCTTTTTAAACATCAAAGTCGTACCAAACGTCCTAGATCTATTTGGAGTTGAAACACAATCACACATATCACAACAAGATACGAAGAATCTTAACTATCTTTGTATTCAAAAGTATAATGCTCAGAAGTAACAAAAAACTAACCAGCTTCATACACCATTCAAAAGTTAAATTTATAGGCTATAAATGCTAGTATTACTTGGTCAGCCACTCAACAGTTTTATTCTAAAGGACAATTTATTCTTCTAGATAAAAACTGAAACTGAAATTAACATACTAGTAATGTTAATTCTTTTTAATTATAAAAAAAAAAGTAAAAAGCACATTGCAACAAACCTCAACCAAAGCTGCCATGCCCAGAGATTTGCAAATGGAAATCATGAGCATTATATCTTGATCTGGCAAGACAGAAGTAATCAAAAGAACAGCATCTGCACCTTTAAGTCGAGCATAGTATACCTGGTATTCATCAACAATGAACTCTTTGCACAACAGAGGGCACTGCATTCCACAGTCAGAATGTGAGACAACTAGGGCATTTATGTATAAAGAATGATTGTGAACTACTTTTTATCTTGAAGCATCTAACCAAGAAACTCAAAAACAAGTGCACCTTAGCCTAACTTTACAAAATGTCCAAAAACCAATTCTACTAATAAATAAACATTCTACAAGGACATGACACGTTAATGTATTTCCTTCAGACCTTTTTGACTGGACTGCTTTCTAGATCACTAGACATTGTAATATCTAGCATGCTACTATTCATAATTTTTTCATCTTCAACCCAACAAAGATGCATCAATGTGAAATACGTCAAGCTAGAACTAAGCTAAAATGGGCACCTGTATTCCAGCTTGTCGAATGGCCTGCAAATTTTCAAAGCTGCCCTGGGAAATCAAATGTAAACAAGGAAATCCAGTCATTAATCATACCTAAATTAACCAAGAAGCATAAGCAAAATAAATTATATAGTTGGCACTAATGTATAACAGTTGATTAAAACCCTGTAAGTATTACCTGAAAGTATTTGGAATCTGTTAAGACACTAAGGCATGCCGCTCCTCCCTTTGCGTAAGCTTGAGCTATTTTAACCTATTTGTGGAGAGAAGCTCACAACCAAATACCTTAGTTAGCCTAGATCTGCAGTAAGCTTATAAAATGATCTAAGTTGTAAAATGACATAATTTGTAATATGCATTAGTAATGAAAGTCAAGTATATGACCTGTAAAAAGCTAATAGATAAAACAAATGTGAGGCTAACTACACCATTGATCTTAACACCAACACGTGCAAGAAAGATGTTGAATGACAAACACCATGCATAAGTTTAATTATATTGTAAGATTTCATTAATGTAAAGCTACTTCCACACCGAGAGTAAACAGTAAAGACATATAGGAAATGGCTATATAACATATCCATCCATACTGAACAGAATAGACGGCATGAGTATAAAAGATAGAATGCAATGAAATGATCATAGGAACAGAGCATAAATATAAGCATAATTTGAATTATAACGCATCAAAATTAGGAAGATGATGGAGATTAAGATGGTATTCCTTGTCCTACAGTAGCAAGATGAACAAGAAAAACCATGTCTAATGCTGTAGATGGTAATCCAGTGAGATCCTCAATCATATTAGGTGTTTTATTCCGTCATAACAAATGTTGAACCTAAAACTGATCATGACAGGTATTTATTATTGTTGCTCACAGGTTGTTTGCTTTCATCAAATATCATCCTAAGAAAATAATGAAAAGGCGGAAGAATGGCTGAAACCCCTTGGTGGTGACTTCCAAATCATATTAAGTTCATAATTAAGTAAAAAAGAAGTCTTATGTTTCAACAAAGTAACACAAACCCACCTACATCTATGCCTGCCCCAACACCCCCAAATAGCCAAAACTTTAGGCTGACACTTTAGAGGAGTATCAATTGACTGGCAAAAAATGCGTAGGTGTGAGAAAGTGGCGGATGAAGTAGTCAAAGCCAGTTCAAAGTGGAGTGTTGTGTAAAGACAGTATAATAGGGGGAAAGGTTGTGCAGAAAAGTACAATGAAGTGGGTTCCAAAGGCAGCACAAGTTCAGAAAAGTGTTAGGTAAAGGAAGACTGGACAAGCTACCTAAGTATGATGGGTCCACTTACGTGAAGGTGTATGTGAATGACTTAGAAGGTTGTCTACCAAAGGAAACAGAGAGTATGTGCGTCGGCTCATATCATGTAGGTACTGCCGCACGCTGGTGGACCATGCATCAACAACATTAGCCAAGGTCGGCACTAATTACAGAAGCTATGCATACCATGGTCAACAATAAGTAATTTGAATAAAGGACTTCCAGTTCATATGGGAGATGCAGATCCTGGAGAACACTTGAATGCTAAGTTAATTTTTGCTACCAGTTTGGTTATGTGTGCATGCACTCTATGCGACTTTGATGACTTGGGCCCACATATGGTACCTTCGCAATGAAATAAGGAGGGAAACTACAGAGTGGGAGACAATCAAGAAAGATTTTAGGAAGACATTGGTTTTGATGCAGAGCGGCTTGAGTTGGTTAAGCCGTTGGGATGATTAGAGAAGTAATCTTTCATAAGGATGCACAATTGGAAGATAGGACAAGGAAGATCTATGTTGTTGAAGATTATCCGGTGGTTAATTTGTTTGAAGGAGAATGTAGCAATGTCTTACTGTTGGGAGGTTTGATGCCTTGAGAAAGAAAAGAAAATGGCCAGGGAAATTGACCATTTGAACTTGGAGACAATCGAAGGGGAATGAGTTGTCAAATCTGCGCAAAAGGATCCATCTGAATATTACAATCAACCTCTGTGACAAAAAGAAGTGAATATTGACATCACGGAGGACCCTCGATGGCAAGCCTGGGAGATTACTGGGGTGATGTTGAGTTTACTCGACTTGCGGAGTTAGTGAAGGAATATAAGCATTTGTTCCACAAGAATTATCATGGGAAGAAGGGATTGCATCCAAGTTTGGGGAAGAAGCACATTAAACTGCGGAAGGGAGTGAGGCCAATTAAGAATAGACTATATGAATAAATCCAGACCTGCATATGAAGGTAAAGGAAGAAATTGACAAAATGTTTGACGTAGGGGTAAGCTTTCCTATTGAGTACGATTGCATAAGTACAATAGTGGTCAGTATTACGAAAGATGGATCATGTATGCATGGATTATAGGATGTCAAATGATGCATGAGTGCATGATCCTTTCCCAGCTATGTTTACATGAATCAACTGAACTAATACGTCTAGAAAAGTAGGAAATGTAGGTAGATAAGTAGGACACAGAGGCGAAAACAAGCCAGAATCAAGACACTCTAATCAGATCGGGAAAAAGTAGAAGTTTTTGTCATCAAGGAGGGAAGGAACCCAGATTTGCAGGTTTCAGTTTGGGGCAAACTAGTGAAGTATGAATCTATCACATGCCAGTCCATGAGTTGCAAGAAAAGTAAAGGCTCCTACCTTCCCAGGACGTGATCCCTATTCCTCGGGACCTCAATTATGGAGTCATAGGCCTACTACAAGGATTAGGTACTTGCATGAAAAGGCAAGGGCACTAATGATAGATATGTAGCCTCCTACCCCAAACAGAAAAATCAGCCACACCCCAAATGACCTCAGGCTTTGAAACGAGGCCAACCGTGGATTTGATCTTTCAATTAGGATAAGGGGCATGCCAATGATATCACATCTTTTTTGTTTGTGATTGATTTTTGAATATAATGTCTTTTTCGCTGCCTTTTAGTTTATTTTTCTTTTTAAATTATGACTTTTAATTTTGACTTTTTTTATTCCTCCTCCATATGGATTCTAAAGGTTGATTAAATGGGTGAAAAATGCCTGACACTGAGCTTACACCTAACCACCATAGACGAGAAGCTACAAACCATGACACTTACATATTTCTAGACTCGTATTTTAGAAAGAGTGCTATCTTAAAACTGACATTGGTGTGTGCCCAATAAAGAGTGAAATATAAAAGGCAGATAATGAGCTATGATTAGGTTGCCCCAATCATTGCGTATAGAGCAGTGATACAATGACAGACAAATTTGGGACTTTTCTCACAAGAGGGGGTAAAATGTAGATGAAAGAAAAGTAGATAAACTACAGAAATTGGGCTACAAGTAGCACAATTGACTCTAGGAGACAAAATGACACTCTCGTCCATTGATATTCCTTTTTAAGAAAACATCTTAGCTACAATTGGGGGCCTAAAGTAGCAAGTAGGTAATCATATTAGATGGTCATTTGTGAAGAAGAGCCAGTGGATTCCACAAGGTCTTACAATGTAGCTCACACATTGAGATCCTAGAGGTGTGCTGCAAGAGCTAATACCTAATGATATCCAATAGATAAAGTGGAGTGACAAAGCTAGGAAGCGTCAAAAAACAAGAGGTGTAAAAACGATTAGTATGTCAAAGCTATGAAGTGTATAAAACCAAGAGGTATGTTATAATAACGGAACACTATGAAGCATAAAAAAACCAAGAGGTAGGTAGGAATAAGGCAAAGTTATGAAGCATATAGAACCAAGAGGCATGAAAATAGTAGGCAAAGCTATAAAGCATGTAAAATCAGGAGGTATGACAATAAGAAAAGCTAGAAGCGTATAAAACAAAGAGGCATCCATTAGGATGGTAAGGAAGGAGTGTAAAATTGAAGGCAAAACTCATAAGCAAAGGAAAATATGAAATAAAAGACTAAGTGGAAACATAAATATTAGTACTGCATTAGTACATAAAATCCTTAGTTACCTAGTCTCAAGGACAGGGGATAGGGGGATGGAAGGATGGAGTTTCTGGAACGCCAAACAATTTCCCTAATTTTGGGCACGGCAGGGGGGCAGCTATTAAAATATATTAATTTTATTCAATGAAATTTGGGGGCTTAAAATGTATTTAATGTTTTAAAGGATACTTGGAAGATTAAAATTCAATGATTTTGGTAACAATAACAGCTTTTTAATAGTAAAAGCCTAAAAAAATTAAAAATTAAAAATTAAAAAACATTGAGGATGTGCCCTCCAAGTCCCCAAGTCCCCAAAACGTTCATGACATTCAAGATGCCACCAAAATCTAAAGGACGCATCCCTAGGCAACATTGATATTAAATCATAATAAAATCATGGAAATGTAAAATTATGGTATACATGTTTAACAAACACGGAAAAGGAAAGTAAAGCTATATATAAGAAGGGTAGTAAATAAAAATGTCATACATGTTTAACTACTACAGAAAATGAAAGTAAAGCCACATACAAGAAGGATAGTAAAGGAAGATCAAGAGTAGTCGTTGATGGGGTGGGACTTGTGCGGTCAAGTCACACGATTGTGTGCTTGCCCACCCATGTTCAAATCCCCCCGAGGCATGATCCTCTTTGAGGTGGTTTTGTCGCTAGATGCGGCTTCTATTCTCGATGCAGTCACAGCATGTTGATTTCTTCACTCGCTATTGTTGTAGCATGCAGGTTCTTGCTTCGCTCAGGCCACTATTTCACTCGCTGGGGTCGTTGCATTCTCGTTTGCTTCACTCGGGCCACTGCTTCACTCGCAAGGGTCACCGCATTCTCGTTTTGGCTTCACTCTGGAGATTTCTTCACTCGCCACGTATGTTGCATCACCATTGCCAGTTACAAGGCTGCTTCATTCGGGTTCCTCGTGTTGGTTCCCATCATTGTAATAAAGGTTGTGGATCCTCTCAAAAATCCTCAAGATCTACAAGGATGTGGGTCCTTTCAAAACCCTTAATTCACCCTCTATCCAAAAAAAAGAAAAATCAAGAGTAGTACTTCATAAATTGTGTTTGTCAATTCCTTGAAAATGGGACCTTCGTTGATTCGTAGTCGGTAGGTATGTTGAGTAAGGATTTCTCTATGGAATCACATATTTGTCACAAATCTTAATCCAGTATAACTTGGCACCTTTCTTAAGGATGTTGTTAATAGAGTGTGTTTGGTAGGCTAGTTCGGGAATGGACCATTGAATTGCCCCAAGCTTTCTTAAGAATTTGCAAATGTCGATAATGGACATGGGTCGAGGCATATTGATGATTTCTTGGATTTTTATAGGGTCAACATCCATTCCTTGTTTCGAGATGGGGAACCCTAAAAAACATGCCTTGAGTTACACAAATGATGCATTTTTCAAGGTTAGAAAGACCTTGTATTTCTAGAGGTGTTGACTAAGGCATTAAGAGATTGTAGAGGAAAATTATCCTTAGTGAAAGCAAGGTTAAGGTCGCATAAATTGATATATATGCGGATGGTTAAAGTGACCTTTTCAACAAATGGGAACGATATTGGAGATCCATTCAGAGTAGCCCATTGGTCAAATGAAATTGGCATCTAGAAGTTTGATGAGCTCATTATGACACAGCTTAGAAACTTTTAGGGTTAAGTTTTGTATTTTTTGTTGAACAAGAGCGGCATCAAGATAAGTTATGTTATGGACAACAATCTTGGGATTGATTTCAGGAATGTCTAAATAACCCCAAGCAAAAGCCTCGTTTTGTTTAAGAAGCGCATGATGTTGTGGTTGTAGGACTTTATAGCTATCTACAATCATGATTACACGGGAGTTATCCTTGTCATCAAATTGGACATTGATGGTATCTTCCACAAGCATGATGTTGTTGTCTTCAAACTCAAAGTAATAAAGAGCATCAAGCAATTTAGCAATTTCGTCACTTATCACTTCGACATTGGCAACAAAATTGTCATATAAAGGAGCTTTTTTGATAAAGTTACTAAGTTTATGGTATTGATGGGGTATTTGATCTTCTCGTGCATCAAGGAGCTTGAGAATGGCTTCATCATTGTCAAAAGTAGGTAAAGGGCCATTGTACTCGACATCAATTTCAAGATCAACATATTGTTTAAAATTATGCTTTTGTTTTAAACAAATGTGGCTTATATCTATCACCTTAGCATCAAGAGTGACTTCTACTAGTTCAGCAATAGGCTTAGCAAGATTTTCTACAACATCGGCCTTGTTGGGAACAGATTGGCTGATGTAGTTAGCTATGATAGGTTCTTTTGAAACAACATCTTGCTTTTCAAAGGGTAGACCAATACAATTTCTTGTGTCAGGGGTTTTTTGAACGGTCGATGCAGTTGAAACTGGCAAGTTTTTTTGAATGGTGTCGTGTTTTTCAGCAATATGGCCATTTTTGTCGAAATTGTTTGATATTTTAGTTTTATGCTTTGTAGTAAAGCTTGAAATTTATTCAATAATCCAACTGGTGTTTTCTACGGGTGGATTAGCCGAAGGGCAATAAGGTAAAGTTTCTTCCTACTCGTTGCTGACAGTGTCAAATAAATGAGGGGCAAAGCCATAGGAAATGGAATCATGTTTATTTCATAGTTGAAGGCATACATTTGAGCCAAGCTGTTCTAATAGTGACTATGTTACCAAGGTTGGTCTCCCCACCCTCCCATACCCCCTAGATATGTACCCGGTACACGGATGCGTCCTAGGTATGAATCTGATACGTCTCGGGTACTTCCCAGGTAAGTACCAGGTACGTCCAAGTAAGTACCGGGTTCGTTTCCAGTACATTTTGACGTACCCAGGATGTACTTGGACGTACCCGCAAGGTTGGGTAATGGGGGGGCTCTAAAATTTAGTTTTATTTTATTTTTATTTTAACTCAAACAAACTTCAGTTTTATTAAAGACTAGACTAGAAGGGCATGGCAACCAAAAGAAAACCTAGAGATTTTATAAAATCCCTCTAGTTTATTGAAGAGAAAATATTCTAAGGATATCAAGAATGTTTGAGGTAATTATTTGGGATCTTCGCAATTGGCCAAGGAAAGAAGCTACTCATAGAACTTTGGAAATATATTTGAGCCTCCGTACAAGTTATTTATGAGATCAAATCTCAAGTGATCTTCAATACTAATAGAAAAATTTGAAACCGCAAATTGCATAGCTTAAAGTTTAAACAGCATCCTTTCCCAGAAACTACCAAGACACAGCATTGACTCCTTCCCGAATCCTTAAGGAGGATTAGAATGTGATTTTGGATAATATGAACGCAAGAACCAACCATTGGACTGACCTCTTTAGTTATCATTGGCAAGTCAGAGTCAATCTCATTATATAGGTCCTTTAGGAGCTTGCTATATACATCTTTTATGGCCACCATAGCAACACAAAAATTAATCTCGAAGGAAATGGATGAAACACAAAAGAAATACAATATTCGTATATCGTAGAAAATGTAAAACCTTAAGTCTATTGAATGTTTTGAACATTGATCGTACTATATTTCTAAAGTTTTGTATTTCTTGTGGACTAAAATGTATTTCTTGCCAACATAGGTCTTGAGTATTAGTTTCACGATGATTAACGTCTTGGAAATCAGAAAGGTGTGTGGTCGAATGTGAGGAAGCACATGATATCTGTGTTTTTGTAAGGCTAAAGATAACAAAAATTTTGTAATTAATATTAACTATCAACCTTTCCTTTTTTTCTGTCACACAGCAGTCTAGCAAATCAGCACAACATAGTTTGGCGCATTGGCACCTCACTCAAACCTAGGTCTAAGCGCTCACCCGAAGTGCGCGCAACTCCACCAAGTTTCTTCTATGGCGGCAATCACATCGTCCCTGCACACATGATTAACACAACATGCAATATATATTTCATATGCAAATTACAGTATGCGCACAGACAATTTATCATAGAAAGGAGACTTGGATTCATTCATTGGAACATTTTGAAAAATAACAGAATCTCAGATGCCAATTACAAAGTGACATCTCTTCGTACTTTGGCATTAGCATTACAAACATATGACTTAGTACTTGACTATCCCGTCTTTACAAGCTGGACGCGTAAGTAACATGAAATCTAGATGACACAATTACATGACACATGTGCACGTATTCACCGTACCCTAGTTCTGGTACATGCACTTTTACAAACATATGACTTAGGTTCGTCAGCTTGACTATCCACACAAGCTTACATGCTTTAATCTATTAACAAACAATTCCTAAATATAGTCTGCACACTTGCAGACACATTTCACTAGTACGAATTCAGGACACCCCATCCTAGTGGTTTGCTACATGCAAGTGTCGATATTATATGTTGTAAGGTAGCCTCCTGCTTGTCTCCAGTTGCATTGTGACATGAATTTAATGTCTATTAACTATCCAAAGTTTGCCATCGCTTCCTATGCAATGCTATAGTTGCATGCTTCCGCTACATATCCTATATTTAGGCCCCATCCTTGGTGAGCATCTTCATAAGTGTCATGACTCTTAGTGCATATTGTTTTAGCTCCCCGTTGATTCTAGCCAGTTGCATGTTCTTTCTGTGGGTTTTGTCACGAATCCTTTTACGACACTTAAATAGTTTGCTCACTTACCTCTTGTATGCGCATGCTATCAGTTAGCGCACTTCTTCGTCCATACAGGATGCAATATTTTTCTTCCATGCCTTCCGTGAGCACACCTCTCTGCTCGTTCCTCTATTTGTAGCATCCAGTAATTCATACTCATGAGAGGATCTGTCGTTGTGCACAGAAAAGGATTTACGCATTCTCATCTAGGGATACCTCTGCGCGCATCCTCGAGCAATACTTGAATCAATGTGCATGAAGTGTTTTCTTCCATTTGAGGTCCAGCGCACAAGATTCGCGGTATAACTCTCAGTCCTTGTGCAAAGTCTTCATAAGGCCATGTGTCTTCAATCCACATTACCCCACACTAGGGAATCATTCCAGGATTCATCGAAATACTTGTTGCAATGATGAAGGATTTTTGAATATTGAGATGTCCAAACAAAGATTCCATGAGGGCAATCTTACCAGACCTGGAATTAAGTGTTGATCAAAGAATGATTAAGGGCATTTACTAAGATCCATATTGGTCATGTGGGTCTCAGAACTAGGCTACAAGCTCATTGGTAGATTATATCCCATTCAAGAGCCATTCTCTTCCAGGTTATTGATGCTTTTTCCTTAGGTTTCCATGGAATCTTCCAGCCTTAGCCTAGCCATTATTGGAGTAGTTGATTCATCAATAGATTGGGCATTTACTCCTGTACGTAGGTAACATTCTCCTTGAGATGGATTTCTCCTACCTCCTGTCAAAAGATTTTATCGTCTACGCATTCAATCGCCATAGTTTCCTATGGTTATTCACTCTCCACATCATTGGGATGGTCTGAGATACCTTGCCTGGACATATGCCTCAATCCAATCGCGCTTACAAGTTGTTCATTCCATTCTTGAGGTTCTGCAACATTCCTGTAAGAATTTTTGACGCCGCCATTTTTGGCTATGTACAACAAACATGTAGGGGTACAAAACAAAGAACTCTAGTTACATGATGCATTGAATGTTTGAAATTAGCACTTGGAGCATGAGGTTAAATGAATTTTTAAAGCTTAATCGACAATTTCAATAACATTGTTTCCAATGTATACACGCCAAGAACTTAGTTATATGATTAGGAAATACCATGAAGGCAACTTGGTAGCTTGAAAGATGAATTACAATGTACAAGCTAAGGTTGAGTATTTTATATTTATAAAATTGTTTCCTTATACACGAAAATAGATTTAGCATCAATGGTATTTTCAAGGTACAACTAAGGTTGAGAAGAGCTTGATCGCTTTTCCCAGCACGAGATGCAACATGTTAGAGCATGCGACATTTTGAGTACGTCAACGAAGAACCTCTATCCATTCTACCCGCCTTCCAGGTATCAACAAATTCAACATGATAAACGTTTTGTGTGCATCAAGGAAGCAAACTCCAACCATTCTACCCACCCTGGAAGTATCAAGAAATTCAACATGATCAACCTCCACATCATTTTTGTCCCTAAATGTACAAGCGCTCACTCCTCCTACTCCCCCCAATGCCACAAGCTCCACCACAAGATCAGTTTGATTGACCCACACATGGTCCTCTATAGAAATAGGATCATCATCCTCTGTGATCCACTATGATTGTCAATCATACTTCATCTCAATGGGGGATAAATCTTCCTCATACTCTACAATCTATTTGTGGCAGAGGCGAAGATCTAAGTAGCCGATACGTTTTCGGATTGTCATTTTACAGAGTATTCCTTGACTAAAGCACCAGACTATGACCTCAAATACGTTTTGGATACGGGTGATCCGATACACAGAATGGCAAAATAAATTGACCCCAAAAGAAGCTAAATAACCACAACAAACTACTCATAAATTCATAATTTCATTTGTCCCTACCATATCTAGTTGAGGTGTTTATTACATTTATGATTTATCTCATACATGTTATTTTTATCCATGTTTATGATGGCTTGTATTTGGTACCTTCTATAGAATAATGGTGCTGTGAAAAATTTAGTTTCTGCTGTAATGATATATTAAATTTAAACTAGGAAAAAGCAAATTAAAAAAACACAGTTTTGGGTTTCCAGGATACGGCCAGGCAGGTCCGGGTACGTCTACCCCGGACCTGCCTGACCGTTTCCGGGCACATATCCGGGCCATACCTGTACCGGGTACATTTAGTACCAGTACCAGGTGCCCTAGGATTGTCGTATCAGCTACTTAGGCGCAGACTGTAATGCACAAAAAAAAGGTCATTTTAACCTTTACGTTGACAACCTATTGTGTTGTTTGAGTGTATATGCTCAAACATACTTTAATTGCGCTCATAACCTGAAGCACTGTATGGTTGGCTTAGCAATCAGATAGCAATCCTCTTAAAGTTCAGCACTTGGAAAACCAAAAAATCAGAATGAGTTTGGAGTTTTAAAGAAAGTGAAAATTCGGAATGGGCTGATGAAAATAGACTTTAAATGAGTGAGTATTTGAGTGTGTTAGGATGACTTTTAGGTTCAAGTTAGTGTGTTTGTTTTTTTACTTTATTGCATAGTTACCTGAGACGGGGGGGGGGGGACGACGGGACGGCAAAAAATTTCTAAATTTTAGGACGGCGGGGGGACGACTAATTAAAAAATATTTAAATATTTAAAATATAAAGATATAGTGACTAAATTATATAAATAAGCTGAAATAAAACCATTTGAGATTTAAATAAGGTGAAACTTGAACTCATAAACATCAAATACATTCCTTAATACTATAATATCAATTTGTTAATGTCATAAATTGAAAATTCATAATACATATTTGAATTTTGAATTTGAAACAAGCTGAAATTTCAAATATATTATAAAATATAAAAGTAAAACCATTCTAAATTACGATTGATCAAGTGACAATAACTGATATTCATATCATTAATCTCATAGCCAAATACACCAACAATTGTCTATTGTCAATATTACAAAAAAAGAGGAATAACTACAAGTATCAGCCTAAAAATCAGAATCAACATCTGAAGCAATATCCATGAACTCCTCGTTGGTACTAGCATCCTCGTCCTCAAAGGTAAGCCCAATCAATCCCCGTTGCACAGTATTGTCCTCCTCAACCTGCCTCGGCTCCTTGGGATCTACATCCCACCATAATGTTGGGGTTTGTTTGTACTCAGGTGTCTTGCGATCCATAAGACGCAAAGCACTGTGTACAGCTACAAGCTTCTCCGCTCTCGTAGAGGTAAGCCTATTCCTCTTAACAGAGTGTATCCAACCATATGTAGACCAGTTCCTCTCAGAGGCAAAGGAGCTAGAAACCTGGGAAAGGACGCAAATGGCAAGTGGTCGCAACAGTCCTGGAAGCTCATACAGTCGCCACCAACTCACTGGCTTCTCCTGTGCTATTGTTACCCTGTCTGCCTTTGCTGATGTTTTGTACCCATCAAGTTCAGTGAAGTCGAGCCACTCCAATCTGATCTGTGAAGCCTCCTGTGGAGTGTACATTTTTTTAAAGGCTTTCATAAGGCCCTTCTTCACCTCATCATCATCCAATGGGATAACTCTGCCTGGCCTCTCCACATACCATTTGAGATTCAGTGCATATGCAGCCATATGAAGAGGAGTGTTCAACTTCTCCCATCTCTACTGAATAATGGGTTGTATATGTTCATTATAGAACTCCAAAGTGGGGTCCCTCACCCGAATAGTTGCCTTCATTTGCCCAAGCATGTTGTCAATGCACTCGTAGATCTCACCAAGATTGGGGCTGTTAGAATCCCATATTTGATGACACTAAAAACTGGAGCTATGATTGATATGATGTATTTCATATCAACCCAAAATGTTTCCCGCAACACCACTTCCTTCACTCTTTTCCCTTGATTTGTCTTGGACTCACGTCACCTAGTCCAATCTTGTGTCATAATCATAATTTGCAGGGGCTCCTGCAACTCAGACATCCTCTCCAACAAAATAAAATAGGATGCAAAGCGGGTGTCAACTGGTTTCAAAAATTTCTTCTTCAAAAATTTTCGAAAAAGTGCCAATGATGTGTGGTGATTACATATGAACTTCTGCACGTCCCTGGCCTCAGTCACTATCTGGTTGACCCACTGAATCTTCCCTATGTCTTTCAGTGCATTGTTCATGGCATGCACACAACATGGAGTCCAATAAATATGCCTATATTCCCGCTCCACTAGCTTGCCTGCTGCTCTACACACATAAGTTGCATCTGTGACAACATGTACAACGTTTGAAGGTCCAACCTCCTCAATGACATTCTTCAAAATCTGATACTGGAACTCAACATCTTTCTGCTTTCCAGAACAATCAATTGCTCTCAAGAAGTACGGCCCATCTTTGCAAGAGACAATGATATTGATGAGAGGATGGTGTCTAATATCCGTCCACCCATCCATGATAATGCTACATCCATGTGACACCCATGTCACCTTCATCTCCTCCATCAACAGATTAACCTTGGAATAGTTTCTATCCAAGATTGTTGTCCTGAGTTTTGTGTCTCCAGGAGGCACATAACTTGTACCTGCTTTTGCAACCTTAGCCATAGCCTCCTTGTAATAAGGAGAGCGAGTGGCATTAAATGGAATCCCAGCAGCATAGAAAATTTTTCCAATAGCATCATTTGCCTCTTCCCTTGCCTTTGAATCAAACATGTCAACAACTGAATTTGGGGCTGCCCCCACGGCCTTTCTCTTCCCTCTGCTTTCCACTTCTGACACTCCAAAACTAGAACCAGCCAGAGTATTACTATGTTTGCCATTCCTATGAGCACTCAATGGAGTTATTGGAGTGTTAGCCGTAGAACCACGAACTTCTGGCACATTGTCCGTGGTATTTCCATTGAAGATTCTCACCATCTCAACTCTTTGCTCTAGTGAAAGGCCCTTACAAGTGCCAACCCCCCTTCCTGTAAGGTGCAACAAGTGTGCATTGGTCCTAGTGATACTGCCATGTCAAGTCAGTGCAAATATGTTGCACTTCCATACTTTGCTCCCCCCTCCAGACTTGGGGTTATCAATTATTTGGGCAAATTGTTACAATGGCTTCTTCTTATCAAATGGTCCAATGACAAATTTGGACAACATTTGAGAGGGGCAATTGGTAGCACTACCAACTGAACTACCAGTTGCCGCTACCACTACATTTTGTGTCCCTTCTCCACTCTCCCCCATTGTGGCATCACCAACTCTTCCACGGCCACCTATCTCAACTTCCCGTTCAACCCTCTCCTGCTCTGATTCATACTCATACTCAGAAGAAGAACTCATGGTGATGATTGCTGCAATGAATTAAAAACAACCATAACTATATGATTGATTGATTATGTAATGAATTAATTTAAAAAAAACGTAGCCAATATGCATTTTTTAAATCGTACAAACTATATGCGTGATTATATTGTGAATGTAGATGCAAATGCTAAAAAACAACCCCTAAAAAATGCAAATATAATATAAATTTTAAACTAGAAATAAAATGTAATTAAAAAAAAAAACGTAACCATTTAAATTTTAAATTTTACAACCAAACCCTATGCAAGATGCATTTTTTTAAATCCCACAAACTATATGCATGATTGCATTATGAATGTAGATGCAAATGCTAAAAAACAACCCCTAAAAAATGCAAATATAATATAAATTTTAAACTAGAAATAAAAATGTAATTAAAAAAAACGTAACCATTTACATTGTACAACCAAACCCTATGCAATATGCATTTTTTAAAATCCTACAAACTATATGCATGATTACATTGTGAATGTAGATGTAAATGCTAAAAAACAGCCCCTAACAAATGCAAATATAATCTAAATTTTATAAAAAAAAAATTTAACAAGTATTGTAAGAAAATAAAATTATAAATACCTCTTGTTCCCTCTTGTTCTTGCTCTTGCTCTTGCTCTCGCTCTCCCTCTTGCTCTCCCTCTCGCTCTTCCTCTTGCTCTTGCTCTCACTCTTGCTCTTGCTCTTGCTTGGTGTGAATATGAAATGAGCCCATAATGTAAATTTATAACATAAAATAGCACTTTTAGGGTTAGGGTTAGGTTAGGAATGTTAATTTTATGTTATAAGTGATTTACAATTAAAACAAAATAGTTTTGAGTCTAAAAAGTGTGTTTTTTATTTTAAAAAGCGGCAAACACATTGGGGACGTGGGGGACGTCCCCAACATCCCCCCACGTCCCCAAGACGTTTTCTTCCCTCTCCAAACGTCCCCAGGACGTTTCCCGCCAAGTATGCACTATAGGAAACGTGGGGGAAACGTTTCCCCATGTCCCCACGGGATGTCCCAGACGTGTCAAAAATGGGGGGGACGCGTCCCCGCGTAACTATGGTATTTTCTTGTGGGACTCAGATATATGAGTCATCCTTGGTAGGAGTGACATACACATTGTTATCCAAATCCTTGAAGACGAGTTTGGGAATATCTTGGGTGATCTTAACCATATTATTAAAAGGTTGGCGTAAGTTGAGATTGTAAGAAGGTGCACCATAATTTATTTCCCTTGATGGTGGGCATGGAAGAGAGAAAGGAGCAACCCATATGAAATCGGAATGGGTCGAGCCTCGCTATAAAACCCCTAAGGGGTGACATGATCATAAGTGATTATAAGAAGCTTAGGAGCTAAAGAAGAATAAATTAAGGAGATGAGAAAGTGATGTGATAAAAGATTAGAATAAACATGAATAAGATACTCAATGTGGAGTAAGATTATTGTCGGGTTCACCAGAATGTATGTTAGCTAAGATGGTCAATATGATTACCATTTCTCTCTTTTAAGTAATACAGATTGGGATATAGTAGAGGATCATTTTAGGGCCAACACACACACCAAAGATAGAGCCTAGGGGAGTTATAATGGCAGATCTAGAAGAGAGTAATCCACACTCGTGTCAACGACATAGGGTTCCAAAGCCTTTATCTAGAATAAGGGAGTTGGGTCTTACTAGAATCCTAAGGGGTTGCAAGAGTATATAAAGTAAGCAAAAGTTTAACTAAGCTAAAGGTTGTAATGCCATTTGGCGATAAGCATGTGCTATAAAGAAGTAATGTAACAGACAAAGATATGCTACACTATCCTAGTCTAATACACGATACATCAACAGAATCAATCATACTGAAATGGTATGAGCAGATTTGCGCACTAAAACAAATAGTTAATCAATTGAATTCATTCGGGACTGCTTACATAGTTATAGGAGTTACATCTCCTTACTTATAGGGCAGATATAACTGCTCATCTCGATTATATACTAACATATTTACGTGGGTTGTTGTAATTCACAACTCACTGATATTAATCTAAGTTGTTTATTAAACAACTTAGTTACATAATTAATTACTTACGTTAATAAATTACCACAACACACATTAATGTGGAGCACTGCCATGATTTCCTAACATTCCCCCCTTAGTGCGAACATGAAAGAAATCATAGTGGCACTTCTTCTGCAGCGTGCCGCCCCTGTGTGTTCACGATCTTGCTACATTGATGGTTTTGCAAAAGCTGACCAACAACCTTGGTATGAACCCATGTTCATCTAGTATGAACCCTTATTCATCAAATATGGACCCTTGTTCTTCTTCAAGTATCATGATGTTGCTTTTAACCTTGTGCTTTCTATTCTTCACTATGTTTATTACATCAAGGAAATACATAGGAATCACTTCTCACGAATCTAAACAAGAATAGTCACACTGGAAAAGTTTTCACATAACATCTCAAAAGAACAAAATGTTCTCAATTGTAGCCATTGTTGTCGACTATTGCCACTCGATCTTGAACAATATAGGAAACTGCCACTGCCACTAGAAGTTACCCTTGACTTTAGCCGATATAGTGTAGAAATGGAAATGGAATATTCATGTTATATTTCCCCCACAATGTAAAAATTCTATTTATTAAAAACAAGAACACTAAAATAAGCACACTGCACAGAACCGGAAACACACTACACACTGGAAAGAAAATATTGAACTGAAAAAACATGCCATCGTCGTTTGTGGTTGACGAGAGGTCATTGATTGACCTCCAACCTCCTATGCCTTTGTCCTCCAGTTGACGTGTTGCTTACTCAACAGATTAGAACTTAGAGCTCAAATTTGTATCATATTCTATTGGCGCAACTTCCCCATCAATTTTTGTTTTGGCTCTAAAATTGTAAAACGAGGGTCTAGGGGTAGCAGCCCCCAACAGGATCAAGGGGTAACACCTCTTGTAGGGTCCATGGGCGTGCTCCCTGGTACAGGGCAGAGCCCCTGAAGCCAAGCACTTTCCTTCATTGCAACCTTCAAAAACATCATCATAAATGCAATTATTTTCATCTTATCCCCCTGTAATTCAGATGTTGGGTTACACTGAAAATGTGTCTTTAAGGCAAGAAAAAAAATTACAATTTTGACAACACAACTTTCACAATAACAATACTTGACTTCTACAACACAGCACGACAATACTTAATGATTTTGACATTGATAATATAATGAGCGATATGACAATATAACTTTACTTTTGATAATGACTCTAACTATAGACATGTGATATACATTAAATTCTTGGTCTTCATGACTTTAACTACTAACACTAGAACTTTTAACTACTAATACGAGAACCTAAGACTCAAAATGGCAACTAGAGATATTAATACCTATCAACTAGAAATTAATATTTGATTACTTTCTAACAACTATAATAAAAAAAATGACTCGAAGACTTAGTATTATAAATGACTTCATAACAAACTATATTAATAATATGGATATCATGAATGACTCTAAAACATAATAAAACAAATACTAAAATGAATTGAAACACTACTACTAATTTTGGAAATCAATTTCGATGAAGAAATTGTCGTGAAACCATTGTGTCATGGAGGAAACGGAATATACCAGGCCAAGTTCAAACCAGGGAGTGGTTTTGATGCTGTGGTCACTGTATGAACAGGTGAGACACAACTGGATTCTGTAAATGGGATACCATATGGTCTTTGTTGAAACCCACAGCAAGCTATTTTTAATTGTATGTGAATAATAGTTGACACGTGTCCAATTCTTGGCAAGACTGATTCCCAAGAGAAGAGGCTCGACGTCAATGGTTGTTGGAGCCTGTAATTTTCTCGTGTGAGTTTATATTTACCTTTGCCTTCTAATTTCTGTGTATACACAATTTTATTGTGCAGACTTTGAGACATCGGTCACGTAAATACTGGGCCAGAGAGTGATTAACAGTCGCAATAATCTTCACAAAAGGTCTGCAGTCGATTGCTATGGATGAAGGATACAAACACAATTCTCATAGAGTGTTGAAATATATCAGAATATTGGCTTGATCTGTAAGCTCCAATACGAATGGTTGAATCTCCTTGCTAAATGTGCATTGAGTATGATAATTGTAAGAGGCTTATGGCTACACCTAGACAAATGGTTCCAATGGAGCGTACAACAAAATCATTTGTTAACAGCCGAGCACAGGATGCACACACGAATCTATCGAAACAAGGAACAAATAGAAACTTGGAGTCATCAAAGGGAAAATAGTAGCACATTAGCAACACAAGTGATAAATGAAAGAACTTGTACTCACAGAGGAATTAAAATCCTACTACAAAACTTTAGACATGATTAAAAAACTAGAAAAGGACTCTCATTGCTACATGGACTAACATCTCTTTGATACCAAATGAAATGGTATGAGCCAATTTGCACACTAAAACAAACTGTTAATTAGTTAAATTCATCTGGGACTACTTACATATTTATAGGATTACATCTCCTTAATTATAGGGCAACTATAACAGCTCATCCCGAATATATACTAACCTATTTATGTGGGTTTATTAATCTAAGTTGTTTATTAAACAACTTAGTTACATAACTAATTACTTACGTTAATAATTTACCACACCACAAATTAATGTGGAACACTAACATGATTTCCTAACAAATACAAATGTAAAGGAAAGAAAAGGGTTAGAGAAACTTAACTTTTTGTAGAAATTGTTGGATCATTAACCCCCTCTAGAGTTAGTAGCACCTCATGAGAGAGTTGTTGTAAGTGGATCACAAGAGGGATAGATAAAAGACTCTTTAAGTAAAACAAAATTGGGGACTCCAAAGACTGACGTAGACCTTGCTCGTACAGCAAACCAAAGTTAGGGGCTCCAAAAACTGAGGTAAACCGTGTTCATACAACTCCTACTCTCGTTGGTCCTTATAACCCAATGCTTTAAAGATGACCTCCAAGTATAAGCTCCATTAAACCTTAAACCTTTAAAAGTGGATTAAAGGGCACAAGCGGAATAGGCTATATGATGACAACAATAATGCCTACTTATAGGAGAAGATAACCTGAATTCAATTGATCGTGGTTGATACAGTTGACTAAAAAAAGAGTTCTACTAGACAACCTCAATCATGATCAATGTCATCGGCCACAAATAGTCCACAAAAGGTAAAAGGGGAGGTGAGAATGGAGGCAAAGCAAACACTTAAGAGTAGGAATGTAGGGTATCTTAAAGGGTCTGAAGGTGATTTAAAGGTGTTATAGGTAGATGTTATGAAGGTTATAGTCTTGAGGATATCAAATACTCATAAGGTGGTAGTAGGAAGGTAGTAAGAAGATGGCAGGAAGATACTAGGAAGGTATAAGGAAGGCATTCCAAGAAAGCTAGGGAGATGCCATGAAAACTCTCACCAAGTACTGCCAACTAGCCCAACCCCACTCTTAGCACGCCCCTTATGGCACGCACACAAGGAAGTCAATGCACCAACAACCTACAAAGAGAAATCATTAGTGAGTGTAAAAAATAAGGCGTATACAATACCTATAGAGGGGTCTTTGAAAGGCATGCATAGAAGCTAATTTGGTTCCTAACTAGATCTCTTTTGCCCCTTTGAACAAGGACATCATGATATTTTCATTAGTCTTCATCAACTTTGCATAGGGAAAATCCACCATTACAGCTTATTGCTTCTCCTATTAGGATGTTCTTGGAAACCAAAGTTGTCAATAGTTGGTTCTCTTTTGTCATTTACTTGCAAAATCCGAAAATGCTTAAAGTACGCATTTTGAGTCACTCTTCTGGTATGTAAAAGCACTATTTAATTGTCGATTTAAGTAATCCTATATTCCCACTATTGTTCCTTTCATCACCTTTTAAACAATTTTATCACCCTCTTTTAGGAATGTAGAATATTTGGTACTTGTCATGACCACAAATTTTCACCCTAGAAACACCACTAAAAAACATGGTAATTTTTTTTGTTTCGTTATTACTCTACACACACTTTAGATTTGATTGCCTTCAAGTTCACACCAATGTGACTTCATGTACAAACACAAACCCATGACACCAACATTCCCTCCTTTTACGAACACCAGAGGGAGTAAGTGGTGGCACAACTATAAGCCAAGCTATGCTAGGTTGGAGGATCCCTAGCCCCAAGTTTGTGCTTCATTGAACATGTTTAACAAGATAAACATGCAATACAAACCATAAACTAATGTCGCATTGGCCTCAAGGGTGAGGAGCAAAACAATGAGCTAAACCACCAAGGAGAGGTAAAATGAGGACTCTATCCACCATGTACATATATTTCTCAATTTACATCATACTATGATTTTCTCCCTTTGTAAGAAGCATTGGCTAAATGACAAATAATGTTCATACTCACGAACACTCTCATGAATGAGACCACCACCGACTACACAATTTCTTAAACGAGCGTAGCATAAAACATTGGTATGCCCACATAGTGGTTTACGAAGGAAGGGCTTTGCGCACCATACACATATGTTGTGTGGTTCACCCCCTCCACTATAGTTAAATTTCTCCATTTAGCATTATTGGTCCAACAACATTTAATTTGAACGGTTCGTGTGCTCGTGTATAAAGTCTACATAAGTCTCGTTTCATTAAAAACATTCACTTTCAATGAGTATATCTTTCAATGAGTGTATCTCATTTGTGCCATTCTATAAGACAATCAACTACCGTATTCCAAATAACGAAATCCTTGAAAACATGAGTGAGACGCATAAGGCTCATTTCCAAGTCAGGAGTTCTTAAGTCCAAAAATCGGGATTTCTTAAGAGTGATCCATTACACTTTCTAGAGCAAAGGAGGGCTTCGAATAAAGTTAAAGAGGAAATTCTTGTTTCACTCTAAACTTCGCATACATCATCATAGGTACCAAAATAGTCACGAAGAGTAGGCATTGTATCCTTGCCCACAAGAATTTAATACAAGGTCAAGGAAACTCGAATGTGTCTAATTGGGTGCGATGGGACAAATTCTAGGACTATGGCGAAAGGGTCCTTTCACAAGAGGATCATGACGACACAAACAAAGCCCATTTATATGGCATATGCCAATGCAAACTTATGGGTCAAATCCTAGGACTATTGCGAAAGGGTCCTTTCACAAGAGGATCATGACGACACAAGCAAAGCCCATTTATATGGAATATGCCAATGCAAACTTATGGTATCACGATGGTCGCCTATGCGGTTGAGAGTTTACAAATCAACTCAGTCCCACTATAGGAAAAATGACTCGTGAACAGGCCCAAGGGAACCAACTCTATTGTTGGTATGGCTTTTAATGTTTCTATTATAACTATCCTCATAAGGGTCTTGAGATTAATTTATCCCAACTTGAAATAACTATGACCCTCCAAAGGGTTAGTACTAGGACTAACACAATGTCTTTATTTCACCAAAGCGTGGTACGACTAGAGATATTCACTTTTAATTCACAACATCTACAACCCACCATAGGGTCAAAGCTAGACGCATAACACACACCCCTCACCCAAGGACTTGATACAATTAACGTCTTTTTGTCACAATGCTAGTTAACATTTTCCATTTACAAAATCATCACAAGGGACATAATTTTGGCAGTTGACATTGAAACAAATTATGTAGTCCAACCACAAACAACCCCTAAAAAGGTCTTAAGTTTAATTTATTCCCATTTGCACTCTAGGGATCTACACCCTACTAAAAGACAATACTAGAGTATTCAAACATCCTTTTCTCGCAAACCCTTCATACAAGCCCAAGGTATTCCGTTGTTACTTGCTAAGATAACACTTCTATCTGCAAGGCATAGTAATGTCACAATGGGGTTCTTTCACAAAGTGAGCTTAGCACTATTAACAACTCTTTTAGTTTCTTACTTGTGAAGATGACAATTTGGCCCATGAGGGCAATGGAGGGACATTCACATGGGTCATGTGCGAAGGATGCACAAGGTACAATGTTTACCTTACACGAGATGGTCATGAAAACACAAGACCCATTTGCTTGGAATAAGAAAAAGCTAAATTGCAATATAGTGAGAGTTAGTATCACGGTTAAGAGTTGACCAAGGAATTTGGTCCCACTTTGAAACAATGGCACGAGGGTAAGTTCAAGAGGACCATTCCTTACAACAAGAGTTATTATTTCATACTATAAATTTGATTGTCGTTTTCCACCCAAAATGGAAACACACCTATACTATTTGTTATTTCCTTTTGATGATTAAGTGATTTTCTAGGTCAACACATCACTAGCAAATAGGTAAAATCCACCATTTTAAAATTGTTACTTTCAATTCTAACTGATACAATCACCATCCAAATTACGACGGTACAAATAGTTTTAATAACAAGATTTCAAATTCATCCTCCTATAATGATTCAGAAACTATCTATAGAATTCTCTTACAACAGTTTCCATTGCAACATAATACAGTCAACTTCTTTTGCTTAACCAAACATACGGAAGTACAACTAAATATGAAGATAGTCAAACATATAAGGTAGATAAGATAAGATAAATATATTAATGTCCAACAAATGACCACAAAAGTAGGTCAAAGGAACTGTAGAAAACAGCGAGCACCGATACGAAGCGGGAAAAATAAAGAGTTCCCAAGAAAGACGAAAACAAAAGCCAAAGAGGTGGCCAACTGGAAGAAGAAATCACACGCACCCCAAAATGGGGGTGGAAATACAAGTGAGAGGAAGAAAGGGGAAAAGATGACCAAGGAGAAGAAAAGAGGAAAGCCCATGAAGGGATGGTAGATCCACCTCTCCTAACATCCGAGGCCGACTGGAAGACGCTAAGGATAGAATGCCAAGCCAATATAGTATAACTAAATATGAAAAATAGTACATTGTACCAATTTAGTAGAACAACCATGTTAGAAACCATATACATCTTTAACATTCAATCTTATAAATCTTTTATTACCACTGTGCTACCTGCAACTTGTAAAACCATGTTATCATGGGTCAGCGACAACTACTAACATGGCAATCTCCTACGATCTAGCACTTTTCACGATTGCGTAATTTTTCATTCACCATATAATCAAACACTAGCACACAGTATAGAGAGGGTAAGGAATGCATTGCAATTTTATTTCATTTACAATCAAGAGAGAGAGAACAGAGATAAAAACACCATATTTCTCACAAGCAAATTTCTCAAAACAAGTAACCAAAGGAGGTTCTATACAGTCATGTGATATTGTCTACAAGTTTCCCAATAGTTATTAGGCTTAAAGGAGGTTCCACGGTAGTTTTCCCATTATTGTTGCAAGTTTGCAAAAGTGACCAAATTAGCCAGAGTGGCTATGAAACTGAGTTCAAAAACCAATGTCTAAGGCTCAAACATACAATGTGTCAATTCTCATCTACTCCCCTATCTACAAGGAAACCCCCGAAGTCAACGAAACTCATTTCTGGCGACCAAGGTTTAAACTGTGACTACCTTTCCAGAGCTATTTATCGTAATTGTGTCAGTTTGTCCTTGTTACAAAACGACATGTGACCTACAAAACTAGCTTCCAAAGTGGTTTCCTCGAAACTAATGGTTGATTTCGATTGTTGTGGTGAAACTCTAGAGGTATGTGGTGGTAGAATTCCATTTCTCTTCACGGGTACCTTAACCGCGAACCAAAACCGAAATGAATTTTCAACTTTTGGCAGTTGTCCAAAGCTACGAAATGGCCAACTGGGCTCCTAGATGCGTGACGTTAAATGATCAAACAGTCATCGGAAGTTGTTCTGGAGGTTGTTGTGACATTCTACGTCACCAGGGAACACAGTCAAACCTTGACTTCTCCACTACGGGAGTTAGAGAGGTGTTATGTGCGTCGTTATAAAACGTGTTTTACTAACTTTTTGTAAGGTGTTTGAGTGGCATGTCTAAACGAAAACTCAAGTTCAATTTGCTATTTTGGAGGTTGTCGTTATCCTATTTCATCATCTAAGTCTTCCATCATCTCGGGACGTGATTCGAGAGCAAGGTTACACTCAAAATAGTCATTTCAGTTGTATAAAATATAAGGTAAATTTTAGCAATTTGTGCAATAAAAGTCATTTTGACTACCCAAAGATACTCTTCGTTTGATTTTAATTTTCGATACCACCGAGAAGTAAAACACTATAAATGCAAAATCATGCTAGATATAGGTGAGAAAACCATGCCTGAATCGAATTGGCAAGGCGTTGAACGAGGTGCTCTAGGCAGTCTGCGTTCCACAATCCTTTGCGGCATTCGTCAAGCAATTCACATGTTTCCTGTGTGCTTCAACCTTTTGCACACATGCATGTATGGAAGTGCAGATGGTAATCTTTTTTTTCCTTAGCCCACGTAGACCCATTCATTCATTTTCATGGCCAAACAAAACGCACCATTCTATTTGATGGATCTCCATATGTTGCAACTTTTTTTGTTGTTGTTGTTGTCAAACATCTATGCAGAAGTGCGTAGGTTGGGTGAGATGTAAAAGGTAAGCAAATTGATGACAGATAGAGGGATTTAAATATAATTGAATGTAGATGGATTAAAGGCCAAGAATGATGTGTGCTTGTAGTGCAGGGAGGCAGTGCACCCCCACAGCCACATCAGATCTATGTAAGGTTGGAGGAAATGTCTTGGGAGAGATACGCAACAGGGAGGAGGACCGATAAAGGTTGTGGAATCTTGCTTTACACCTGCCATTTGCATTTGCTTAGAAGGTTTCAAGACCTTTCAAAGACCCATTTTGTGTATTGTCTACAATCATTGTTGTTTTTTGAGGCCCTGCACATGTGAAACCTTTTATCAAACAGCCCATGTGCCTTGTCCATGCGTCCACATTGCATACATGTCTACCAAGGTAGTTGCATCTATAAAATCTAGCAAATTCATGTTCCCTTATGCTTGATGGATGCGCATACCCAGTTCCAAAGCTCCCCTTTTGGCACAGGCTAGGAGTGTGTTGGCAAATGTAAATTGATCTAGTTGGAGACCTGTTTGTTGCATATGGTGAAAAAGTCAGATTTGCATGCATGTCTATGGCATTTCAAATTCACTTCATAAAAAGCTTATACACTTTTCAACACCAACCAACACAGATCTCTAGATCAATCTCAGAGTAAGCTCTTATGAGCAAACCAAAGTTGTGCAAATAAAAATACTCTGATTTTGGCACAAGAAAAGGAAGAGTTGGCATGGTTTACACCTCCCAAGCATCTTTTTGACATACAGACCGACCCCAGTGACTCCACCAATCTTTGCCTTGGCATGAGGCCCAACTAGTTGCATGTCGTGGGTGCTTCCCCCAAAAGGTAGCTTTCAACCATTCCATCACCATAATTCTCCCCTCCCACCTTTTTCCATTAAAGGCAGTCCATACACATTTAAAGCTTCAGATTTTCAGGGCATTTGGTCTAATACACCATATGCAATCATGTGACCTCTTAGCCAAATGGAAAACAAATTCATTTATGCCCAAATGCACCCACAAAAATCAAAAAAGATCTACTTATTTTAAAAATCTCATTTTCATTTTCATATTTTATTTTTTAATATCCATAAATTTATTTATTATATTTTTATTTATTTTTATTTTATCCCCGCTTCTTTTACTCTATTTTTTTTGTTTTCTTATCAATTATCATTATTATAGTCATCACCATCATCATCATTATTATTACTATTATTGTCATTGCTAATATAAATTCAATCAAATTTGGATTAAGTTTCACACGCAAAGCCACTAGGCTAGGCTCGACGGGGTCACACATTCCGTTCGAGCTCATCTAAGAATGAAACTTGATTCGAGTTCACGTTGACAAGATTTAAGTTTGGAGGAAGTCTACACTTGCTCCATACCGAGGCACTATGACAAGCACCAATAGATTTCGAATTAACGAGGCCTCTCTCTCTCATGCAAAGATTCAAGCAAACTTGGCATACATGCCATATTTACTAGGGACAGTGACTTGGATCACATCCTTGTGATGGTGAGCCCACAGTGACCACCATTCACAGTGAGGAGGAGTAGGGAATCTCCTTCCCCTTATGAGAGCATCATCCTCAATGCGACACAAAGCCAAGGTTCAAAGGGGTACTCACGAGCAAGGGGGAACGAACATCGACTCAAGACAAGAGCAAAAAAGGATCTTGTTGCTGAAATACGACCATACGGGAAAAAGCAAAATTTGTGATTTTCTCAACTTCTTTATGTTTTGTGTTTGTTTACCATAGTTAATTAATCCTTAGTTTGGTACTCATGTCCAGTATTTCTCGAAAGCAACATGAAATTTTTAGTTTTATCATAAGTGTATTCATAACTAATAGTTTTCTCATAAGTACAGTTCTTTGATTCCTTGTTCCTTAACATTTTCATTGATGAACAATTTATTGTCATTGTTTAACAAATAAATTTTAAGCTTCCAACAAGTTGCCCAATCACATGACATCACGACAAAATACAAGGTCCACAACACAACACAAGAAACCCACAAAACACCCTTTTATCACGTTTTCATGATAGTAACCCAAACAAAACCACCAACCCAAGCATAGGCTGACTCCACAACAAGGAAGTCCATACACTTCGCACTCACCTAACCAAGGTGGAGAAACACATTAACCAACCATGAGGCTATGACAACACAACAGATTACCATAAAAACACCACATTTCCTCACCAAGAGGACACCCACATACCTAGGAGGGGACAGTACACCGATCACCCAACAGCATGTTCCTCGTATCATAGACTCCATACAAATAGGTTTATAATGGGGTATGCATAGAACACAAGAAAAAAGAGTAGTGACATAAACACATCTATAACAAGATCCCCAATGAATCCAAGTAAGTATATATATATATATATCATATATAGTATCCATATGATATACCATAGTATATATATATATATATCAAAAGAATATGTAGTCCAATGTTTCAACCTCTCCTCAATAGAGCTAAAAGGACCAATCAAAGATGTATCAAGTATCCCATCTATATGATCTATCTGGTGTAACTCGCATACCCCAAAGTACACTAGTCCTCAAGTAATCTACAATTTTAAAGAGTGTAACTAGTCCCAAACATAACCATGGAATTATGAACTAAATATCATATCCATATCAAGGGTAGGTGAACATCATCCTAGGGTGCAAAGAGAAACGCGAATCAATGTCAAACCCACCAACTGGTACTGTCATAGTCATAAAGGCCACTCCACCAAGGAGAACTAATTATCATGAGAATTTCATTCCACCATTAGGAGTAATGAGTATCATAATAGTATCTCAACCATAGAGGGATAAGTGTCACATGTGTCACTCCACCATAGGAGGATTGAGTACCATATAGTGTCACTTTACCATAGGAGGAACTGAGTATCCAAGTATCCAAGTGCGGGATGGGTCATTCCATGGTCCTAGACACGTAGATCCTCATCATCTCGAAAATGAAGAGCATGTCCTGCAACACCAATCATGCAGACATGGACACCTTGGGTGTACCCCAATACAACATGTATACACATTACGAACAAGTTAGAACCATCTCATTAGATAAGTAAGAAAATTCCACATAATACTCTTGACAAAAAATTATCCAAGTAGCCTCAAAAACCATAAAGTTTCAAATTACAAAAAATAAATGAAATCAAGAATTCTCTGAAACTACATAGAAAAATGACCAAGTATTTGCATTCAAACTACAAAAATATCGTTAGAAAATACAAAAATTAAGAAAGAATGAGCCTCGAAGCTTCCCAATAAATCAAATAAATTAAATGTTGGCTCTAAGAGAGTGAAGTTTACAAATAGAATACACATGAAAATATCCACATCATAATTATTGTGTGCAGCCTCTTGTGGCCACATTGTAGGGGTGCTACATTATCGAGTGTGCATCTTGGCAAACGTATAATCACATTAAATGATCAAATAATGTATCTGTCCATAATCTTTGACTAAATCACAACCTTCCAACTAAAGCATAATGTCCCACAATATCTGCATAATTTGGAATAAGAGCAATTTATTTATACTAGCAAACAACATACACCTAGAATGTCACCACAGACCCAGAACAAAGGTCTCCAATAGTGTTATCAATTAGAAATTCACATAATTAGTCGCTCGGATTATTCCAAGAGTGATTATTGATGGTTATCAAAGGACTTATAGTTTTGAATATTTGAGAGGAAACCATAATTGTTAAATGCATTGATGCAAGAATTAGTTAGTAAGGAGATTTTATGATTTAGGAGAGAAATCATGTCAATGTAGTTATTCGATCATCGAATGTCAAGAGAGGAGATAAAATCATCAATGAAAATTTGGTGAATATGATCAGTTATCATATGTACAAGAATAAGAATAGAGACATCTTAAGATTACGGCAACAATGATTACACCCTGATAAGTTGACAATGTATCCATAATGTAGTAAGAATTCATGTGAAGAAGGGTTTAAGGCCAAATAAAGTGTTTCCAAGAAAGGTAAATAAGTCTTTTCCAAGTACCAAATATTGCCAAATTTTTTATACCCGAATACTATCAAATACCATACCCAATTGCCATAACCATCTAATGAATAGAGCTCACAGAGAAACTAACCAATCTCCTAATATCTCCCACATTAGTCTATAGGTGTCTCCCATAGTACCACTATTGTTTAAAAGTTGGTACCAAGACCAATCAATGAAACCATAAAATCCGAATATATCTTGTGGGTTTGACACAATATGAGTCTATAACATCAGTATTGGGGACCCACTATACAACATACTCATGCAAGGATTCACATACATGGTACAATAAGTGGACCATAAAAACATTATAATAACTCCACATAACACACCAACAAGACTCGACATGACACTCATGTTACACACAAACAAACAAGCACACAAGATTCATTCCAAATATATCCCAAAGGTTCAGGTGTTTTAAATTCCACTTTGATACTATACTATAATGGCCCATAATTTCACCACTCAAAATATAACATTAATAACTTGGAAAATTTTGTTGTTGTTGTTGTTACTATGACACAATACTGCTACACCTATGTACTTATCATATGACACATAACATTGGGCCCACATATAAAACTAACACTTACATTTACATAATTCCAATGAACACTTGGTTTATAGTTATACTTTTGTATGCATTGAATGTTTGGTTACTTAAGAAGTATTTCATTTGTTGAAGCACAGATTAATAACTTTAATAACACACAATACTACATTACATATGACGTTCATTTCATTCATAAGGTTCAATCATGTGTTAGTTTCCATATATTTGTTCTCATTACTTTTTTTCAAATCAAAAGTCAATTTTTTTTCCTAACACCAAGGTTTTAGGTCCAAGTGTGTGCAACTCCAGTGTGACTTGAAACGATCACTAGCCATCACTCAAGAAAGTGAAGTGCTCATGAGTGATTTGCTTAACCCATAATAGGTTTCCTAGCCACCATTCTTCTACATATTCTAGGTCATGAAAAGTCCCACTATATAAAAGGAGAAGAATATAACTCAAAACACCTTTCATGAGGTCCTTGTGCACCTCCTACCAAGGTGTTTTGTAGATACATAAGTAGGTTCAACCACCATTTATCCTTCTCTTAATTAGGTAAGATGGAGATGCTCATCTCAGCATAAGAGTGTTACTATGAAATGACATCAACGTTTCCCCATGTTATGAATGAACAAAAAACCCATCAATTAAATAACATGTCTCTCAGGTTCACAAATGCCACAAAGACTTGTTACTAGTCTAGGGGTAAGGCCCCCACTCAAGCCTATCACTTGAACAAGGGTTGTTAAGAAGATCACTAGTTAAACCTCTATTAGACCTAAATGAAGTCCTTTCATGGTATAAACTATGCTTGGCTCAAGATTGCCCTTCAAACATTTCTCTAAGTCATCCAATGACACAATTAGGGGAAATAATGCTCGCAAACAAACATAGGAAAGGGATTTATTTGTTTGATGGATGTGACAAAATCTATTCATACAAGATAATTTCATGTGAATTTATTACCACAACTACTAATAAGGGAGACTAACTCCCTACTTAGAACCATAAAAATGCTCCTCTTATTTCTTGTAGTGACATCGTCTCCTGATAAGGTTGAAACGTTATAAGATATTACCTCATTTGTTTTCTTCCAATTGGGAATAACATAAAGGAACTTGGATTTTTTTTTTTTATAAAAGAAGTTACATTAGTTATCTTTCAGCAATAACAAGTATAGCCTATCAATTCCATTCCACATCATACACTAGGGGTTTTCACTTAGATCCAAAAGGGGATGACCATATAGATTCACGGTGGAAAGGGTTCCACCTTATTTCCATTTGTTACCAAAATTGTTATAGCAGTATACTATTATACATCACTATATATTTCCTTATGATAATCACGAAATTCCCATCCTTTCATCGCTTCTTTAGTTCACTTTAAATGAGCAAGATATTACTTAGTCATCACCCTAAATGCACTTAAATGCACACAAACACCTACTTCCTAGTTTCTAAAAGATATGAGACAATGAAGTGTTTTGCATGATTATCATGATATATGATTGGATCTTTTAACAAGGTATGCAATGTTCATGTGACCCACTTACTTGGGTCTCCCTTGGTTAACCAATTTTATCCTAGATCCTAATTCACAAAGAAGTTCCCATTTACACATCTTGATAAGTAAAATCCTCCCTATGTGTGGTATGAGCTACTCCCTTAAGGTGGTGCACAACTCAGATTCCAAACGCCATATGTCACTAGGTTCATAATAAGATACTTGGGTTGATTTCTTTAATAGAACAAAGATTCAACTACACACTATATGTTACGTACAATTGTGAATGTTATGTGCTTTTACATGGCTTAACAATGGTTATAGCAAAGATTAGTATCAAGCTTATAATTTCATTTTCTACATTGCAATATCATCTTCACACATACCATTAGATCAAAGAACATTATTCCTTCACAACATTATGACGTTGTGCGTCATGTCATATAATAATAGGGGTAGGCACAATACCCCCCATATATCTCGTCGAGTCAAGTCTCTATCATTCGTTCGAGTTTGGGACTAACAACCATATCTTTACTAGATGTCAGATCTGATCTATGTCAGTTGCCAGATAGACCCCTAGAAATGTATATTGTATACATGTATGCAATACTGTATACCGGAAAGGAGGGGCGCACACGTACGCGTATGTGTACGCACAGGGAACCATCGTAGGCGGTTAGGTGCACGTGTGTGTAGGCGCAAGACCGTCGGAGGTGGTTAGGCGCATGTATACGCACACATGTGCAAGTGCACGATAACCACGTACCCGTGCATAGGCGAGGCCAGATGGGGGGATCCCATTATCCCGGAAATCGCCATAGTTTATCTTTCTTTCCATTATTCACGATTATCAGGATATTTTCTTACACTCATGCTAACATCTTTTACTTTCCTCGACTATCTATTGTTCCTTTAGAAAACATATTTCTAATTCATACAAGAGTATCAGTCAACTAAATCACAAATACCGTACCATTATCATTTCCTTACAAAATGAAATGTGGTTCTCACTTGAAATAATACAACCATGAAATTCCATTAATCATTACCTAGATGAGGCCCCAATTTCAATAACTACATACATTTCAATAACATGTGACTGTAAAACCTGATAATGCTACTAAATCTTTGTCCCGGGTACTTGCAACCAAATGCATAGTCAGCCCAAACAGTTGGCATGGCAATCTCCTACGACCTAACGCATTTCATGTATGCATATTTTTCATTCACAATGATATCAACACTCTGACATACAGTTGGAGAGGATAATTAGTATATATTCAATTTAAAAGTATTTTCAACTTTAGAGAGAGGAGAGAGAAAAACACAGGATTAACCAAAAACAAAATTATTTTAGCGAGTAATAGAGGTTCCATACACTCTCATGAAGGTGTCCTAAGGTCTCTCAACATTTATTAAGCTTAACGGGGGTCCCACGACAGTTTTCCTGTCATCATTGCAAGTTTTAAAAAGTGGCCAATTTAGGGGTAAGTGGCTACACAATTGAGTTCCCAAACCAACGTCCAAGACTCATACACACATTATGTTTAGTTACCATCTACTCCCCTATGTATAAGGAAACCCTCAGAATCAACAGAACTCATTTTTGGCAACCAGGGTTCAAACTATGCCTACCTTTCCAGAGTCGATTATCATAACTGCATCAATTTGTCCTTACTGCAAAACAACCAATGGCCTACAAAACCCCATTTGCAAATCTAGCTTCCAAAGTATTTTTCTCGAAACTAAAGGTTGATTACGATCGTCATGGTGACAATCTAGAGGTATGTGATGGCAAAAATCCGTTTCCCAACACGGATCCCCAAACCACGAGCCAAAACCAAAACCAAAACCAAAACCAATTTCTATCTTTTGGCAGCTGTCCCAAGCTGCAAAACAGCAAATTGGACTCAAAATCACATGTCGTTAAATGAGCAATGAATCATCCAAGGTTAGTTAAGGGATTGGCATGACTCCCCATGTCATGGGGGAAAACGGTCAAATGTTGGCATCTCCTCTAATGGAATCGGAAAGGTGTTTTGCACGTCATTTTTAAGCGTGTTTTGTTAACTTTTGCAAGTTGTTTAACAGTAAGGTGTTTGTACGCATTTTTGCACTCAACTTACAACTAATGATTACACTTTCTAAATTTGTTTGTCTACATTTTAAATTAGTTTCAAACGCATTCCGAGACAGGAGTCAACACTCTTAAGCAGTCATTCTGGTTGTGTGGGAGAAATTAACTATTAACGTTTTAAACCACAACCAAAGTCCTTTTAGTTAACCAAAAACATATTCATCAATGAATTCTAATTTTCAATACAATTATGAATGAAGAACAACACTACGAAAAACATGTGAGATTGTAATGTCCCTTTCTAGGGTTGATTGTGAAAATAAGGGTTTTGCCACAAACCCAAATGCAAGAATTCAGATTTTTGGAATAGCACTAATCAAACCCTAGTAGCCAACTGAAATCACACCTTTAGGGTATCAAAAACCAGCTTAGAAAATTAACAAATAATCCTCTAGGGCAGTGAACTATACCAACACTTAGGAGCAACAATTCTCATACAAATCTAACCAAAAATGATATAGAATGTTCCCAAATAATTTAATCAACCATATAGAAATTTATCGAGTTGATGAAATACAGCTTAAGTATGAAAACACAGAAGGATTGGGTGCGCAGGCACAAGACGCGCAGGACCGCGTGGAAGTATAGCAAAACAGGACGCGCCTAAAACAGTTTGAAATTAGGACTTAGCCGTTTTGCAAATTAGGGCTAAATTTGGACATGGAGTGAAGAACACGTCATCTAGGAGACTTGAAGACCACGCAAAGGCTATTTTGGATAAGCGGAAGAACAAGCGCCATACATGGCTTTGAAGCTATTAATAGGATTAAACAGCAGTTATTCTAGTAGAAAATCTATTATTAACGAGCTCGCATGCTTTTGTATTCTCATGTAAGGGCGCATGGCTATTATTAGCATGTAGCCTATTTTTCAAAGGTGCATCGGCGGTGAAGGGCAAGTCCCCACCCCTATAAATATGTATTGATTTGCACGGTTTAGGTATCGGATATTATTGTAGTGTTATGATGCGAATTTATGAGCGCACATAACCATGGAGACTGTATGATGTTTGAAGCTTTTGTGTTTTGTAGTATTTAATATAATGGGACTTATTGGCTAGATATTGGTATTGGATGTAACTGAGCATGGATATTGTATAGTAAATATGATTATAGTAACTGTTTAAGTATTATTTACATGGTTAAGATCTAGATCTGGTTTATGCATTATGGTTTAATTGATTATCTGTTATAAATCTAAAATATACATTCAATCATGTTAAATTGTTGAAGATTCTTCTCTAAAGAGGGACCTAGAACCCTTGCACGCTTTGAGTGAGCGCTCAGTTCAAGCTGAGTGATGTGCCAACACGCCTTGGGCTGTTGGTGGTAAAATCTAGGCTACAAAATTATTCCAGCCAATATACTTCATAAATTAAGGAGAAATAAGAGCCAACACACAGCTGGAATTATTAACATAATCAACAGAAGTACAATCCACAAAATTAGCTGAAAATGAAGTCTCCAAACCCCTATAAACACCAAAGGAGTGATAGATCAGCCTTATAAATTAGAAGAAATTTGAGTATCAACTTGAGACACCAAATTGTGTCCTAGAAGGCACTGAAATTCTCCTCCACCCAAGTCGCCACCCTAGGAGAGGGTGCCAAATTTATGAAGAAACCTTATAACTCCTCTTCTTCAATGCCCTAGCTGCCCAACCAGCAAGATAGTCTTCTGTGAAGGCCTTGGAACCACCAAATTGGAGAGTTTTCGTTCTCCAACCTTCAACAAGGGTGGGTTTTGTCTTCCTTGCTTGCCACATAAAAGGATTTTTGCCTAGTAGTGGAATGGAATACAACAACCAACCCTAAAACCAAATAGATAACATTATAATAGGCAAAAACATGCCCAAAATGAGCCTATGCAACCCCCTTATATATCCATATGGTGGCACCAAAAATCTCTAAGGAAGAATTCCCCAAGACCGACCTTAATTAAAAACTTTATTTTATCTTTTAGCTTGTCTTAAAGCTCTCCAACCCAGCCGACCTGCTTCATAGGAAAAATATAAAAGAAAAATAAAATTATTAATTAAAGAAAGACTAGAATATAACCCAAGGGCCTCCTTTGTTCATCTACTTCTTGCCCACGGGAAGAAGAATGGGCAAGAAGCCTTCAAATGGATTAGTTCGAAAAAGGAGACATTTTAACACAACCAAAGTCATTTTATTACCAAAAACATATTCATCAATGAATTCTAAATTTTGATACAATTATGAATGAAAAACAACACTACAAAAAACATGTGAGATGCAGGAGGGGAGAACCATGCATGTTAATTGATGAAGCAATGTATGAGGTGCTCAAAGCTAGTTTGAACATGAACAAGCTACGAGTCCACCACAAGAGCATATGACAACCAGTTCATGTGCATTGCGTAAGCATTCAACTTACAAACATGTCTATCACCCAAACTTCTTGTGAACGATGAAAGAGTGGAGTTTTCCCTTTTTGTGAAAGCACATTGTTGAGAAAAACAGGTCTGCAATAGTTGAAAATATATGTAGAAGTCTATAGGATGTTGAGTCACATTATTAGTCAACTTCCAGACATTCATGTCAAGTGTCAACACCATACCCTAAATGCATAGCATGCCACATACCCAATGCCAAGTCATTTACCGCATACATTCCAACCAAATCCAACGTGTCCAAGTGCATATTTTAATTCCAAGCATTATTTCTAAGCACCAACGTAATAACTAATATTCTCTACATTTCAAAGCCCGCGTATTACTCTCCACATGGCCAAGTCAAAACCCATACCAAGCTTCAAGCACCAAGCGGTCCCATGACCTGTTTCAAAGCTCCCATTTTCACACAGGCAGAGAGGATTCAGACAATGGTTGTGGAGTTTGGTTATACACCTGCCAAACGCTCTTATTTGAAAAGTTCCAAGGACTTTTAAATAAGCCCATTTTGTGCATATCTTACAACCATTGCAGTCTAAGAGGCCACATTTCTTTTTGAAACTTTTTGTCAAACGTTTCACAGCCATGCCTAAGCTTCCACATTTGCACACCTATCGGGCAGTCGCAGGTCATGATTTCTAGGCTTTGATGGATGTCCATACCTTGTTCCAAAGCGTTCATTTTGGCACCAGTTGGAGGATGTTAGCAGAGATTGCAGAGTTGGGCTTTAAACATACCAATAGCATTTTCTACAAGCATTTCAGTTATGCACTCCCAGCTTGGAGCTTCCACTCCTCCCTTGCACCAAAACAAACATCCACCCTTGTGCAGGTCCAGCAGACCAAAGAGGAAGAACCATTTGCCTTTGCACTTGGTAAGATGTATTTTCTGAAAGTCTCCAGCAACGTATGGACAGAAGTAAAGGCATACTATCAATCCCTTTCCAGCGTCCTCTAAGCCTGTGCTAGCTTGGCGCTTGGTTAATGCTCTGATACCACAAAGAATTCTTGGAAACTCCCCATTTTGGCACGATTTGAGCGTCCACTTGCTAGAGCATCTGGTGGAATCCCAATGCCTTTTTCAGCAGACAATTAAATGCTTACCTTGTCATACTGCAATTGCTTGAAAATTTCCCAAGCCTTCTCCACCAAACCCAGTTATGACAAGCATATAAATATATTTATTTATCTCCTTATAATTTAAAAAGAATCTTAGATTTGCAATTAATTCCATATAAGATACCAAATTACAGTTTTTCTTTTTTTTTTTTGCTAAAACTTACCCTTTTATATGATCTATATTTATTTCTGTTTTTTTTTTTAATTTCCTTTATTTATTACATGTTATTTTAACATATTATCAACATCATTATTGTTATGTACACAAATAAAAATACAATTTATCCACTTATTACCGTTTATTATTATTATTATTTAATATTCATTATGATCTCCAATTTCCCCGCGAAAAGAGGACTTTTACGGCTTTACAATGGTTCGGCTAACGTGCAACCAAACGTCACACTCTCATACCCCAAATTTGGATGCATGACAAGGCACTTACGAACTTCAACTTGAGGAGATCTCGCTCAAATAGAGTTCAAGCAAACTTGGCATACATGCCATATTTACTAGGGACACTGTCTTGGATCAAATCCTCGTGATGGTAAGCCCACATTGACCACCATTCACAGTGAGGTGGAGTAGGGCACTATAGTAATTCTCAAACCATGAGACTTCTTGATACCATCAACCAAAATCTCAACCTTCTTTCCTTGTTGATCTTCAAATTTGTCAAACGTATACTACAAAAGTTTAAGCTCCCCACAACTCTAATTGCTTTGTCTACTTGGTTCACAATTAATTCCTTGTTTATTTGAGATTTCTCCACTACTAGTAAATTAGGTTCCACTATTTCTATTTGCATAGGTTCTTCCATCCTTAGAATTGTTTCTGGAATCCCTATCTAAAATGCATCTTCTTGTATTTATGAAAGATCTTCTACCAACATATTTCCTTTATCACCTGAATTTTCCACAAACTAATCTACCTAATCATTCTTAAATCATAGTTACCAAGTATGGAAATCCGAATTTGTTAGGAAGGGTGAAAAATCACAAAACTCAAAATTCACAAAAAAAAATCTTGAAATCCAAATTAGCATACATGTGCGCACACACACACACACACATTGACATGAGCGTATGTAATACCAACGATTGATGAGCAAAAAAATTTAAAATATGTGAAGATGAGAAATGCATAAATGCCTCAAATTGAATAACATTAAAAGACAGAAAAAGTATCAATGCTTTATATTTAAGAGCCTCAACCCAAAACTGAAAGTGAACTTTTAGGTTTTAAACATCTACATTAAACCATGTTTCAACATCAAAATATGCTTCGAAATTAAAACTAGTACCAATAAATTCATCCAATCCTCTAAAATCATCAACATCAATAATATTTCTTGTTCTTCTTTAAATAATGGTTCTTAAGAGTGAGTATTGACATATTCTTTTGCAAAAACATTTTATAGCAATCATAAATTGTTGTGGATAAACACGAAATCTAACAATGTTAAAAAACTTAATCAATTCTTCTTGGTACCAATTAAATCGTGTGTATTCCAATTAAATCTGTTAGGGAGGGCAAAAAAATCACAAAGTTTAGAATTCACAAAAAAAATCTTGAAATCCAAATTAACATACATGTGTGCATGCGCAAGCACACACTTGACGTAAGCATATGTAATACACACAAAAACATTAGGAAATATACAACGATTCATGAGTAAATTTTTTTGAAATATGTGAAGATGAGAAATGCATAAATGCCTCAAAATTGAATACCATTAAAACATAGAAAAATATCAATCCTTTAGATTCAAGAGCCTAACTGGAAATTGAAAGTGAACGTTTAAGTTTTAAACATCTACATCAAACCATGATTCAACATCAAAATATACTTCAAAATTAAACCTAGTACCAACATATTCATCTACTCCTCTACTAAAATCATCGACATTAATAATATTTCTTGTTCTCCTTTAAAGAATCGTTCTTTAAAATGAGTATTGGCATTTTGTTTTGCAAAAACATTTTATAACAATTGCCAATTGTTATGGATAAACACAAGATCTAGCAATTTTTAAAGTCATAATCAATTCTTCTTGTTACCAATTAAAACATGTGCATTCCAATATTTTTCAATACAAAAATACTAGAAACATGTTTTTGGATTTGCATCAAAAGCTTTTGCAACTACTACATAAAATCCCATACATTGGACACCATATAAAGCAATGTCACATAATCCTATCTTCTTGTGTCACCTAGAGGGTAAAAATTTTAGTTGGTTCTTGAAAATAGGAAGCTTTTTCTAGCCCTTTTCTTCTCATTTTCATCACAAACCAATATGTCTATTATTTTGATTAAACCTTTCTTTATCTTTCATTTGAGTCATGATTTGCCTCTACTAGCTCAAGATTTAAATAGAAAGCTAAGGCATGTAAATTATGAGGTAGAATGTCTTGTCAAATGTCCAAAATGTTTTAAATACACTAAATTTTTTCAACATCATCTACTAGTACTTCTGGATTTTCCCTATACTTTATTGATGGCCTCATAAATATAAGTTTGTGCAATATTTGTTGCTATCAACCAGGCTCCAAAGATTGACAAGCAGCTCAAACACTTTGTAGTCTTCTTAGCCCCTATCCCAACATGAACATGCTGATACAGGTTTTTCAGCATTTTTCACAATGCTTTCTTTGGAAAGCTTACACTATGTCCATTCTTCATTAACCACCACTTTCTCAATGTTGTTCTCCTTCACCTTTCTTTCCATAGTCATAAAATTAGTTGAAATTTTTATTTTATAAGGGAAGAGAAACTCACACTTTGCAAATAAATGATACGAGGTCAAAGTCAAAATATGATCAAGTATATAACTTTGGGGAAAAAAAAACTTTTGATAAAACATTACTCACCCACTCAGATTTCCCTAGATCTTCCAACACAAAATTCAAAAACATGTGTTTCATATGGTACCCAAAATAAATGAGGAAATTCATCCATAAATTGTTCCCCTGCTTCATTATATGTTATAACTTCAACAATATTTTCATCTCTAATTTCCAAAATAGCAAATTCAAAATATCTGAAAATAAAATAATACTCGTCACTTAGTTGTTTGTATCAATAAATTCGATAAAGATTGCACTTTGATGGCATTGTGTCAATAAGTTTAAAAGGGTTTTTCACCACATCACAGTGACTATAAAACTCTCCAATTCTTTTTCAGTTTATTTCCCTCATTAGATAAAAATGTCAACTCTTATTCTAGGAGACATTTTAGTTTCGAAGTATGGCATTTTGTATTGTTTACCAAAATTGACTCTCATGTCTACCATAGCTTTAATAAATAGATTTTGAACAGCATTTTAAACGGCAGCAATTGCAAAGAAATACCAAGCCTCTAATCTGTCCACATCGTATTTTTTATCATCTTACACATAGATTTCAATGAAGGTTGAGGTATCCCAGCTAAAATTTCACTTGTTTGGGCAAATGTGATGGAGTGGATCTAATGAAATAACCATACTATGAAGTATTGTGAAATATTTTAGCTTTAATGTCGACACAATAAACTTTAATTCATATTTGGCTCTCATTCGACATATAAAATCCACAAACTTTACTTCAGTCATTGCTATTGGGAAATGACTGAAACAAGACCTGAAGTTTTGTCAGATAGCAACAACTAAAGTAAAATATGCAGTGTTCATAAGTCAAATGAGAGCTAAATATGAATTAAAGTATAATGCCTCAACACTAAAGATACAGTGAAAGTTATAACTTTGTACAATACTTCACAATTTGACTCGTTTAGTAGTTCTTCTGCATGAGGTGCTTATAGCCATCCTCCTTTTTTCCATGATGTTGTCCTCTCACACTCTGCAGAGGGCTTACAGGAACAGCTTGATGCCCTTGCTTTTGCAAACTCTAGCAGCTGGTCAACCTTACTAAAACTAAGGTCGTGATCTTCAATATCTCCAAGCGCTCTCTCTCTAGATTCCATTTTTTCTACAGAGGGGAACTTCTTGAGATCCTCATCCTCAATCGCAGCTTTGACTTTGGCTAATTCTCTGATCAAGGACAACAGATTATTGATGTGGCTTGACATAGAGACTCTTTCATCCATTTTGAACCTATATAACTGAAGTTTTAGGGAAATTTTGGCATTAACTGCTTTCGCTCCAAATAATTTATTTAGAGCATCTCAAATTTCCTTGGATGATTTGTCTAGGTCTACATGATGAAATTCACAGTCAGAGAGAGTAAGGCCAATAATAGCTTTCACTTTATCATCTCTGCTCTGCCAATTTAACAGTTTAGATGCATCGGTGGGTGCTTTCTCTTTCCCGTTTCCTATGCCCCACAAATTTTTATTCATAAGTTGCATTTGTATTTTCACTTTCCATGTATGAAAATTTAGACCAAAATATTTTTCTACTGGAATTTCCATAAAATAAAATAAATAATACTGTGTATTTACCGAGATAAGTAACCAGAGAATAAAATACCAGTTCTTTGCTGCAACTATGATGTGCACAGTTTTGTGCCCTAGCAGATAGAACAAACAATATGAAACTTTGTTGTGCCCTCAATTTGATTCGCGAATGTGTGACTGTATTTTTGCCTTTTCGAATTCATGAGCCACGTTTTTGTGTATATGCTTCCCTACAACTAATTTCGTGTCTATTTCGTGGCTATTTCATGCTTAAAAATCGCAACTGTATTTTGCATGGTTTCGTGTCTTCGTCTTCCCACGACTTTGGCTTTGTTTTAATGGCAGAAATGCCTATGAAACTTTGACGGAAAAGGGCGGAAATTACTGTGTTGTTACGTGCCTGTATATGCCCTAATAATACTTCTGAACTGTGAAACCCGACTGCATATAAAAGGCTCGCAGACTGTATATTAATGGCATGACTGTATTTTCGTGACTGCAATTGTATAATAGTGCCTTGAATTCACTTCAACTTTCATTTCTTACGACTGTGGCCCTCAATTTCACTTCAATTTTTCCCTCAAAAATCGTTTTTTTTTTTTAATTTTGATTCAGACTTCGTGCCCTAATCAGACTGATCTTCTTCCCTTCTCTCTTTCCTCGCTTGTCTTGCTCGGATACCAATGTTGGATACATGAACGAGGAAGAATAAAGATGAAGGCGTATTGCACACTATGGAGATAGTGTGCCCGTCATTATATTATAAATGATGTCCTAATGATGTCCTTATTTAATAAGCCTTACATTCTAATAATAAAGGCCTTAACTTGAGTCACTCATGGAGACCCATCATCCATAAACTTAGAGATGAATTTGGCTCAGAATCTAATTAAAGTATGGTTTAACTCTCATTTTTCAGCCTAATCCACTATTATAATGCATTAACCAAGTATATTCATTCTTAGTTGGAGTGGGATTACTTAATTAAGGTAATATAATTCCTTAGGCTAAGGAGTGGTCTTCATCTATTATTTTGGATAGCACTATTTGTTGCCATTTATCTATCAATTAATTATTTTTGCTCTTGATTTGAAAGCTATATTTTCAACAATTTTATCTTGATGATGGATCACAAAGGTTGACTCAAAACATCAATTTCTTTTCTCGCACAATTTTTTAGAAACTCTTTTCTAAACAATATGAACTATGGAAGCTCAAATTTGTTAATAAGAATTGGAAAGAGTTAGGAAGGGATTGAAAAGATCAAAGGTGTTTGAAACACTTATCAATATTTTGAGATTTGTTGATATCAATAAATCGTGCATAAGCTTTATTTATAAAATCCCAAACATTCTAGCAAATGTGGTTCAAGAAATTTAGTATATTTGGAACATTGTGGACTCTCAATCAAATAGGCAACATAATCATTTACATGCAACTTGTTATTAATATCCTAAGTTGATACAAGCAAAGCATTATTCAAACAAGGAGATAAATAAAGGTTTATTGATTCTTTCCCAACAATAAATAGGCTGGTTTGTGACAAAAAAAATAAGAAGCAAAAGATGAAAAATAAGCTATCTATTTTCAACATTCAATTGAAACTGATTTCCTTAAATAAGGCCCAAGAAGATGAGATGAGATGGCATCCCTATAAATGGAGACCAACTTATGGCGTATTTATGCCAAGGTTGCAAAAGCTCATCATGAAAATCCAAAACCAGGTTTTAAGCGCTCATGCATCTAGATTCTAAACGAAATTGGAGTCCACGTGATTTAATTCCTACCAACAAGAGGAACCAACTAGGACATAAAAATTGTTGAATCTTGTGTTTATCCACAACAATTTATGATTGCTTGAAAACTCTCTTGCAAATGAAGATGACAATCCTCACTTTGGAAAAGAATCCATTAGAAGAGATCAAGAAACTATTATTGATGTTGATGATTATAGGGTGGGAGTAGATGAAGATGCTAGCAGTAATTTTGATTTTGAAGAATATTTTGATGGGATGCTTAAAACTTGAAAGTTCCATTTCAACTGCAAGCTTAGGCTTTTGGATCTACACTTTGCTACCTTTTAGTGCTCTTGATATATGAGACTCTTATGTATTTCTCATTTTCGTATATAAAATTATGCTCACAAATTGTTGTGTAGTTTTTAATGTTTTTGTGTGTTTTACATGTGTTTGCCAATCAGATCAGAATATATATATATATAGAGAGAGAGAAATCTGAATTTCCTGAACTTTTTCAGAAATTCCAGATTTACAGATTGTTTAGCCTTCCCAAAAGGATCCAGATTTCTGAACTTAATCACTGCACTTGATATAACACAGGAACATCATTGTGCCAATGGGAGGAAATATAGAATGGAAATGGGTGAGTATGATAAAAAAAATGTAGAATAAAAAGAAAAATTAGATAATAGTGGATTCACAATCACAATGTATGACAGTTTTTTCTATGTTCATCCCTAATAGGGGTCAACATTAATTTTAAATGAATGAAATCTTTTCAACTTCTGGTTAGTCCCTTGGAACAAATATTCTATTTATCTATACTCTATTTCTGTTTCTGAAAGGGATGTTTCCGTGTTCAAGAAGGTTAATCCATATTTTTCTTACATGGAATTAATAAGGCCACATATTTCTATCAGCTAAACAAGGAAAGGACAATAGTGCCATACAAGACAAAAAAATGAGGTTTCAATCAGAATATTTGAATTCCACAATAAGAGTTCCTACGCTTTACTCCTTGTGCTCCAGCTCAAATACAAGTGTGCATGTAAATGGAAATCAACTGACTATAACAAATTTACTCATAGGATTGAATATTCTAGGTTTCATTATCCTTATAAACTTGCACACCTTCCCCATAATATGACAAGCATATGGGTGGAATATTAGCTATGTTTGTAAATATAAGCATTTGTACAGACCTTGCAGTGTTCAGCAAGGCACTTTAAAAAGCAATTCATAAGTAGACACGTAAAAAAATTGTGTTATAACATTATTTTGAATTAATCTACAATATTGATTTGTTTTAATGCCCTTTATTAAAACGCTCAATTAAACCGAGTTAACGTAAAATTATGGAATAATATTTTTCTTTTAGAAAGAATTAATGAGAACCAATTTAAGTTTATGTTAACTTGTCTTGTTGTGCCACCACGTGGCACCATTGGCTTGTGTTGTTACGGTTTCTCGCATTGTGCGATGAAGTGACGGTTGTCAGTTAAATAGCAAGGCATATAACCGTGAAAACGATCAAAAGTTAAAAACGATTATTAGTTTAAAAGATCGCAGATTTAAAGGAACGTTTGTCAATCTCCGGCGATAACACTGGTGCATGCGGAGGGAGGCGATAAAGTGGCAATAACCAATCTCCTTGGGAGTAGGTTCTCCATATTTGTTTAAGCATTAAATTGCATTATTCTATTTTGAGATAATTGTTCAATCAATGTTTCCTAAGTTGCTCTTATTCTGTTATAGGTTTAAGCCATATAATTTTTGATAGGGAAAATTAATCATATTTAACTTGTAAAACTTATCCCTCTAAAGTTTTCTAAATCATCTTATTCAAACGCTACTTTAGATAAGTTTATTATAACATCACTAGGGATTATTAATTAACTTAAGTCACTTAGAAAAGTTAACTAAGAGTAAGTGGTGGTCAAAGTCCAGTACAAAAGTAGCATTTAATTTTAGCCTTATGATCAAAATGATCTCTACCGTTAGAATTTCAGGTTTCCTAGAAACCCTAAAAATCCTCCTTATGATTTGGGTAAAACTCATATCCTTCCTCCTTTCTAAACATTTCTCCTCTCATTATTTATTTTTCTTATTGTTTTGTTCATAGTTACCATGTTCTTACGAACTTAGTGAAAATTCTGTTCGAACCGTACTTTTTGGTTTGACCGAACTTCCGAACAAGTTTGGTCGAACATTATTTTTTCTTTTTTCAATTAAAAAATTAAAGTGAATAAATTTAAAGAACTTCAACACAACAAAAACGAAACAAGAAGCACTAATATCTAAGCACGTAAAGGTAAAACTTTGTAGATAATATATTTATTTATTATTATGGGCAATTGATTTTTCTTTTCAAATATCAGTATATATGTATAGTATTTATTATTTATATTCGTCAATTTTCTAAACCGAACCTTTTCAAAAATTCTGAACTTTCAAACTTTTTTTCCCTTTTGAACTATCCAGACTTTTCGAACATGGTAACTATGGTTTTGTTGCAGGTTTTACAACTTTCATGGAGGCTCAAGTGTACAATGGGAGGATATATACATATATATACCTTTATATATATATATATATATATATATATATATATATATCATCCCCCTCCCCTTAGAACACAATTTCATTCTGGAAGTCTCTGGAATAAGTGAGGGTATTGAACCCTTAGTGTAGCAGCATCCTCACATGTGGCAGCAGTCTCATCATATCGATCTCACTGTACTCGCACCTAATCAAGCTCACAACCTCGAAGGCCTAGGGTCCTACGCTCTAGAGTCACCCTATCATCCTCCACCTACAAAGATGTCCAATCTAAAATGTGAGAAGGATCCTGAACATATCTCCTCAATATTGAAACATGAAAAATGTCGTGGATCCATCACAAGCTAGGTGGCAAAGCTATACGATAAGCTACTAGTCCGATCAATTCCAGAATGTCAAAAGGTCCCACGAAACGTGGTGCTAGCTTAGAACCATTTCCATATTGGATAGGACTCTTATGTGGTTTGACCCACAAGAATACCATCGTGCCCACCTCAAAACTATGGTCAATCCTATGGGCATCTGCATACTTCTTATGCCTATCATGTGCCTCCTAAAGTCGTTGATAAGAACTACCTGTCTCTTCATATCCTGTATCATGGCAGAACCCAGCGCAACCCTATCCTCAATTCGATCCCAACTCAACGGAGTTCTGCACTCTCGTCCATACAACGCCTTATAGGGTGCCATACCAATAGAACTATGAAAGTTGTTATATGCAAACTCTACTAAATACAAGTCCTCCCAACGGGACTGGTGATCCATCACATACATGTGAAGCATGTCCTCTAAAACCTTATTAACTCGCTCGGATCTGACCATCAATATGAGGGTGGTATGCTGGGTACCAAAATTTATCTGTGTGAGGATGACTTTTAGGGCTTATAGGAAACCTAAAATCTAATGGTGGAGATCATCTTGATCCTAAGGCCACAAATAAATCTTACATTTATACTTGGCTTGACTCCCCACTTGTCTTAGTTAAACTTTCTAAAGTGACCTAAGTTAACTATTATTTCATAGTGATAAAATAAGAGGTCTCACTGAAGTAGTGTTTGAATAAAATAAGTTAGAAAATTTTAAAATGGGTAAGTTTATAAGTTAATTATTAATAACTTCTCATTCGAAATGTTATAATTGCTAAAGTATTATAATGAGAATAAGGGTAACTAGTAATCATGAAACAATTAACCCTTAATGAAGTAACGCAAATTAATGGTTAAACAAACACGAAAACCTTATCCTAAAAGATCAGATATTGCCACATTATCACCTTCTTTCTGCAAGTATCATTGTTGCTATCGAAGATTGACAACGCCACCTTTAACCATGACCATTTTTAAACTAGCAATCGCCTTTAAAATTTTACGTCCACGCAGTTATTAGTTTTGCCAATCTAACCAACAACCACGCCATGCAAGAAATCGGAGCAGTGCAAGCCCTTGGTACCGCTTGACAATGTGGCAAGGTGAATCGGATAATGTAAAAGTAAAACCTAACACTTGTTCTCACTAACCCTTTCAAAAAAAAAATATTCCATAATTTTACTGTTAATAAAGGTTAATTGAGCATTTTAATTTGGGCCATTACAAAGTTAGCTTCAATAATAAAAAATAATAAAATATAAATTCTTAAGTTTCCTTCAAATATTAAAAATAATAAAAGATTAATTCTTAAGTTTTCTTCACAAAAATAATATCATAATCATTACTTGGATGCTGAGCTAAACATGAGTTTAGCTTCAGGTTCTACAAATCTGAAGAAACAGTAAGAAAATGCAAACAAAAATAGGAAAGCATGATGGCAGTAAAGTTGTTATATATTCATGCCCATTCACACAAGGCATAATCTAAAGGGATTAATTACCGTCTATGCTAAAACATGGAATTAAAATTTCCCAGAAATATGACAGTGAATTCTGTTTCAAAACAAAAAAAACCATTAAATTCTCTTGTAAATGCCTGAATTGTGATATGCAGCAAATTGTGCAAGTGTTGGAACTTTGCAGGCCAGCAACTAATTGTGTGCAGTGTGTACCATAGTAGCACTAAAAGGAAATGACAGGGAGTGGCCATGTGTAAGCATTTTTCAATTACTTGGGTTTAAAACATGAAAAAATCGACAATCAGTTATACAAAAATATTATTGAAATTTTAGCAAAAAATAAAAAAGTGTTTGTTCTTCTCTCCTTTTTTCCTGTTTAAATTGCCTTTTTTATGACCCATGTGTAACTCATGCTTCATTGAAAACCCTGTGTATTTTTCGTTTAAACGCTGATGACCATGTAACTGGCAGGCTTGACTGCTGTTCCATTCCACATGTCAGAACAACATGGGAACCATGGCATGCCCATTGAATACGTGTGCCCTGTTTCTATGGTGTGCACGTCTTTTTCTTTAGACGCACTTTTCAGTGTTCAGAGAGAGACTTGTTCATTTAATTTTAAAAAGAAGACAAAAATCTACAAAAACTCCTCACTTCGAATTACAATTCAATGAACTGATTATTTAAATAGATAATCGATGAAAAAGAAAGGAAAATAGTTACGAAAGAGATCACCGACGAGAAACTTACAGGATCAAAGTTTGGCTGGATTATTCCTCTACTAGGTGAGGCCTTCTTCACTTCCGCTATTAAAGCTGGTAAACCAGTTTCTGCTGCACGGACTTTCAACGCACCGATAAAATCTTTGGGAGGGAGCACATATGATAAAGCTTCTTTTACACTTTCCAAACACATGTTTTCCTTCATCTGTTTTCATTCAAAAGGAGATCGTGTAAAGATATCATAATTTAGTAACAGAAAACTTGGAACCATCAGACACAATCAAAGACTAAATCTCAGACTCCACAGTAGTGAGCTAGAGTTCATACTAATGATAGGCGTTCCATATCAAAATATCTATTTCCTAAATAATGGTCAAAGTTAGGCTGCACATTCACTTTCATCACATTAGCAGAATTCCAACTTTCATATCACGGGGCGGAAATTAAAAATAAATGGGTCACCTTCAAAAGCTAGGCAAGCCTCCGATAGGCATAGTGTTTGGTAGACAATACTAAAGCTTTCACCTAGGTCAAAGAACAAAGACCAATATGTTTTAGAACTCTGGTGATAAATGATCCATTCACTATATTGCCATTCTGCATCATTTATCACTCGTATTTCCTGTCCTGCACTATCTATTGTTTCAGATATTATTGAAGTAGGCTGCGTGAAATATCCTAACAAGTGAGGGGAAGGGAGTTGGAGACAAAGGAAGACTAAAGTCTTGCTTGGCCGATCACCTCTCTTCTTTTCATTTGCCCGTGCAGGTTTCATGGTGGATTTCCTAGGGCTTGACATGATTTGATATGTTGCTTTGCCAGGCCTTGGGAGTGTTACCATATGATCGTCTGGAGCTTGCATGTATTTAATTTTAAGGACTCCAGAAGGATAAGTGGAGAGCAATTATATAAAGTTTATCAAGAGGTGTGCTGGAGTAATGGTTGCTGAGAAGACCGATTTGGCAACTGTGACATAAATTTCGAAAGTGGCAGGAGATTTTCAAGCAAGGCTGGAGTTATGCACATGGTGATGGGACTTGGGAAGGAATTATGGGTGACGACTGAAATTAAAGGGAAAGAATGATAATTTCATTTGAAGATCCTTGCACAACTTTTTTCTGCAATTCTGATAACAGTTTAAATCTTTAAAAGGAATTTGCAGTGCAACAAGATGGACAGAAGACAAGCAAGGTGCATGCAGAGACCGATAAGGTAAGAGATTTCTGCCACTCTCTCCAAACGACTATCTGCTTTCGGCAATTCAAGCAGAAGAATGCTAAATGAGTGAGACTGGAAGGTTTCTTGTTTGTTACGGGTTGCCTCCATCCAAACAATTTTTTTATAACTGGCTAAAAAAGTGTAGCTTACAAATGGATTGTGTCTGGATATTTTAATTATGGTGAAGCGAGGAATTTATTTGGTCTTTTTAAAGACCGGTTTTCTATAGATGAAAAATTTTTGGAAGGGGCTTTTGTATGGGGGGTTGCATGTCGTGGAATCTATGTTTGGGCTGGTGAGAGAGCCTTTAAACACTCCACTTTGGTGCTCCGGCACACAGTAATGGCCATTGCAAGAGAAGCATCAGTGTATGTAAATGAGGAAGCAGATAAGAAAGTTCTTGTCACACCTCTTACAGTCCAAGAAGAGGGTTGAAGTTGTAACCTGGATTTGGATTTTGAAATGTTATTTGACCATGTGACCTGAAAATGACAAAGCTTTTATCAAGTTTCCAGACTTTTAGATCCACTTCCAACTTTGAAATAAGAAAGATACAATGAACCCAGCTGATCAGCAAGGAGACCAACACTTTTGAATTATGACCACAACACCTGCCATTTGTATATATCATATGATTGCAATGTGCAAGGCAAGATTTTTTTCACAAAGAGGCAGCAGGCTCGGCCTTATTCATATTGTTCAAATCTTGATTTCAATGAAATAACACAGTGGTTATTGGGGTAGAAAGGTGTAGAAAGGTCCTTATTCCCCTCGCTTCTTGCTAATGACACTATGAGAATATTAGAAGTCAAGCTAATTTGGACCTTGAAAGGATGAGTCAAGCTATAGAACGAATGATTGTTGAAAAATCGGATGTAGAGAGAATGTACGCTATTTTTAGGATAACCAAACAAGACCAATATCAGGCGCTTCAGTAGCAACAAGCAATAGCAGTGTATGCTCAACAGCAAGCTGTGATTTTCTTTTGCAATGGATTCACTTGAATATTTGAATAACTAGATGGTAGCGTGTTGATCGAGTTTGAAAAACATCACTACAGCATACACAGATCTTGATACCCATTTTTCACCTAAAGTGGGGCGCACAAATGATCGTCTTTGGAACTAGATGATCTCAATTTTTTATCACATGGGGCTACTTTCCTGAAATATGGTCATGCACAGGGTCGATTTCGGAATAGCATGCTACAGAGTCGGGTGTGAACAATCGCAATGTTTTCAAGAATTGTACAGTACTTGGACAGCACACCTGCATGCCTGTTGTATAGACACGGTGCATATCTATTTATAGGCCATCAATCCATATATTTCTAGAAAATGGTCCCTATATATTAGATGGGACCCAAAATATTATATGGGGGTGGTCAATTTCAGAATAGCAAGCTACAAAGGCAGGAAAATACAATTTTGGCATTGTTTTGATATAAAATTTCAGATTGATTCAACTTTTAATTAGATAGAATTCAATGCTTCAGGCTTTTCAGTGCCACTCCAATCTCCTTAGCAGTTTCCAACGCCCTTTTTAATTTTTAATCATTTTAACGCCATCTTTGAGCTTTTCACACTTCAGGAAACAAATTTCAATGCCAAAAATCTGATTCTTAATGTTTTTTCCAGCACTTGAAACGCCACTTTTGATAGATTTGCAGCCTGTGAAGGGTTTAAATGATTTAATAACTCCTTTTTTTCAGATTTTTAAATGAGATTCCCAAGCCGCATTGAATGGATTTAATGTTTTTGTGTTTCTAAAACAATCAACCAGCTGTCCAACACTGTCCAACACCTCTGGCATTTAATGTAGCACTCCAATGCTCATAAATAAGCCTTTCTAGGCTCTTTCACACTTCCAAAAGCGTCAGATTCAGATCTGGTCAAAACTTTCTTCAGGAGAAACATGGGCCTAGCAAAGAAATTTTCCTCTTCATGCAATCAACAATTTCATCAAATCTATTTCTCATGAACAAAAATCTTCGATCACTCTTTAGGCCAAAATAAATAAAGCTTCCAAAAAAAATTCAACTGCAAAAAAAAAACTTCAAAAACTTCATCAAAAGCTCTTCAAGCAAATTCTTTGTGGGCTCTTCCATAGCTGCTTCTTCCTCACGGGATCAATGGCCACCATTGGCTCTGATGCCACTGAGAAAGAACGTGAACACTGGGTATAATGAACTACATATTTAATTCATTCAAGTGAAACAAGTATAATTATAACCTGGTCTCTTTTTACTATATTTATTTCAAAAGCTTTTTATAAGCTTTTGCATATGGTTTAATGGGTTCAACTACCCAAACCATTTAACTTCGTACAGGGATACATCCCAAAAGAAAACTAACCAATTCACTAACTTATTTACTAACAAACTTAATAACATTTGTCTAAGCGGTGACTTTTACACAAAGAAGCAATCCCTTTTACATTTATTTAGCAATAACATACTAATTAACAAAATAAAATACTTATTGGAGCAAATGACCCAACAAAATTTGTACAAGGAAAAGCGAGTTTTATGCATGTCTAACTACCCATGAGAGATTTTTTTCTGGATAATGTTATGTGTCTGATTGTTTGACTAATGATGACTCTACACTGCGGCTGGCTTACAATCTAATTCGGTATGGTAACCACCACTTATATTAGGCTAAGTGTTGTGGTTAGCTTCACTATGCGTCAGCATTCTATATTAATGAGTTTCAATCTTACTCTAAATCTTGCAGCTTCATCAAATAGGCAGAATAGATATGGCAGAATAGTTTTTATCTCATGTACGCTAGGCTGCTGCCACATGAAATGGCAAGAGATGTGCCAAGAGACAGCAAGATATTTCCTAGGGGTAAGGAGAGGCATCTCCCAGTTATTATGATCTGAATTTGTAGAATATGAATATTAAATAGAACGTTTTAAGGAATGGATATGAAATATTAAGTAAGGAATGATTTTAATATGGTCTCTAGAGGTTGTGGAGGGAGTGTTCCTACATTACAGATGTTAAAATTTATTGGGTTTGTACACACCCTCCCTTATTTGAAAGACTGGCCCTTGAAGCACGTGAAAAAATAAGAGAGTGTTCCTACACTACAGATGTTAAATTCAATTGGGTTTATTACATGCCCTCCCATATTTGGAAAGTTTTTAGCTTGAAAATGGGGGATAAGATGTTAAGAATTTGGAGTAATGATGTGTCAAATCAGGATCTATCCATTCAAGACCAATTTCGATATACATTAAGTTTATTTGTAAAAACTTAAAAAGGCAATGAGTCAATTTGAAGTCTGTCACTTCAGTGGTAGTTTCTTTGTAAATAATTTGGTTCTTTTAATGTTATATTATCTTTCTTCTATGAACTTTGAAACCTTCAAGAGCACTATGACCGTAAGAAAAAATAATACGGGTTCTTGAAATAAAATACACAAGGCATGCACAGAATCTCTTAGTATCTTCTTTATCAAATAGACCTGTTAGCTGAATTTTGTTTGAAATAAGTTTTTCATTCATCATAAAGACCCATAGCTATGGTTGTTTCAATCTCAGCTTAGGGTGTTTCTGGAGGCCATTGCATATCGTACAAGCCATATTATTGTGTGGACCCTTGAAGTTAGGGATATGTTTGAACTGAATCTTGGTAGCTCAAAACTGAAAACTACGACAGCTCTAAACTATTTGAGATGTGTCTACGTCATTTCAAGGCTATTATCAGTATCATAAGCCCCTTTTCAGTTGATTCATGCTGTTCAATACTTTAATATATCATTAATTTGGGTTATTAATGTTTTCATGAATGTTCTTGTAGTGTAAAACAGAAACATTGTTTGAAGAGCTTTATGAAGTCCTTACATCTGTTTCAACTAAATGATGTGTCATCATGGCTACAGGTATCACTCTCACAGTAATGATTATTTGCAAATCTGCCTGTCGCAGCTATAAGTCAATATATGAAATACCCTCAGAGAGAGAAGACCAGTCACAGTGGATTCCTGTAAGCGTGAGATTTAATTTCTGATAAGATTTGGCATCATGGCAATTTGGGGACTCATTCTTGTTTGCAGGTATTGATAAAGATCTGCTGGTACCTTGTATTATCACCCTACAATCCCATACAACTTAGTCTTTTTAATGCCGCACTGGAAAATTACGAAGCTATCCAAAATTCCAAAAAATTCGGTATCTATCTCCTCCTTTGCAGTCAAATATCTTACTGGCTAGCTGTATTCATTTTTTATATTTATAATTCCGTATTATGATTTTGTGTAGCCTATTTCCTCTCCTTTCTTAGCCAATTACCTAAGGAGAGATCTACATTGTCCAGCTTTTTTTTTGCAGCAAAGAAAATCCCTAGACATCTGTCTTCATTATCAACCATCAAGATAATACATGGCTTTTTTAAAAAGAAGTTAGAATTCTTGATAAAAAACATTATGCTTATTCCATAATTTCAAGTTCACTGTATTTAATTTATTTCAACTAAATCCATTCACTAAGTGTTTACACTCTGACCATTTAAAAAAGAGGAAGTGATTCTACCTCATTGGCAATATGTCCTTACTTCTTGTGTTTTCAGAACTATATTGGTATTTTGCTCATAGATAGCTTTGTGGCCTCCTAGTTAGGCATTACAAAAATGAATGGATCCATATTGTTTGATTAAATAGAAATGCACTATTATCAAAAATTCAGATTTTTCATCCTGACATTGATCTGGAGTCTGTAGTAGTGAAATAAGATTGAACACTTTTTTTACAATAAATAAAACATGTCATAGAGCTTTCTTTCTACATAGTTTCAAGATACAACTTTTTTTCAAGGAATGATATATGTTCCCTATTTTCAAGGGCATCATATTATACCAAACAGTATGCTAAACAGTCAAACTTTGTATGTGTCAGCCACCACATTTCAAATTCTTATGCTTACAATCTATGCCCAACTTATGTTCAAGTGGTCTCTTGGCTTTTAAAAAAGGGGCAACCAATTCCCCCATGTCAGTGCTGCAGTTCTTCTTGTGCTTTCAATCTATGCTGGTTGTATCTTTAGGTAGCTTTAGGTCTCCATGACACAGAATTGGCAAGAAAATATCTAATCCAAGCACCTTTACAGAAGATGTCCCATAGTAATTGTAATTAAATTATTTTATGATGGGCCTTACTTGGGGTGTTGGGAGTTTTGGGATACCAGATTGAAGGAAGTGGTCCTGAGGTTCAGAAATTGGGAACTTAGAATAGTTTTAACCTTCTTGGGATTTCTGGAGGAGCGTAAGATAGAAGACAGCATTAAGGATGATTGGCCCGGGGGCCTGAGATGTGGAATTAGCCGACAAAAAGACTATGATTGTCAGATAAGGACCTCAGATCATGGTATTAGCTATGACTATAGGAATATTTTATATAATGACTTAAGGATGGGTTCTGAGACCCAAGATCATTCATTGCCTTGGACTTGAAAATCTTAAATCTAAGTGACATAAATGTCTGGCATAATCGCTTTCTCTGTAGTCAGGTACTGACCAATCTTCCAAGGCTCGGTTTCTAGAAGACCTAATCTTGATACAGATGACAATAGTCATCAAGCAACCAGTCAACATACCTGCTAATTCATTTCCATTAAACAGGTCATTTGTGAATTTATTAAAACCCAATCTTTTCAATTAATGAAAGGAGACTAGACAAGCAATAAGCAGGCCCGTTGCATGCTCATTGCGTGCATATCTTCATCAATCGCGAAATCAGAAATGGGTGGGAAAGCTGTAAGTCAGAAGAGTGTATCCCATTGATCTTGGTAGCATTTCACCAAGAAGAATGTTGCGAACTCCCATGCCAAAAATGTGGCAAAGTTCTGAGCCACACGTGTATCTAAATTGTCCTGAATACACATATTCACACTTATTAGTTAAAATGATTAATAAATGCTTAGAAAAGACTACCCTGACTTATTTTTCTGTGATTGATACGGTCAGCTTCATCTCTGTGTTCATTGAATATTCAAACTATAATTTAGATAAATTTATTCATTACATATTGACCTTGTTGACATAAGAAAAAATGCACGTGTCTAGAAGAAATGATAAATTAACATCATTCACAGGATGCCTGTTTTAACCAAAATGAATGACAGCTTTCCATTACTAATTTCTCCCGACTACGAAACAGTATATAAGAAATTTATGGCCTCGTTACTCTCTAATATCAAGGAAACATATATGGAAAAAATTATTGCATTTCAATGAATTTACTTATCTGGATCATTAGAATAGCATCATAAAGCAAGAGGATGCCTCTTATCACAGAGACACCTTTTGTTAAATACCCGTTCTGTATGGTTAACTTAGTATTTGCTACAAAATATCGACCTTATTTCTTTGATCGCTCCCATAGACTTCTGCTGCTCTCCTAATAAATAGGAAAAAAGTCATTAGAGTTCACAAGCTTCCAACAGCTCCCCAAATGGTTCCATGAGACCTTTATTCAGATAGGGATTTCCAGCATCCACTTGTGGGTATCTTTGGATGTAATATTATACCATTATAAAACCAAATAATGGCCCCGATCCAACCTTTTCCATTTGAGTAGTCTGTGGTCTGCTTCCTTGAAACTTTGAAAGCATTAGATAGTTCCAGAATCGTGAATGTGAAACAGTAAGTTAGAAATTTATGGCCTCATGATTCTATTATCAAGGAAACTAAGATGGCAAAAATTATTGCATTTGATTGCAATTTATTACCTGGATGATTAGCAACGTGTCCTAAAGCGATAAGATAACTCTAATCACAGAGACACCTTTTGTAAAATACCTGTTCTGTATGGTTTACTTAGTACTTGGTGTACAACATTGATCTTTTTTCTTTGACTGCTCCCATAGAATTCTACCACTCTCATTAAAAATAGGAAGAAAAAAAAACATTACAGTTCATGAGCCTCCACCAGCTCCCGAAATTGCTGCATAAGACCTTCATTCAAATAATAATTTCCTGCATCAGCTTGTGGGCATCACCTTACTTGGATATAATGTTAATTAGATGAGAGTAAATTCCACCAACGAAAAGCCAGATAATGGCCACATTCCTAGCTTTTCCACTTGAATAGTTCTTGGTCTTGGTTTTTTCAAAGCATTATGATAAGATAGTTCCATAATTTTGATAGACCTGGTAATAGCAGCAGCTGTTCCATCACATCTAGATATGCCCTGTATACACCATCTGCAATACTAAGGCCTATGTGATAAGTTCTCTACTCAACATGTGTACAAACAGGGTTTGGGTTTTCTTTTTTGCTCATGGAAAACCAGAATGTCATCCATATCCCTGCAGATAGCCTGAATTGGACCATGTACATATTCTAGGACTTGTTTCTGGTGCTTATCAAATGGCATTCTGCATGCAAGATCGCATATCTCCCCTGTATCTTTTTCACGGGCATTCGTGATGAAATGATTATAGCTCTGAGAAATTTGATGATTTGTCTTCAAGCTGTCAATTTGCTTTTGATAATCTTTAACTAATAATCCTTGAAGACAAACTTTATTGACTTTATATGATTTTGATTCCTCAGTTAAAGCACTATCAGCAGCATCATCTACAATATAACGAGTATCAGCAGAGTGTTATTTCCTGCTTGTCTCAATTGCCACAGTTAGTAGCAGCAGACAATTATTTCGTGTTTGTCTCAATTGCCAGAGTAAAGGCCAGATCCCCTTTCTTATATGCAACACACTATGTCATTAATAGGACTAACCTAGGTTCTTAATTCACCTTGGGTGGATTACAAGAATAAATGTAATAGTTTTAATTCTTTATTTTTTACAAGCATCTAGTTGTTAGCATGTTGTTGTCAATTCCTAATTTTATGGGATGTTGCTCTTATGTTGGGAATGATATTCCAAAATGGTTTTAGAGGAAGTTAGGGGCAATCCTCTATTATGGGTGATTTTCCAACTTTAAGCTTTTGGATCCACTTCCCGTGGATATGGTTGTGGTTGTACAATGTCTATAAATATTGCAGCTCTCACCATTCTCTGAAATCAATTTTTCATGATCAATAAAGTTCTCTTGTTTCTGTATTAAGATTTGGTATCAGAGCAGGGAGGCGTTGTTCCTGTGAGAGGTAGAAGAAGGTTGCGGGAGATTGTTGAAGAATTCTAGTGAGGATTTGAGCATCAAAGTGGGCCAAAGTATCCACCTGCTTCCCCACAGTCCTAATGCCTGCTTTCTCATCTCCAAGTTGTTGCACAATATTAGCAGCAGCAACACAAGTTGCAACCTAGGATACCGGTACAGCAGGGGGGGGCTGGAAACCAGTACGGATATGTTTCGGAAACGTGGTTGGGAGCGGGCAGGGTACGTCCGGGTACATGCAATGTACCCGGACGTACCCTGCCCGCTCCCAACCACGTTTCCGCATGCCGCTCCCAACCACGTTTCTGGGTACATTGCAAATGTACCCAGACGTACCCTGCCCGCTCCCAACCACATTTCCGAAACATATCCGTACTGGTTTCCAGCCCCCCCCTGCTGTACCGGTATCCTAGGTTGCAACTTGTGTTGCTGCTGCTAATATTGTGCAACACCCTGGAGATGAGAAAGCAGGCATTAGGACTGTGGGGAAGCAGGTGGATACTTTGGCCCACTTTGATGCTCAAATCCTCACTAGAATTCTTCAACAATCTCCCGCAACCTTCTTCTACCTCTCACAGGAACAACGCCTCCCTGCTCTGATACCAAATCTTAATACAGAAACAAGAGAACTTTATTGATCATGAAAAATTGATTTCAGAGAATGGTAAGAGCTGCAATATTTATAGACATTGTACAACCACAACCATATCCACGGGAAGTGGATCCAAAAGCTTAAAGTTGGAAAATCACCCATAATAGAGGATTGCCCCTAACTTTACCTGGACATACCCTGCCCGCTCCCAACCATGTTTCCAAGAAAAAAACGCATTTTTTTTTTTGTTTTTAACATCTTTTTAAAGACATTTAATAATAAAAAATATAAGTTTCTTTTATTTAAAACCCTAAAAGTTAAATAGAAATAATAAAACAAAAGTAAAACACAAAAACAAAACATAAAAGCAAAGAAACTTACCTCTCCTTCCTCATTTCATCTTTGTCTCTCTAAACTTTCGTTTTGCTTGTCTAAGGTTTGATACTTCATCAACAAGCACTGCAAGTATTTTCCTAAGCTAGTAGGAGTGTGTATTCGATGTCAAGGACATTGAGGAGCTTCAAAGGAGGAGGATTTGTGGATTATTGAGTGAAGGTAAGGTTTTAAGTTTTGTTATTTAACTTTTAAGTTTGTTTTCCATTTTTTTTGTTATTTAATCTTTCACACACTTCATGTTTTTGCTTATGTTCATTATTTTTTTTTTCCCAATTGAAATTTTTATTTTTGAACCATTTATTCTTTTTAATTTTTGAAATTTTCAATACATGCTATCATGTTATGCCCTAGGGAAAAGGGTTTAACTTTTAAGTTTTATTTTTTAATTTTACCCATTGTTTTCTTTGCTTATACTATTAGTTTTGAACCTTGTAGGTAGAAGTACAATGGCAACAAGTTCCACCTCTTCTGGGCAATCTTTGATCAAGGAATTTGACCCAAATTCACCATTATGGAGGCATGTCACAATACTTGAGCAACTTCCAGGTGGTGGGTGTTTTGTTTGGAAATGCAATGAGTGTGAAACAATATTCAAAGGCTCTTATAATCGGGTGAAAAGCCACTTGTGTGCAATACCAGGGTCATGGTATAAGAACATGCAAGGGGAAAATAATGTAGGGGTGCCAAAAGCACGAGTTTTGGCATATATCAAAGAACAAGAAGATGCAAGAGGCAGCTTTGGCTTTGAAAGCGGGTCATCCATTGTCCAAAAGAGGAAGTTCATCTCGATCAGCGAAGCCTCCTGTTGCCCCATCAAGTATTGGATCCTCAATTGTGACCATGCCACATCCATTTATGACACCTACCTCCATGCATGATGAGGATTCACCTCTTTCACGAAAGATAAGTAAGACAAAAGGACCATTGGAAAAGGCCTTTTAAAATGAGAGCAGGGATATTGCAAATGAGTACATTACAAGATGTGTGTATGTAAATGGACTTTCATTTAATGTTGTGAGGTCACCTTATTGGCAAGAGACGGTGAAAGCAATCAATGACGCCACAAAAGGGTACAAATCACCAGGGTATGAGAAGATCTGCACCACCCTATTGGAAAAACAAAGAAAACATGTGGAAACCTCCTTGCAACCAATTAAATATTCATGGGCCAAAACATGTGTGCCCATCGTTTCTGATGGATGGAAAGATGCAAGAAACCGCCCTTTGATTAATGTGGTTGCAATATGCCCAAAAGAGGCAATTTTTTTAAAGTAGTTGATTGTGAGGGGCAAGTGAAGGATGCCCAATTCATTGACAACATCCTCTTCGAATCCATTGAGGCGGTGGGGCCTCAAAATGTTGTCCAAGTCATAACAGACAACACCAAGAATTGCAAAGCCACGGGGATGTTAGTTGAGGCAAGGTATGGTCATATTTTTAGGACACCATGTGTTGTGCATTCACTCAATTTAATGCTAAAAAATTTGGCCAACAAAATAGAGTGGATTCAACAAGTGTATGCAGAGGGTGAAAAGATCTAAATGTTTGTGACCAACCATTACCAATCGCAACGCATCTTTAGATCCTTCTCGCAATTGGAGTTGTTGAAGGTAAGGGAAGCTACATTTCTTTTTTCTTTAATTTAAATATAAGTTTTTTATTTTAAAATATAGTATAATTAGTATTCAAAAGTTTTCAATTTTCGTTTTAATTTTTGTTTCTCATTCTTATTAGGTTGTTGAGATTCAGTTCGCATCACACACAATCATCTTGAGACGACTTGTGAAGGTGCGAGAGGCACTCAGCAAGATGGTAACTTCCAACCTATGGGTTGTATGGAGGTAATCAAACATTGTATGGGCTCAAAAACTGAAGACCATGATCTTAGATGACACTTGGGGGGATCGAGTAGAATATTTGTTGAGTTTTACTGAGCCCATTATGAGCATGATCCGCTTTACTGACATGGATCAGCCATGTCTAGGAGAGATATATGATGGTATCGACTCAATGATTAAGAAGATAAAAGTCATCATAAATGCAAAAGAACAAGATCCTGAGGAAAAAAAATTCAAAGAAGTACAATCAATCTTCATTGAGCGATGGAAAAAAATGACCACCCCGCTACATCTACTTGCTTTTGCATTGACTCCTAGATTCTACAGCACAAAGATCCTTTCCTTGTCGGGGAGGATGGCACCATATAGGGATGCGGAAGTCAGTGAGGGATGTATGGCGGCATTGTCTAGGCTCTTTCCTAATCCGGAGGTCGAGGACACGGTTATGATAGAGTTTGCCAATTTCATAGCGGAAATAGGTCATAGTCTTCTCGCTCTTCGGAGCAAATACAAGATGGATGCTCATATGTGGTGGTACCTCCATGGTCATGCATCAGTTTACTTGCAGCCTCTTGCAATCAAGGTCTTGGCACAGGTAAGTTTTTTTAATTCTCCTTCCTTTTTTTATCGTAACTTTTAGTTTTTTAAAAGTTAAGTTTGAGTGTTTAAGTTTGAACTTTGCATTGACTTTGTGTTGCCTCAATAGGTTGTAAGTTCATCTTCCTCTTAGCACGACTGGAGTACATATAACTTCATCCACTCACAGAAGCGCAACAAGTTGAGGGCTAAAAGGGCTGAAGATTTGGTATACATACATTCCAACTTACGCCTTTTATCCCACAAGCAATCGGAGTACAAGGAAGGGTCAACAAAACATTGGGATATTGATCCAGACATAGTTGACTTGGATGCTTCCATTTTCCACCTGCCATTAGATGATGAGGGATTGGAGACTTCTTTGGCACCGAAAGACCTACATGCACAAGGGGGTGCAACTAACAGTGGCCCTAGTGGGAGTGGTTTGAGTCCATATGGTTCTAATGAACCACACAATGATGATGATGATGTTGATGCTCTTGATGAAGAGGAATATGATGAATATTGAAAGATAGTTTGAAATTTGATCATTGGAATTTGGTGCAATAAATTGAATTGAATATATCATAACATTCACATTGTATTTAATTTAAGTATTTAACTTTTAAGCTTTTAAGTTTCTAAGTTTTAACAAATTATGACTTGTATGTTGTGGTTAGTTACTTATTTAGCTTATATCTTACAAGTTATCTACTTATCTTGTCTTTTATCTTGTCTTTCATATGCATAATTTGTGGTTAATAACTTAATTCCTATTAGTAGGCTGAAATTTATATTTTATTTTATTTTTATATAGTTTTTTTACTGTCATATCCGGGGCCAAAAAAAAATTCCGAATCCGCGTATCGGATACTTCGTGCCCGTACCCATATCCACGGCTACTTAGGTTGCAACAAAATTTGAGGCAGAAATTGTGTCATTTGAGGCAAACTACACATGTTTTCAATCTGAATCTGGGCAAGGAGGAACTACCCAGGCGTTGACTCCTGCACTAGGTTTGAATCAGAAAGGAGGTCTTCAGTTGTTTTGAAAAGAAAAAATTATTGGAGCGCCTTTGGAGCAGTGCCATTGTTGGAGCGCCTTTGGAGCAGCACCATTGGAGGATTGAACTCGCCTCCTTTAGCAGACCTGGAACCTCCAAAAGTTTTTTTATTAGCCATCAAGCATTGGAACCATCACCACGGCCTCTCCTTCTTAGCATGCAACCTCACATACCCATTTGGCGCCAAAGTCGGTGTTTTATTTTATTTTAAATTCGCAGGTGACTGTTGAAAACTAAATAAAAATTTCTCTATTTCATTGCACAACCCACAGGGTCATCTGCCTAGTTAGGAGGATAGTCTTGTTGTTGTGAGATTGCAGGTTTAAATTTCACCTCAGTCGTGCCTTTTCTTTTTAAAAAAACAAATAAAACTTTTTAGAGTTTATGTTTAAATAGAAGAGGCAACATAAAGATTATTGAACAAGCTAGCCACCCAAGCAGCTAGCTTATATTTTGTGAGTGAGGTAAGGTGGAGGTCCAAGGGTCGACCCCCAACTCCCTCTTCATCTATAAGCCTTTCAACGGCTTTTCAAAAACATAGCAGGCCTGCTAAACATAAGTGGCACCGCCAATTCTAGAGTCCCTCTAAACACTTTGGACCCCTGCTAAACAAGTGAGAGGGAAAACTCCTAATTTGAGTATAAAAAACATCAAATTTTCATTTTTACAAAATTTGAAAATTGCATTACATTGTAAAATCAGAAGAGGCCAGAGTGCCCATTTTTTGCATTATTTTTGTTTCTTACATTTATTTTGTAGAGATCTTTGAAAAAAAATTGCAAAATTTTTTATTGTAATGGCGTATATTGCAGTTGTTAGGGCCACAAAGCCCGTAATACAAAAAAATAAAAAAAATTTGTTGTGGGGGGGATTTATTTTGCAAACACAAACAAAATTCACCAAAATTATCACTTTTCCGCCAACACAAATTTGATACAGAAACCACCCATTTCCCAGTCTCCAAAATGGCTGCCCAAGCTACTTCAAAATTCTTTCTGCCTAATTCACAGCTCCCAGGGGCGACAACTATGCTACCTGAAAACAAAAATAAGAGTTCAATTGGAATTTGAAGACATTTGGCTAGTAGTAGATGGTTCTTTGACACAGCCAAAAACTAATGCTAATCAACAAAGGTTGTTTGATAGGGCCAATCGAAAAGCAAAACTGATCATCTTATTTGGAGTGTCCGATGAAGTGCAACCTCACATCTTTGATGCCAAAACAGCTAAGGAAGCATGGGATAAACTGAATACTATGTATGAGGCTAAACACAAAAACTCCATCCTTCGCCTCTAGAGTCAACTCCACTGTCTCAAACTGAAACTCAATGAGAAACTTAAGACTTTTTTAAGGTGTGTTGCAACACTGAGGGCGTCACTTCTTGCCTTGGATCAAGAAGTGACAGATGGCTCTCTCATACCCAATGTCTTGAGAGCACTTCCTTCATCATACAGAGTTTTTGTGACTTCACTAAATGTGTCTAACCAAACTGTAAGTTCTGATAAACTAGTAAATATGTTGCAACAAGAAGAGTCCATGCACTCAACAGTAGAAGAAGAGGATCAAGCCCTTGCTTCTCATCAAAAAGGGAAGAAACAAATGACATCATCTAAATAACCTCAGAAGCAAGATAACCGGCAAAATCAACAGGGAAATAAACAACAAAAACAATGTCTCATTTGTGGTTGTAAGGGCCATGAACTAAAAGATTGTTGGTATAATGCATTCCAATAGGACTTATCTTGTGGCAAGAAACTCAATAACCAACAATCATCACAGTGACAACAAAATAATCAACAGGGGCAGCAAAAGGGAAAGTGGAAGAAGAAACCGCAACAAGGAAATGTTGTTGAGCAGGAAGATCACTTTGATTATGGGGACTTCTATATACTGCACAATCCCATAAAGAACCCACTTCACAAAATATTATATGGTAAGTTGATTCGAGTGCAACTTGGCACATGACTAGATGTAAAGATTGGTTCTTCACATTGAACGACACACACCAACAGAAATCAAGTTTCATTAAGTGATGACCCCTGATATTGTATGAAAAGTATTGGAAACATTTCACTACCTCTTGGTGTTCACACATTTAAAATAACTGATGTTCTCTATGTCCCTAGTTTAACTAAGAATCTTAGAGTACAATCTAAAAATTGATTTTTTTTTTATGAAAAAGATCTTATTTTATATTAAATGGAACATGATACAAGATTTTTCCAACAAAAAAGCGGGCGGTATGAGAGCGCACCCCAAAGCCATGAGCACACTAGGCCATGCCTAGGAATACATCAAAACAAGCTGCAGCGAGAATGCCAGCTGAGGGGAAGCCAAACTACCAAGACACCCGATGCACGGGCCTAGAACAAGCGGAAAAAGCAAAGGCATCCGATGCCGAAGCAGAACAAGAAACAAGAGGCTCAAAGCGCCCCTTCTTCTCCTTGGATCCCGTGACAACAAAATCCAATTCGCCTGTTGGCCAGTTGGGAAGCCAATTCTAGCGAAGGATCAAGGTGAGGACTATCCTGATTGGGGTCAGAATCAGAAGAGTTAGATACGTGAGACCGCTTGACACAGCCGCCAACAGGGGGACCCTCAACAGTCATAGCTTCTAGTTTTCCGGGGTGAGAACATTCTTCGACTTCAGGCGCTGAAAATGGCTGCCAGCATTTAGACCGTGAAAAAACCCCTTTGTTCTTTTTTTATTCTAGTTGAGTGAAAGTGGGCAAGCCTCCTGAAAGTGGGCAAGCCTCCTGAAGGTGGCCAGTTTGATGGCATAAACAGCAACAGAAGGCCGTGTTCTCATAGTCTAGAATTTGAAAACACTTGAAGCCATCATGGTTTAACTCCAACTTGTCTAGAAGACCTTTGTTAAGATCCACCTCAATGTAAATACGAGCATAGGTGAACAGCCCTTACTTAGACAGCTCATCATCCATCTTGATGAATCAACCAATAAAATAACCAATAGCGACACAAACCGCAGGGTGCCAAAAGGGGAGAGAAAGATTGGGGAGACGAACCCAAGCCGGCATTTTAGAGACTACCATTGTAGAAGGATCAAAATCCAGAAACCATGGAGTAAGAAAAAGGCCAGCCCTACCCCAAAACAAGGGACCCTCATTAAGAGTCTATTGATAATCTATATGAGAGAAGAAACGAACAATAAAAAAACCCTTTGTACATAGTTGAATCTCACAGTCATGGGACCAAGTAGAGTAGATCCATTGGTGCAGATCTTCAGTCAGAAGCCAAAATCCATTAAATCGACAAATAATGGCAGAATCTTTAAGAGCATAAATTGATTTGGTTACCTCTGAAAATGACAGCATAACTAAAGGAGAGGCCGCTGATTTTTCCACGATGTAAGGCACATCTAGAGCCCCAATAAAACCTTGTCTCTATTTTCCTGCAACAGCCGCCAGGAATGATTTTTCAAAAGCGGGTGCCATTGAAGGGCAATGGAGGAGTGCACGAACAGGAACAGGGGCAAACGGTTGCAGCCGTGAGGCCTGCAGGCTTGCAGATGCTCCCAAAAACGTAAACCCTAGCCTCCCTTCATCATCCGCTCAAAATTGAAAATTGATTTTAATTGTAAAGGCAATAGAAAAATGTGTCTCATTCGAGATAAATCTGGATGCTCCCAAATTGTTGCACGAGCTTCTAATGTGGGTTGAATGTTTCAACTGGATTTAATTCAAAGAGATGATCATGCCCTTGTGGCAAAGGGCACAGCCTCAACACAGTTGTGGCACATAAGACTTGGTCATATGAGTTTTGGATATCTCGACACACTCCATCGATATGACATGTTGGGTGGTTTGCCACCTCTCAAAAAGGATATAGATAAGTGTCGACATTGTTTGGAAGGCAAACAACATAGAGCACCTTTTCAGAGAAGTACATTTCGGGCTCCACGAAAGCTTGATCTGGTGCATACCGATTTGTGCGAACCCATGAGACCTAGTCATGTTGTGTAATATCCCTGATAAATAATTTCTAACAAATATAAATATTCTATCAAACCCTAGGGCAAAGAATAAAAATTGAACTTTTATGACAGCAGCAATAAACTGATTTTTTTATAAAAACAACAAACCCCAATTGCAAACAAAATAGAATTTGTTTATTTATTTTTATATCAGCTTTCCAAAATATCTATTTACAATTATTGGCTCAATTTTGATGATCTAGATACGTAGAAGGCTACAAGAAATAAACATAAGTTGAAACCCTTGCAAAAACTCTCCAGATGTGGCGCCCAACATAGAATCAATCTCCCAAGGGTGGCATCTAACTATGAAAGTGTCCAGTATGCCTTGCAAATGTTTGTCTAAAGAAATCATTGGTTGTACTTTGTTGTTCTGGATTGTAAAACAGCCCTGAATATGATGCCCTAGCTGAACTAGATGAATATTTGTACTCTGAATGATTGTTGCAACCCCTGGATGGAATTTCCAAGCTTAGATCTAAGGGTTTCCGTCCTCTCATCTATGTGTAAATGAGGGTTTTCGTCCTTTGTTACTGATGCAAAAGTAGAAGCTACTTGCAGATAATGAAGTAGTTGATAAATTTCCAAGATGATTGATAATAACCCCCAAAATTTGTTTTTATAGCTTTTAAGGCCATCTCCCAAAGTTGGCGCCACCTTTTGGAGTTACATGCATGCTTTAAAATAATTAAAAATCATTTAATTGGCATATCCAAAAGTTGGCACTCCATCCTAAAAATATAAGCGTGATGCCCGTGCAAACACTTCTATCTTTGGCGTCCCATGTTGGAAATTAATTATTTAAATATTATTTAATTCTTCATGCACTTTTCCATTTGTTTATTAGTATTTTACTCCTCATTAACTCACTTCTCCTTTTGGCACCCCATATTGGAAATATAATATTTTATTTCACTGTTGTTTTGTGGCCTTGCTTATTAAAATATAATTTAAGTGTCATTTTCCAAGTAAAATATGAAAGTACCCTTGGATCACTTAAATTAATTTATTTTCCTCATTAATTCCCCTTAGCCTACGGAAAATGAAAAGAATAGGCTTCGGGTATCTAGAATCAATTAATTTTGAAAAGGGAACATTACATGTTGGGCTTTAATATTTTTGGTTGTGTTGATGATTTTTCAAGAAATATGTGGATATATTGTCTCTACACAAAAGATGATGCCTTTGAGAATTTCACGAAATTCAAAGTTGTTGAAACTGAAATTGGTTGTAAAATCAAAACACTCCGCTCAGATTGAGGGGGGAATACACCAATAATGAGTTCAAAGCATTTTTGAAAACTCATGGAATTCGTCATCAAATGGCTCCTTCACATACATTACAACAAAATGATGTTGTTGAACAGAGAAAGCATACTATCGGGGGAATAGCGCGATGTACGATTGACAATTATGGCTTGTCAAAAACATATGAGCCGAAGCAGCTAAAACGGTAGTGTATCTACTAAACAGAGTTCCCACTGCAACTCTTGATGAGGTAACACCACAAGAAACACGGTCAGGGTAAAAGCAATCAATTGTTCATCTCAGAGTTTTTGGATGTAAAGCAAATATGCAGATTCCTAAGAAGAAGAGAATTAAACTCGATATGCAAGTGGAAAAGTATATCTTCTTAAGGTACAATGAAGGGGCACTCCATTACAAACTGATGGATCCAACAACCAAAAAGGTATACACTAGCAAGGTTGTTGAGTTTTTTGAGAAGAATGAAGCAAAGGCTCTTTCCCAAGCTCACTTGATGAATAGATCAATCTCATTGTGAAAACAAAAGATGGTATCCCTTTGCTGAGGATAGTGATGATGGGGGAGGATGGTGAAGAGCCACCCCCCATAAGAACCACACAATGTATGCCCAAGTGGTATATAAGTGTTCTACAAGATGCACAGTTGGATGGTGTCCCAGACACATCTACCACTTGACCAAGGACTCGCAATATAGCTCGTGAAGAAGTCAATTTGGCCTTAATGAGTACAATGTTGAATTTCTTGAGCCCTCTAAAGTTCAGGAAGCCCTACATTTAAAACCTTGGAAAGATGTTTTTTTTTTTGAAAAAAACCACCATATTTATATCAATAGGAGTATAAAGTACAGATTACAATGCCAAGCAGTTATGGAAAGATGTTATGGATGTAGAATATAAGTCGCTAATGAAAAATAACACATGGCAGCTTACAGATCTTCAACCAAGGAAGAAACTGATTGGATGCAAATGGATCTTCAAGACAAAGTACGAAGCAGATGGCAATATTGATTAACACAAGGATAGCAAAGGGGTGTCCTTAGAGAGAAGGCATTGATTATGAGGTGACTTTTGCTCCCACAACGAAGATCAAAAGTATCAGGATGATTTTTACACAAGCTGCACAATTCAGTTGGAAAGGCCACCAAATGGATGTGAAAAGTGTCTTTCTTAATGGAGACTTGTAGGAAGAAGTCAACATGACTCAACCAAATTGTTTTGTCATACCTCAAAAAGAGGAAATGTGTGTAGACTCATTAGGTCATTGTATTGTCTCAAACAAGCTCCTAGGGCATGGTACATAAAAATTGATGAGCATCTTGTTCATCGTGGATTTAACCGAAGTCCATATGATCCTAATCTCTACCTTAGACAACAAGGGTGTGAGATGGTGATCATAGTGGTTTATGTCGATGATTTAGTCATCGTTGGTAGTTCAATGAAGATGATTGAGTCAACAAAGAAAGATCTAAATTGATCATTCGACATGACAGATCTCAAGCTTTTGCATTATTGTCTTGGTTTGGAAGTTTGGCAAAGTAAAAATCACATATTTGTGTCATAGTTGAAATACACCAAGACAACGCTCACGAAGTTTCATATGATGGATTGTAAGCCAATTGCCACACTTACGGAGACAAGACTTCAGTTGTCTAGAACAGATCCCTCACCTTAAATAAATGCAACTCGTTATCAACAACTAATTAGGAGTCTCATCTACTTGATCTACACTAGTTCAAACATCAGTTATGACATCAGCTATCTTTCATAGTTCATGCAAGAACCTAGGATTTGTCACTGGAAAGTAGCTAAGCGGATATTGAGATACATGAGAGGAACCATGGATTTTGGCCTAGACTACAAGAAGAATGATAACTTATTCTTGACAGGATATTCAGATTCAAATCATGCGGGGAAGATAGATGACAGGAAATCCACTTTAGGGTTCGTATTCTTTTTGGGATCTAAACCATCATGGGGAGTAAGAAGCAGAAATGTGTTTCAAGGTCCTCCACAAATTTAGAATATCACGCAGCAACAAGAGTTGTCTGTGAAGCAATATGGCTCCAACGTATATTTGAAGGATTGGATATACCACAAAAACATTTTACTATCCTACATGTTGATAATGAAGGAGTAGTAAAGCTTGTTCGCAATCTTGTGTTTCATGAGTGTACAAAGCACATTGAGGTGCAAGTACATTTCAATCACAAACATGTTTAGAAATAACAACATCTAGCTTCAGCATTTCCCAACAGATCGACAAGGTGCAAATGTCTTCACAAAGTCACTTACAAAGGACAAATTTGAGGGCTTCGGAGAATTTCTCTCCTGCTCACTTGAAGCCATGCTGAATTAAGGGGGGGAATGTTAGGACTAGCCTAGGTTCTTAATTCACCATGACAGGATTAAAAAAATAAATGTACTAGTTTTTATCTAAGTTACCGAAACATCATCCCTAAGGCACCTATTATGGGTACGGCCCGGATACGTGCCCAGGAAATGGCTAGGATATGGAAGGGCAGGTCTGGGTATGGTTGGGTGCGTTTGCAGACATACCCGGCCATACAACCCGAACCTACCCAGCCTACCCTAGCCATTTCTAGGGCGTTTCCAGGGCTAAAACAATTTTTTTTTGTATTTTTAGATTTTTTCTACTTTAAATTTAATATATCATTACAGCAGAAATTACATTTTTTGCAGCAGCATTATTCTACAAAAGGTACCAAATACAAGCCATCAAAAACAAGGACAAAAATAGCATGTATGAGATAAAATCATAAATGTATTAACCACCACTACTAGATGTTGTAGGGATGATGCTTGTGCCTAGGTTCAATGAAATTATGAGTAGTTTATTGTGGTTATTTTGCTTGTTTTTTTTTCTATGCATAATATGTGGTCAATTCCTATTTATTAGGCTGAAATTTAAATATTTTTAATATTTATAAAAATTTTGAATAGCTGTATCCAACGCCATATGAAGGGCAAAAAAAATTGCCTTAACCATACCCGTATCCAAAAAGTATTGGTTTTTATTCTTTATTTTTTACTAGCATCTAGTTGTTAGTATGTTGTTATAAATCCCTATGTTTGTGGGATGTTGCTCTAATGTTGGGAATGATATTCCCAGATGGTTTTAGGGGCAGTTAGGGGCAATCCTCTACTATGAGCGATTTGCCAACTTTTAGTTTTTAGATCCACCTCTCATAGATATGGTTGTGGTTGTACAATGTCTATAAACATTGTAGTTCTCACCATTTTCTGAAATCACTTTTTCATGATCCACTTCTCGTGGATATGGTTGTGGTTGTACAATGTCTATAAACATTGCAGCTCTCACCATTTCTGAAATCACTTTTTCATGATCCACTTCTCGTGGATATGGTTGTGGTTGTACAATGTCTATAAAAATTGCAGCTCTCACCATTTTCTGAAATCACTTTTTCATGATCAATAAAGTTCTCTTGTTTCTGTGTTAAGAGCAGTGTTACGCGGGGACGCGTCCCGGGCATTTTCCTCACGTCCCGGGGACTTGGGGACGGGGACGGGACGTTTCCCTGCCATCCCCAATTTCCAAAAAAAAAAGGGGGGGACGTCCCCCACAAACAAGAAACGCACCCGGGACGTCCCGAGTGCTTTGGGGACTTCGTGACGTCCCCGAGACGTCCCGGGGACTTTACGACGTCCCCAAAAATCTGCACTTTTCCAACATTAAAACATGTGAATTTCAGTTTTATAATACTTTTTTTTATATTTTTTTAAACTTTTAATACATTCTAGTAAAAAACAACATGCAGATTTCTCATAATTGCCATAAACTGCAGAAGTATTGTTGCTCCTCCATGTTATGTCTGATGATATGAAGTAATGGTCACAGGTCGAGTTTTATAAATTTTCAGTCATACACTATACAGCTAGTGTTTGTTAATTCTTCGTTGCTAGTTATCTCGAGATAGTTTATGGTTCTTTCTGTTTCAGTGATAGGACGTTTTGTTTGTTTGCTGCATATTTAAGATTTTATATATCGTAGAAGTTTTTGCTTCAAACCCATCTGCATGTAGCAAGGATCAAAATGTATGTAATCCTATTCTCAAATATAAAATATAATAGTCAAAAAAAAATTAAAAAGGAAAAAGTAGAGATTATAGTTGGTACAATGTTGTGGCATTCAGAAAAATGAGTAATCTTTATGCTTGCTTAATTTTCTATAAAGATATTGTAGTTTTCTGTGGACTTGCAGCAAACACTAACTAGATATAGCTAGTTTAGTCGAGTGTTAGCATTTGAAAATCATGAGAACAGTGTAACAGTTACTCTTGTTCTTGTTATGTTCTAATCAGTAGCTTTGTAATAGGTAAGTCAACCACATATAGATGCAGTTACGCATGTAGTAGTGGATGAAATCACGTTACAAACGTATTAACTTTCAAAACATATAGATCTACTTAAATGGGAAACAGAAAAAAGTAAAATGAAAAACCTCAAATAAAGACTCTTACCTCTTAAATCCCTATCGAAATCTTTTGAAGTTGATGCAGATGAATAATTGGATTAATCATTAATGGTTTCAATCTTCAAACTTTCAATTTTAAAGTCTTAGTTTATTGAATTATTCATGTTATATTTGTAAAATTAATAAATTATATATATTTTTATATCTTTTTTACTTGCCGTCCCCCGCCGTCCCCCAAATTTTCAAAAAAAATTGCCGTCCCAGAAACCCCATCCCTACGTCCTGACGTCCCGCCGTCCCGGAGTCTTAGGTAACTATGGTTAAGAGTCATCTAAGCCATATATAATCCTTCATAGGAGCATGAACTTCAACCTGTATTGTCATAGAATGTGTTTAAACAACAATCGATATCACATCCACCTTCAACTTTGTAACGACCATACTATATCATTTTGGTGCTATGCCAGCAAATTCGATATTATTAGAATGTCCCCAATCGCATCAAAAAAGCCTGTTCCAAATTTCTGTACAAAGTTCATAGTTTGAAGCTAGTCAAAATCACAGTACCAAACGAAGATACAATAGCAATAGTAGCAGCAACAAGATGTTCAAAGTCTTAGGAATTGAAATGATTCTTTCACAGAACAAGTGTGTTTCTCCTTGTCAAGCCAATGGCCTTAACCCAGTGCCTACAACTTTGTGCTCATTGCAAGTGCAAGTGCAACATTTGATTCATTCTCTTCTTTTTATTTCTTGATTTGGACTTGCTTTCAAAATTTATCTGCTATTTAGTTACCAGTGACCAACTGATCTTCACATGTGCATACTACACTTTCCTTGGAAAGTAAATAAAACAGAAGGGGCTTTCGAAAAAGGAACCAAATAAACACCTTTTCCAAACAACACCTCCAATGCTTGTAGGAGTTCTCCTCTAAAAGAGAAACTTTCACAAGAGGGAAATAAACTGTCATCGAATTCCCACTTGTTTTAACTTTTTCCATTCAAGGACATATCTCACATTCTGGCTCAAGGAGATGCTGAGAGAAACATTTAATGGAAACATTTATGGCCAAGAGGGGAAGAAGGCTCATTTTCTATACATTTATCATTTTTAATAAATTAGTAGTTATGTTTAGTCTATATTTAAAATTATTCTAGAGTCAAACCACGTAACTATGTTTTCGTCTTATGTTTTGGATCCCACAACTAGATCCATCTTGGGGGGGGAACAGAAGAAAGCCAATGCTTGAGAACAAATAAGTCCGAATTCCATAAATAGCTTTGTTATACAAATTGTGATACAGATCTGGAGGGGTGGTAAGGTGCAAGGACACAGGAAGGACAAACAGATAGGATAAAAACAAAAATTCTAATTAATTAAATAGGGATTCACCGACTCAAAAATAGTTAATTAATTAAATAATTAGGATTTTGGTCAAATAAATTATTAATTAGGAGAAAAATTATCTAACAAGCCAACTAAATCCTTACTCGATTTTAACTACGTTAGTTTTGGCCTATGTTACCAGGGTTTGCCCCCCCACCCTCCCGTACCCCCCTGGGTACGTACCCGGTACAGATACGTCCCGGGTATGGTATTGATACATCCCGGGTATGTTTTGATGTACCCGGGAACATATCAGTACCGTTGGGCAATGGGGGGGGCTCTAAGTTATTTTATTTTATTTTATTTTGACTCAAACAAACTTCAGTTTTATTGAGGACTAAACTAGGAGGGCATGGCAACCACAAGGAAACCTGGAGATTGTTTAAAATCCCTGTAGTTTATTGAAGAGAAAAAATTCAAAGGATATCAAGAATGTTTGAGGTAATTATTTGGGATTATCGCAATCGGCCAAGGAAAGAAGCTATTCATAGAAATTTGGAAATATATATGAGCCTCCATACAAGTTATTGATGAGATCAAATCTCAGGGGATCTTCAATACTAATAGCAAAAATTGGAACTGCAAATTGCATAGCTTAAAGTTTCAAAGAGCATCCTTTCCTAGAAACTATTAAAGCACAACATTGACTCCATCCCGCATCCTTAAGGAGGATTAGAAGGTGATTTTGGATAATATGAATGCAAGAACCAACCATTGGACTGACCTCTTTAGTTATCATTGGCAAGTTAGAGTCAACCTAATTAAATAGGTCCTTGAGGAGCTCCCTATATACATCTTGTATGGCCATCATCGCAACACAAAAATTAATCTCAAAGGAAATGGATGAAACACAAAAGGAATATAATATTCATATATCATAGAAAATGTAAAATCTTAAGTATATTGAATGTGTTGAACATTGATCGTACTATATTTTTCAAGTTTTGTATTTCTTATGGACTAAAAAATGAGTAAAATGAGAATATGAATTTTATATATATATTATTTTAATATATATGTACGGACTTATCCAAGACGTATCGTACCCAAGGATTTTTAAAATTGGCATATCCGCATATCGAACCCGTACCTGTACCAGTATCCTAGCAACATAGGTATCTAGCACTATTAAAAAGCAAAAACAATGGATCACTGATCTTTTACCAAGTAAAGATGTTGCTTGTATCCAGGAGCAATGAATTAATTCTATGCCCCCGTTCACAAATCTCAAAATCTACTCTAATTCGCCATCTATTTTGACATTAATCAAGCCTCCGAATAGGCCAAATGTGAAGTCGATTACGACATGGGAAATGTGTGAAGTTTAGAAATCATTGTCAATGACATCAGTACTGCCAGGCACCGATTGCAAATTTATTTCTCTTTGTAGATTTTGGAAGTGTCCTCAATTTGTAACCTTGTCTGCCTTCAATCTTTTTGTACTCACCAAGCGTCTGTGGCACGTTCACAAAAAGCTACGAGATCTAAGCACACTTTGTGGACTTCAAGGTATCAAACTCGCACATTGGTCTTTGACACTTCTAAGATGATTTGTGATGTGTACTTGAAGGGTTTGCAAGCATGTTCTGATTCCTTATCTTAGAGAGGAACTCTTGCAAGTCTGATCTGTGGTACCTAGAGCATTCAGTAAGTAGGCCTTCTTAACATCCATGATTGAGTTACCCTCAAGGCGCCCTTTTGGTTTGCTCCAGCAAATTCATGGCTGTCATTGACAGTATGGAGCAAATTGAAGGTGGAATAAGAACTGAACCGGACAACCATTGGAATGTATTATGGGTCTGGCTAAATACTCCATCGCCATGAGCAGAAAACTGGATAAAATTTTGAAGTAATTCCATATTCTTGTCTTTGAAGAGCCCCTGCCTGATCTTGAGAAGCTCTGTTGGTGGATGATGTTCCGACTACCCAATGGCACTTGTCACTTATGGTTGTGACAAGTTCGTGCGCATAATATGTCCCTAAACCACAGATTTTGTTTTGATTTGGACCAAGACCATCATATACCATGATTAATTTTCCACCCGTAACGGTATTTACAAAATCATTTGATGACATGATCAAGTATCAATACCCATGCAACAAATTTTCTTTGAGGCATATAACTTGTATTTCGAGGAACTATGACTTATTAAAGGGATATGGGAAAGAGAATCTTCAATCTTAAATATCCTTTTAAAATGCCTTCCGATCTAATTAAACCATGTTTATTGCAATATTTTCCTTGTAAAATATGTAAAGATGTTGGCGAAATCACCCCCTGCAGAGTGTGGAAGAACTGCAAGCACCAGTGATGTTAGCTTGCTCCAACCTTTTCTTGCACTCAATCACAACATACAGGAAATTTGAGGAAATTCTGCTCCAAATTCTACCAAGTCAAATCAAATTGCTGCCAGTTTTGTCATGTGATTGATTTGGGAAGACATCAGATACTAAAGCTGGCCAAAATCCTTCACCTTCTATTTGTGACTCGATCCATTCATGATGACGTGTTTTTGATACAATGTGAGTTAAGTTGGCATTTTTTTATGAGGGAACACATTTTAGACACATTCCATGTTGTATCTTGTTGACTTCTTGTTTGATGTGGCATGGTGAATTACAGGGATCTAGACTTCCTTTTATCCTTGAGACTCTTAGATTTGAACAGAGATTGGTGTATTCTCACACATATACTCATTTTCAATGGGAGACATATCAACTCAAGGTCCCTAGATGATGTAGGGTGGATTCACATAGTACTTTAATTTTTGTATGGTACATTTCATCTTGGGACATGAAAGGGTGAGTTATTGGATCAAATATCCAATGTTGGATGACTTTGGATTAGCATTACTTAGACTTTAAAGATGCTTGAATCACTTACATCCATGAGTAGATGTTTTTTTTGTGCATTTCCCTTTATTCTTGAAGCCTTAATTTTGAACGTAGATTGGTATACTTCACTGTGTCTCAGACATAATCACATAATAGTAATGAGGGTCATAACAATGCAAAGGTCTCCAGATGATGTAGGGGATCCACGCAAGACTTTAATTTTTGCAAGGTACATTTCGTCTCAGAACATGAAAGGATGAGTTATTGGATCAAAGATACAATGTGGGTTGAAGATGGAGATGAAATTGAGCATATCATAGACTTTAAATATGCCCAAATAACCAAGGACCATTAGTGGACATTTTTACCTGAGCAGCTGAGACCTTTTAAGATGAACATATAGCATGGGCTTTGGGTGTGGAATTAGATATTTACCAACTTAGGACCATGGATTGCATGGATGTTAGTGAAAGAAACAAAACCCAATGTCTAGATTTAGCATACGGATTATTGGCATCTTTGATTTCATAAATCTGCCACTCAATAGATCTAGTGTAGGGGGGAAATACATAAGATTTTAACTTTTGTTTGGTACTTTTTGTCCTGGGACATGAAAGGGTGAGTTAGTGGCTCGAAGACTCGATGTTGGGTGACTTTGGAAAGGAAATTGAGCATAACATACTTTAATGATTCTCAAATCGATTCGATCCATGATTGGACATTTTTCTACCGAGCATATTCCTTCTAATCTAGAAGCATTCATCTTTGAACATAGATTGGTGTACATATAGGTGTGTTTTAAAGGAAATCTTACAATTCCTCAAGCTGAATAAAAAGAACTACTATTTTTGACAGAAGTCCATCCCTTTCTGTTTGATCTCTGAGTACCTGTAATTTTAACTGGTCCATGAATGTCACAAAGTTCCCCTATCAATTTATTTTTATTTAGATGATTTAATAATTTTAAATGAAATGCAATGAAATGATTGAAATTGTTGCAGGTATATAAGTAGATGTGTCAGTAACTTGCAGCCTACCGTTTAATCGATCTTTGAAAAGAATCGAAACAGTAATACTATGATCAATGTTCCTACATGGTCTTCCACACAACTAGTTTCCTATCAATCTTTTATCATAAATTTAACAATGATGAACAGAGCGTTTAACAATTGGTGATCTCTGACACATTACGGGCATTAGTCACCAACATCTTCTAAACAGATCGTCCATAGATGATAGAAAAATGAAGCAGAACTCATTTCATTGGGATGAGACTCGAAAGTCACATTATTTTTAAGGTACATAAATAATTGATATCAGTTAGCACAAATGTACCTACCCGACAACTAAGCAGAAATGTACCTCCTACAAACCTCCAAGGGAATGAAGGCCACATGGATCACCAAATCAAGTATGTTGACATCAGTGGCACCATTCAACATTCATCATTGACATCCTTTTGGAATTGAGGATAACTATTAAATTTATGGCTCCAATTATATCGCCATATTTTGCATCTTTAAACAAGTTGAGGCTCGAACCAACAACTAAAACATCCACAACAGGCAGTTGTAATGATGTCCGAAATGGACCATGAAATGTGAAAGGTTTAAATTCCCAATTTATAGCTGAAGAGAAATGCTCGAGATTTTGCAATAAATGCGCTGATCCTACTACAACTGTGCTCAATAGTTGGAGCAACAAGATGGCTAGAATTGATAAGAGACATGCCTACTTGTTGGAGTCATAGCTTACAATTAAATCAATGGGTGGCTGGTCAGCTCCTCTCTAAGCCAGCCTAGGTGCATTCAGTCTAGATGCCCTACTCAGGAGACCGAGACGACATTGCCATATTTAAGTTTTCCAGCAATCACTTTTTGTAATGGCGCTCTATGTTTTTGTACAAAGTGCAAATACAACATTTGATTTGATTGCAATATTTCCTTTTTCCTGACCCCAAGGGTCAGAGTCGAGTGGATGTGGCAAACGACTCAGGTCGCCTTGGTCTCATGTTCAATTCCTCATTCAAATTGGCAGGCAGGACTGTCCTCCTAGCTTGCCCCAAGCTTATAGGAGAGCTCACCCTGTAGTTTAGAGTCAAAGAGGTGCATTACTGTGCGCTACTCTGGGTTGCTGGGCTTCCGATTCCTTGGTCAGCAAAAAAAAATCCTTTTCACATTGTTTATTTGTTTCTTCTTTTTTAGGCAGTCTACCCAGCAAAACCTATACTTGTATCTTAGTTGGTTTGCTCTATGAACCTCAATTGGATGCAGTACATTGTTGACGCACTTTTTACTATGGGAGTGATACAGTGGGTGCCCTTATGAGAAACATACCAGATTGAGTTTGGATAGGAAAAAAAATATGCTAGGAGGGTTTCTAGGCAATAAAGCTGCCGAGGATACGGGACAACATGTTATTGAGCATGTAAGTATTTTGTTGCCCTGTTATATGATTTAAATGCTGAAACATTCTTTATTCTGACTGTTACTTATTCTCATTTTGTCTTGATTGTCATTTCTGCCGAACATTTTAGTCGTGTCAAAATATTATTCAGGAATTACTCTGGCATGGATTGCAGAATTATTCTGCCTCAGCATACAGGTTAGTTGCCTATGGGTTCTAAGTGAAATTTATTTAGATAAAGATTCCATTCAATTTATTACTATTATGCATGTCATATATTCAAAGAAGCACAATCTGGAACTTTTAAGAGTTTCTTAGGTCTCACATTAGTTATATGCTATGTCACAAGGTTTTCCAAATTTTATAAAAAAAGTTTGCATTTCACCGAACTTAATTCTCATTGAACATGAACTCGAACTTCATCCTTTATTTTTACATGGAAATTTTTTGACGCAATTTTGCATTATTTTAATTTTTACAAATGTATGTATATACCAACTGAAAGTAGTGGATAGAAAGCTCTATCCACTCTGTCCCTCTGACATATTTATGCATTTTTTCCAAAAAATAAAAATGATAGAAAAAAAATTGTTCAAACTTAAAGGCGTTTTTTTCTCAAACTTTATCCCTTTGCGAACTTGAACCGAACTTTATCCTCGTCAAACATGAATGCGAACTCGAACCTTGTGACTTAGATTATATGCATTCAGATGAGTAAGCATGCCTGTCTGTTTGCTACTTGGAAATCTTTTTCTAGTATTATTGTATTGCGAAAGTATGTCAATCGTCTGGACTACATTCATTAATAGTTTTCTAGAATTACTCTTCCATGGCTTTCAGAACTACATCCTTCAGCTTTCAGGTTAGTTGTCTGGATCATGAAGTTGTAATTTGTTTAGATAGAGATCCTTACAAATTGCAATTATCTAGTGAAACATTAACTGATGTTTACGGCAGTTGCTCTTACTAAACCTTCCAGAAAAGGATGGTGCTTATGGCATATCCCGCATAAGTTGAGGATTTTGTTCCACCATAATGTTCTCTATCTATCTTACTAAACCTTCCAGAAAAGGACGATGCACTTTCGTGTCTGATGTAGTGGAAATATATGATTCATGAGAATCATTCGGAACTTTTTATTATCTATTGGCCTCACTAGATGAGTTTTCTATCTGGAATCTCAGTGCTTGATATGGCATTTTGGAGCTCTAAGATGCTCCTCTAGATCTTTTGTTACATCTATACTAATTCCTTTCATGTTGGGTTCTTGCTGTATATTTCAGGATTTTGAATAGAACATGAAATCAGCTCAGCGATTTTAATTTGGGAGCATATCTGTGTTTCAAAGATATTTTTCTTAATAATCAATATTAAGTATTACTGAATTCATACTTGTGGAGAGTATTGGTCCAGCAATTGTCCAAAATTCCAAATTAGTAGCCAATTTTTGACAGACTGCTTTCAATACAATTAGTAATCTGGATATCATTCATGTTGAGCAGTTCCCAAACTTAGGGAATTTCTGAATTCCTCTCCAGTAACCCTTAGTTGTGATATTTGTGGCTCTGTAGATGTTCGGCTTTGTTATGGATCCAATTCCTGTCTTGAACCTTTTCTTTGCTTGCACCTCATTGTCGTTACCATCCTTGGAAAAATATACAACTGTAAACAACCCATTCCTCAAGATCTTTGTTTCTCAATCTATCCTCGCCTCCATTTTTGTGTTTCTGAACAATGAGATTGAGCTCTTGTGGCAATGCCATGAAAATGCTACTGTAAGATGACTTTTACACCTCTATTTTGCTATATGTTTGTGTCTGGAGCACCTGTGATGGATAGCATGTAACATTTAGATTTCATAGCATTTAGCTGGCTAACAGCTTTTCAACTTGATTATTACATGCATGTGACATTATGCAGTGCTCTGTCTTGTTGTCATCAGCAACTGCTGTAATTTTCATAAATTTCCTTTCTCAAGAGATATGACTTTTCTGTTTCTGTCATTATATCACACCTGCAAATGTCCTTGTTAGATTTGTGCAAAAGTAGCACTCAAAGTCACTAAGGCAGGCTTTCTCCTACCATCCACCACTTGAGAGAAATTCCTCCTTTTGGTATTTTACCTATATTAAGATATTTTTTGTAGTTATTCTTCTTTTTTTCAAGTTTCTCATAATCTTCAATTTGTCAAGCATTATTGGCTGTTTTATTAACTGCCAAGCAATATTAGGATTAAAAATACCAATCTCAGTTTCTTTCTGTCCTCTTGACCCTGCCTCATCTTTACAGGAGTGTGTATGGGAGAAAGAGAAAGATAGATAGTTAGACACTGACTGATGCAACATTAAAGTGTGTAGGAAACAGAAAAACAACTCTCTGACATGGTGGTTTTGAAGACTTTGTTGGCAAAGGTTGATAGGCCTGTTGATATTGTTTGTTTCAAGGCTGATCAAGACAGCAATGAATTTCTGAACTTGAATATTTGAATAACTTCAAGGTATTGATTGAGTTTCAAATACATCATTGCGGCATATGCACAAGATCTTGATAACTGTTTTTCCACCTAAAGTGGGGCGCAAAAATGACGGTCTTTGGAATGAGATGATCTCAAAATTCTATCAGATGGGGGTTACTTGCGTGAATTATGGTCATGCACGGAGCCTCAATTCAGAATAGCATGCTACAAAGTCAGGGGAATACAATTTGCATTGTTTTTAAGAATCATACAGTACTTGGGCAGCACCCCTGCATGCCTGTTGTATAGACATGGCGTTCAAATGGATAACATTACAAGCAAAGCATATCCTCAACGATGCTGTCTCCGCCCTTTTCAGGGTTTGATCTATTCACAGGCATATTTAGCAAAGGGAATGAAGACCCTCTTCATAAATTATGTTGAGCTCTGATCAAAATCACAGTATTCAGAGCAATACCCCAGTCATGATTTGTGCAGCTATGCAGTCTTTTTATGTTTTCATGATTGGACTGTGTTTAAAGGTTAAATAAGATTAGTTGTTTGTGTTCGTCAGAAGAGGGCTTTGCCCAATTATTAGTTAGAAGTAATTCTGAAATTTCTGTCCAGGTCAGGTTCACATAATCTATTATGGTGGGCCACAGACTGTAATAATCTGCATTATGCCTGCTCTGGACTTTTTATGATTTAGATAAAAAATTATTTCTTATCAAAACAGGGGGAAAAAATGGACTCTATAATATATATAGGTGTTTGCAGTCTGTTTTTAGCACGTTTTTATTGATCAAGCATATGGTCTGTACTCCCAGTGTAGATGGATTGGCAAGGTGAGGTTTATTCCTGGTTAAGAGGTGAAACCCGAAAGATTATATGTTTGATATTTAAACAATATATATAAGGTAAAGTGAAAAATCCACCTTGTTTCCTCAAGGAGAGTCCCGTACTATCAGTAGAGGTGCTAGCTAGGCTGTGACCTAAAAAATGACTTTTACCTTCTTAAGCTGTTTCAATATTCTAAAAGCATGGATAAACTTTGTCTTCTGTGCTAATAATGTGAAATGTAAACCTGTAAGTAGACATTTTGATGATTTGGGGTTTTAGGATTTCTTCTGCTGTCATATATATAGAAATTTTGACCCAAATTTTTATGAATGCCCAAAATAAATACAGGCATTTTATAAGCAATTTTGACAGTAGAAGCTGTGTCTTTCGAAAAAACTCTGTACCTTCTATTCTGAACCCTTAACCTCGCAATACCATGTAATATCTTAGAAATTTACCATATCAGTCTTTTTTATATTTTAAAACAAAAACAAAGAAATCGCCATGTTTAATGGGTAGAGAAATAGCCTAAATGTTTTGCAAATGGTATGTAACTTATGTGGTAAAACATAGAGGATTCCACGGGTGAAGTACTTAAGCTGGAAGAGCCTTGACTTTAGATCCACAGGGTACATGTAAGGTGTTTAAAATTGCGTAAAATACTGCAACCAACTCTGGGTAGGGAACTTACCAATTAGCTGGAGAGAGAAAAATATCCAAATGTTCAAAACTAAAATAAAAATAGTTTCAAAAAATAACATGGATTGTTGTTAAGGTACAAGCTTGCCTGTGCAACCTCTGAACCCTTATTCCAAACAATCTCCTCCAATATATTAGAAGGAGCACAGTGGCCTTCATCCCCGACGGTAGGAGGATGCCTTCTAATGCCAAGTCCCTACACAGAACACGCCATAAACAAGAATATTAGATTATCCCCAAAACAATGTAGAAATGCAGGGAATGCCCATCAATTGGAATGCATTCATAAGGCATTATAGTCTACCTGTCGAGCATTGCAGATTAAACTAGTATTTCTGTTGGTGGTACTGGTACTCCGCAACATTGTTTTGTTTAAACAGAGGTTGGATCTAAATTTTCTGTACGGCGAAATACGAAGTTGGGTCCTTGAGAAGAGCCTGTAACAATTTCCCTGTGGGGCTGTCAGGGCTGAGAATGGAGACCCGCATGCAAGACTTTCCATTTTATTACTATCGTCTGCCCTCTTGCTAACATAAACGATGCAATCTCTCCTTCAACTGCAGAGACTGTCTTTCCTACTTCATTCTTGCAATTCTCAGTTGAGAGGAGCTGCAATTCGCATGTATACAGTTTATTGATTATGTTGCAGCCATGATAAAGGAAATAGAAGCACGTGTGGAAAATATATTGTTCTGTTGTTGCAGAGGCAAAATGTACCACAGATGATTTTCTAAAGACGGAAAAAGTCTTTCGATAGTCCGTATGGCATATTTAGTGTGGGAGTCATTTTAAGCATTACACTAAAAAATAAAATTGCAGTGTGTCGCAAAACATGAACTCCCTCTTTCCACGTCTCTTTAGCCTTTTTCACCTATCTATTTCACACAAAAGCCAATGAGAATTTGTCCTAAATTGAGTTTTAAGAAACTTTGTTCTGCAAGGCATATTAGCTCCTAAGGCATATTAGCTCCTATACAGTATATATAATATTTGTTGAATCTAAATTTTTACCAAGTAACATGTGTTCTAAAAGGAAAAAATTAGAGTTTTTACATAAATAAGCATTTCTTATTGGATGAAGGGTCTTCGGCTCTTATAGTTGTCAGGGGATCGACGGCTATGATTGAATTTTACAATGAAATATAGATTGATATGTAGTTGAATCGGATCCATCCACATGGTAGTGTAATTGCATTAGGGAATACATTTTGAAACTATGTTGGCACCCTTTCGTTTCTAATATCACCATTGTCATTTGTTTCCCAAGTGTTTCTCATCATATTAGTGTTGTTTAGGACCACGTTCAAATCCAACATGATCATAAGCATTCAAATTCAAAAAAAATCGTAAACAAACTAAATGTCATCCAATCAAAAACCTTAACACCATAGAAAAATAACAAATCCCTTATTTCCCATATTTCCTCAAAAATTTCCTTTTCTTTCAGTTATGTAAGGCCCAGTTGTTAGCGCCCTAAAACTGACATATAAGTTAACAACGTTATGTGAGCGACCCCTCCATACATACTCAATACTATTTTTTATTAAGTTGACTCATGTTACTCAATACTTATTTTATCATATCCACTTCTAAAAGATTCTCTCCTTCTTTTCTCCTCGATATGGAAAATATTTTAATCAGACCTTGGTATATGTCAAAATATCAACCGAAATCTTACACCTCTTAAAAATAAAAATATAAAATATAAAACTAATTGACCCATCAAAGTTAGAATATTAAAAAGTGTCATGGTTCCTACCTATGTTGGAAATAACTAACCCTTGGTAAACGATGGAGAGGCCATTTTGTTTGTCTTACCTCTTTTGGAGAAGAAGTATGAGTCCCTTTGGCCACCGCGAAAAAGGTAATGCCCAACATTAATGCATTTCCCACATTTAGTTTTTTTAAATTTGTTATCTCACATTCCTAACTTGTAGGAATTGTCTCATATTTAGTGTTATGTGGATATCTCATGACCACTTCATTAATAACTTTCTAAAATAATGCAAATATCATGTTATACAAGTTCAAACATCATCTTGCATCCCCAATATATTGCAATGAATGGACCAACTATACTATATTATTATTGATGTTGACTTACGCCCCAAGAGTCTTAAGAAAATAAGAAATAAATTTTCATGCTTCAAGTATTATTTTTCAATTAAGAAAACAATTATTTATAATGTCTTAAGCTTACTCAACAAACGGTGAGTGACAGGTTAGCATATGCATGTTCTTTTGTAGCCTTGTGCTCTATGCGAAACAAAAGATTAACATATGGGGTCTTATCACTCCTGGCATAGGAAACTACACTTACAAAATTCATCTTCCATTAAAATTTGATGATTGACTATGTTTTGCTCTAAACTTCCATTTTAGTGCAGCTGGGAGGATGTGGGTGCAGGTTTGAAAAGGGTTGGATGATATTCATTTTCAAACAAGTGAGCCCCTAACAAAACAACATGAGAAAGAGATGTTATCTCACAAGATAGCTAGAAGAGCTCAAAAATATCCATGAAATTCTATGAATGGGCTCATCGGATTTCTCACTGGAAATCATAATTGTCCTCTCATTACACATTCCTAAAAGACGAGACGTCATAGTTTTGAAATGTCTTTTAAGATTTCAAATCTGAGCTCTTCGCAAGCTACTGAGGGACCACAATGAGTCATGCCTAAGGGGGGAAGTATTAGGCCAATGACCCTGACATCCACATTGTCCCCACCCTTAAAGACTTCACAAATTCTCTTTCACCACCACATCCAGATATGAATCTTACATAGTCTAAGTCCCTCATGCTTCTTCCCTTTCTTGTCATGTCCTCCAGCTCCTCATCCAACTTATCCTCTATGTCAAGAGACAACATAATGTTAATAAAATCACTCATTTTCATTCGAGTTACAGATGTTTAGGCCCTTGAATCGATGTTCCTACGCAAAGGAGAGTATCGGGCCAAGGTGATCTGTCATCACCAATCCGGCACTATGATAATTCTTCACCGGGAACTCCTCGTGCTATGATTATTTACTAATGCATAGCCTTTAGTTTGGTGGATGTAATCTGGAAACAAAACAACAACATAACACAAGAATACCATTGACTATGATAAGACGGAATGATGACAAATCTGAAATATCAAAGTAAATTATAATATTAACATGAAATTGTTACAATCTCACCCATGAGGTACTTCAAGTGTTATTGACTTCACTTGCCTTTCACCAAGACTATGGGAGAAACTTTACAATTACACCTCTTAATGGATTCTTCAACACACCTTTAAACTGATGGCTTCCTTCGCACACTTCCTACAATATTTCTCACTACTTCCTTCTATGCTAAATGAGGGGGGTGGCCTCTCTATTTATAGAACTTCCAGGCTTATCCATCTTATCTCTAAGATAGGATAAGAAATCCACTCTAACGAATCATATTCCATACCTTAACTCTTATCTGTACATGTATGCTTATCTTTTAAGATAAGATAAACCTTATCATTTTACATGGGTTCCACATTTTTAGACTTTTTACAAATAAAATACACAAAATATTTATGACCTCACTCCTTGTCCTTATTACTAATATAATATTTCTAATTCCTAATCATGTAGACCCTACTTCTCTAATTACCCAAACTTTGACATTTTAACATTACCGGACCACTTACGACAAATATTTACTTTTTACAACAATCCTATAGTACTTTGACTATTACCGTACTCCACATTATTGGCGGCACCGTACTGACGGCACCGTTATCTTCTATCAGACGCTACTACTAATTATACTTAACAACATCCTATTCCTAATACATACATTAATGAAATAGAAATTATGGAGGAAAATTTTAATGTCGACATCTTCCCCCTTCCTAGCTTCTACTCCGTCCTCGGAGTAGACTATTCTGGTGCTTGGAAAATCTTCAACTTGTCATGGTTGACCCATTTCGTAATGGAAGTGCCATCCAATTCCTCCAGTCGGTAAGTATCATTTTCATGCACAGTTGCTATTTTGTAGGGCCCCATCCATTTTGGAAGAAATTTTCTCTGTCTTCTTTTTTTGTATCTAGAATCATATACTAGAACCAAGTCATTCACATGAAATGGAGACCAACGGATCTTTTGATCAAAGTATTCCTTCTGCTTCATTTTCTTCTTATGGCTTGTATCCTTTGCTATTTCCCTCATTTCCTCTAGCAAATGAAGATGTACCAACCTTTCTTTTACTGAATCACTTTCATCCATCCTTTCATTTTTCATAACTCTTGCAGTGGGAATATCAAACTCAATAGGAAGAACTGGATCAATGCCATAGGCCAACTGAAATGGGGAGTATCATGTTGCTGACTTTGATGTTGCCCTATATGCCCACAATGCTGCATGAATCCTTTTATCCCACTTATGTACCTGTAAGGCTACATCTTTTGCTAGAATTTGACACAACACAAAATTTGTTCGTTCCACCTGTCCATTTGTACTTGGCTTGTATGTTGTTGCTTTCTTGTGCTTAATAGAAAACTTATTGAATAGGGCTTCTACCACCTCATTAATGAAGTGGCTTCCTTGATCTGTTACAATTTCTAATGGGTAACCAAATCTGGTGACAATGCATTCATATATGAACCTTGCCACTTCATCCATGGAAGTTTTTTTCAATGGCCTAGCTTCAACCCACTTGGTTAAATAATCTGTGGCAACTACAATATACTTATTTTGGCGTGAGGTAGTTGGAAGTGGACCTACAATGTCTATTCCCCCACTTTTCAAAGGGACCAAGTGGAAGAATAGGACATAATGGAGCTGATGAAGTCTTACGGTTACCATGTGTTTGACAAATATCACATGTCTTACAATAATTATAACAATCTTTAAAAAGAGTGGGCCAATGATAACCTGCATCCAAGATCCTTCTTGTTGTAAGTTGTCTAGAGAAGTGCCCTCCACATGTACCATTGTGGAATTCTCCTAGCAGTTCCTTCCCTTGATCACGTCCAACTGCCCTCTTGTACTATCCATCAGGTCCTATTCGAAATAATACTCCATGCAGAATAGAATATGGATGACTGGCTTGAGTAATCTTTCTCTTAGTCTTTGCATTGGCACCATCAGGAAACTTGAATTCATTCAGATAATTCCAAATATCTATGTATTCACTAGAGATTGTGTCAAGGGATAACAATGTTGCATCGGGAAAATCATCATCATCACAAGATGATCCTAAACCATCATAGGCTCGAGAGAGTGCATCTGCATTGACATGCTTCTTTCCTGGCCTATCTATAATATCAAATTCAAATTCTTGTAGCAAAATTATCCATCTTGCTATCCTCCCTGATGGGTTAGGCTTATTGACAATATATTTTAGAAGCCTGATGATCTATTACAACTATAAATTTATACCCTAGCAAGTAATTTCTAAACTTCTTTATAGCAAAAATGATAGCTAGAGCCTGTTTTTTAGTTACAGTATAATTTACCTCAGCACTGCTCATTTGTCTGCTCCCAAAGTAAATTGGATGTTCATTCCCATTTTCATCCTTTTGGATCAAAGTACTTCCTAGTGCTGCATCTGAGGCATCAGTGTACACAATGAATGGCTTGTTCCAATCTGGATTCTTCAAAACAGGTGAAGACACCAGGGCTTCCTTCAGTTGTCCAAAAGCTTCATGCGCCTTATTTCCTGGTTCATAAGTAACATCCTTCTTCAAGAACTGGGTTAGTGGCTGTGCAATCTTTGAGAAATTCTTGATGAACCTTCTATAGTAACCCACATGGCCTAAAAATGATCTCAACTTACTTCTATTCATAGGAAATGGTAAATCTTTGATTTTTGAAACTTTATCAGGATCAGTACCAATACCATCTCTGGATACAACATGCCTTAACAAAACACCTTTAGAACATCCAAAGAAACACTTTGTAGGGTTTAGTGAGGCTTGTGCTTCATCTAACCTTTGAAATGTTGTCTCCATTTGGTGCAGGTGGTCCAACTTGCTCCCATAGATGCAAAAATCATCCAGAATTACTCTGATGAAGGTCCCAATGTAGGGTTCGAACACCCTATTCATCAAACGCTGGAATGTTGCTGGAGCATTACATAACCCAAAAGGCATAACTCTATAAGCAAACGTTCCCCAAGGAGTGGTGAACGTGGTCTTCAGCTGATCTTTCTCTGCTATAACGAACTTGGTTGTAGCCGCTATATCCATCAGCAAAAACTATAGCACTCCTGGCCAGCTACTTCATCCAAGATCTGATCTGAAAATGGAAGAGGGTAATGATCCTTCTTTGTTGCCTTATTGAGCTTCCTGTAATCAACACAAATGCGTAGCTTCCCCATTCTTTTTTATTGAGATCACAATGGGAGAAACCCATTCTGAATTCTCCACAGCAAATATGAATCTTGCATCAAGCAATTTATCTATTTCTTCTTTTACAATCTTGGAAAAATTAGGATTCATTTTATATGGCATTTGCTTTATGGGCTTAGCACCATCTACCAGCTCAATAGAATGTTCTACCCCAACTTACTTGACGGAGTTCCTTGTAATCAAAAGTGAATATGTGTATGTACCTTCGAAAGAGTTGAAGGTAGGATTCCTTCTCACTCTCCATCACAGCATCACCAATCTTTATTTGTTGGAGACAATCATCAACTTCTTCTTCAGATAATTTTATGGGGTCATGAGTTGGTGTGATTGGAAGGATATCCATGACTGAAACATCAACCTCACTTTCTTCATCCTTAGTGTCCACTTCACTGGTACTAGAGTAATCAGAGGATGTCCAATCATCAGTATCATCACTTGAATCGACAGGTTCTACCTTATGATGCCGAGGGATCACGTTTATTTTCACCCTCTCTCTACCACGTCCAAGTGTCATGAAGCATTCATTCCAGTAGTTTCTTGCATGAACTCTCCTTAGCCATGGTCTTCCCCAGCAACATTGGGTACGCAACAGTACCATTTTTCATCACCTGAAAGTCTACCACACATACAACACCCATAACAGATATTGTCACATTTGAAACTACACCTTCTGGTTTAGTTTTTCCTTTATTTAATGACCTTAACATAAGTGTTGAAGGGCGATCAATTTTTAAACCCAACATATTCATTACAGACTCGGTCATTACATTAACTGCAAGCACCTCCATCAACTAAGACATCATGAATTGAAATACCATTACATAATACCTCAGCTTGTGGAGCATAGGGATCCACATATGCCTCCAAAATAGGGACCTCAACCTCCTTTCTTCGTTGAGCATTGAGTCCACTTCGCAGCTCCCTCCTCTTCTCAGAAGACATAGCCAAGAGTTGACCATATGTAATATTTGCAGGCCCTTTTGGACAGATCTTCCAAGATGGAGTATGGTCCTTGCCCCTGTGAAATCAGAAAATCCTGCACACCCAACTTTTTTCTCCTATGTTTCTTACTAGTTTCTCCTTTCATCTTCTTAGGATCATTTCCATCTTGATTATCTTTTTCTTTCTTTCTTTTTGTTACAAACACATCTACTTCATTATTTCTGCTCTTATCTACTACATCAAAAGAATTCACAGGTGCTTTTCCTTTATCATTATCTCCTTTACCAGATGTAGAAGCTCTATCTGGACAATTATACTTATAATGACCCTTTTTATAACAACCATAACATACAACTTCAAAAATATTTCTTTTTGGACCTCTATCTCCTCCCTGAGAACTAAATTATTTTCCTTAAAGAAGATTAATAGTTAACTGACCCATCTTTTTGAGCAGATCTTCATACTCAGTAGATGTACTAGGAGAAATATTTGTGCTCACACCGGGAGTGGTTGTGGATTCTGGACCAGAGGTGCTGGTGTAGGCTCTACTTTAGCAACAATTTCTTTGGGCTCCTCTTCCATGCTTTCTTCTTGCCTTCTTGCAATCTCCTTTGCTTGTTCAATGGTAGCTGAGCAGTCATACTTCACTCGTTGTCTGATCTCTGGCTTCATCCCAAGAATGAAGTGCTTACAGAGGAGATTTTCCACGCCTTTCATCAACCCATCCGTTAATCCTTCCTTCCGGATCTGGGCATCGAGCTTCCTCCTTAGCTCTAGAACACGAGCATGATAATCCCTTATCTTCTCCTTCTCTCCTTGGGATAGCTTTGTGATCTCGATCATGAGATCTGCATATTTCTGTTGTTCACCAAATTCTTCAAGAAAACTTTTAGTTAATAAATCCCATGAATTTTTCACATTATCACCTAGTGTTTCAAACCACCTAAGTGTTGAACCATCTAAAAAGGTAGGAAAAAAATTCAGTCCATTGTTCCCTTCTTATAAGGCCATTACAAATACAAGATCGTTTAAACTCTTGAATGAAAGAAGAAGCATCTTCATTAGATTGAGCTGAAAAAACAGGAATCTTTCCCATTTTCAAAAGTAACCACCATGAAATATCAGCGCACAAGTACAATTAACAAGACTTATGTGCACAAATAATTGGAATCACTATACTAGAAAGTGATTTTACGCCTTTCTACAGTAAAATAGAAATGACCCACGGTAAACTATGGTAAAACTTGACTTACTGCGGTAAAAATTGACTTTACTGTGGTAAACACTATTCACGGTAAAAAGTGAAGTTACTGTGGTAAATACTATTCACGGTAAAAAGTGACTTTACTGCGGTAAATACTATTCCCAACAAAAATGACTTTACCATGGTAACTACTATTCATGGCAAAAATGAATTTACCATGGTAACTACTATGCACAGTAAAAACAAGGTTACCCTCCAATTGATTTTTGACTAAGTGGGAATATCTCTCCAGAAAATCCACCGACGAGGAATGGTCCCAGCAATGGAACCAAAATGTCATCACCAATCCGACACTATGATAATTCTTCACCGGGAACTCCTCGTGCTATGATTATTTACTAATGCACAGCCTTTAGTTTGGTGGATGTAATCTGGAAACAAAAAAATAAAATAACACAAGAATACCATTGACTATGATAAGACAGAATGATGACAAATCTGAAATATCAAAGTAAATTATAATATTAACATGAAATTGTTACAATCTCACCCATGAGGTACTTCAAGTGTTATTGACTTCACTTGCCTTTCACCAAGACTATGGGAGAAACTTTACAATTACACCTCTTAATGGCTTCTTCAACACACCTTTAAACTGATGGCTTCCTTCGTACACTTCCTACAATATTTCTCACTACTTCCTTATATGCTAAATGAGGGGGGTGGCCTCTCTATTTATAGAACTTCCAGGCTTATCCATCTTATCTCTAAGATAGGATAAGAAATCCACTCTGACAAATCATATTCCATACCTTAACTCTTATCTGTACATGTAAGCTTATCTTTTAAGATAAGATAAACCTTATCATTTTACATGGGTTCCACATTTTTAGACTTTTTACAAATAAAATACACAAAATATTTATGACCTCACTCCTTGTCCTTATTACCAATATAATATTTCTAATTCCTAATCATGTAGAACCCTACTTCTCTAATTACCCAAACTTTGACATTTTAACATTACCCGGACCACTTACGACAAATATTTACTTTTTACAACATTCCTATTGTACTTTGACTGTTACCGTACTCCACATTATTGGCGGCACCGTACTGACGGTGCCGTTATCTTCTATCAGATGCTACTACTAATTATACTTAACAACATCCTATTCCTAATACATACATTAATGAAATAGAAATTATGGAGGAAAATTTTAATGTCGACAGATCCCCCAACTCACTCACCAACACTCCCACCAGAGATCATAACAGAGAACCCAACCACAGGAAAGACAGAGACATGACTAACCATTTTATGAAATGATCCTTAACTTCAACTTTCACATGTTAAAGAACAAAATTATCTCTACCCTCTACCACATTACACCACTTACCACATGGGGTCTATCACATGAGAGTATGACTAGGATATCCCAAACTGTGTCACCAACTCTTTAGTTCAACCTTGAGGAGCCCCTAAGAAAACAACATGAAGTGGAGATGTTATCTCACAAAATAGGCGAAGGACCTGAAATTGATTCATGAGATGTTACAAATGGGCTCACCAACATTCTCACCAGAAAGCATAATTATCTACCTAATGCATAGGCCTAATAGAGGAGGAAACATAATTTCATAACATCTTTGGTTTTGTAATCTAAACTCTTCACAAGCTACCAAAGGAAACTGATGAATCATACTTAAGGGGGAAAGCCTAGTGTCGTTGACCATAATGTCCACATTCTCACCACCTACAAAGTCTCCTTCACCATCACATGTAAATAGGAAGATTTCATATGTCTGAGTCCTCACTTTTTTGATTTCCCACCAACTCATCCTCATCATCTATTTTATTCTTTTCGTTAAGAGACAAAAGAATGTCAACAAAATTAGTCATCGGAGTTGTGGGTGTTTAGGCCTTTGATTCGGTGTTCCTATGTGAATAATATCTTTAGACCAAGTTGTTCCCCTGGCTCACTCACTAACATTCCCACTAGAAAACATAACTAAGACCCCCAACCACCAAAAAATAGGAGACACAACTAACAATATCATGAAACAGTCCTTGATTTCAAATTTCACAGTTAAAGCACAAAATTATCTCTACCCTCCACCACATTGCACCACTACCTCCCAAGGCTTATCACATGAATGTATGACAAGGATATCCCAATGTGTGTGGGAAACTCTTAGGATCAACATTGTGAAGAAGCTTTTTTATTTTTGGCCCTTATTTACAATATTTTGTCATTAAAGAAGTAGCTCATCATAAGTTTCTTTCCGATTGATTTAATCTATATATAATTAAACCTTTATTTCAGAGTAAATTACTATAATAAATGATATTTAGGTAAATAAGTACAGTAGTGCACAAGCAATAAGCATTCAATAATGTAAAACCCTAAGCAAATGAGAGAGGGAGGTGACTTAATTGTTTTTCTGTGTAACTTGGGAATGGTTAAGATTGAGTATCTGCTGGAACAAGATGGAAACATTGTTGAACAATCTTAATGAGGGTTCAAAACCCTAGAAATGCAAGGGACAGAAGTGCCCATAGGAGGACAGTAGCACCCTAGGTGCTAGTGACTAGTTTGGGTGCCTATGTCTGCTCAGATGTTACGAGTCTGGTCTTTTCTGGGTCGGAAGAGCTTCATTTTTAGTCTCTCTTCATCACTTTGGTTTTGTTGTTATGTCGTCAGTCATACGTATAACCTACAAAAAAGATAATTAGATGCACATGCCCATAAACCACATCAAATCTAATTAAAAAAATGCAGAATATAAAGTCGAAATGACCTCGATGATCACCTGAAGAGTGAACTTACAACCAAACATTGCATTACATCTCATACTCCATGTAGTTCTTCATTCTTGTGTGTGTAATGATGCCCTAGGTTAATGTTGATGCGTAATAACAACACCCCCTAAATGTCTGCAACTTGATGGGTTGAGACTCTCAGTGTGATTGCATAACATGGACCTTCTCCCAAAGTGTGGGACTTTGCGACCAGGAGAGCTCTCCGGATAAAGGTAGGTTCCTATTCCTCTGTTCAGGTGCACACTTTCAAATTGTAGAGGATTTACTCTAAAACCTACTCTAACTTGCCAAGGAGATAGGGTTGAGAAAGATGCATGAAATAAACCTAAACTAACAAGGGTGATGCACCAAAGGAATGTTGAACACCTGCTTTGCAATCAAACACAAACCATTAAAAGTGTAATACAACCACCATGCATAGATAACCAAGCTGCAATGAGAGATCGGATGAATGTAATGAACACAGACATGTATTATTGCTCTAGGATTGATACAGTACACTACAATGGCCAAGAGGCAAGATTACATTACAACTTAAATGGGAGGTTTGAAAACTCCACAAATTCACTTGTAGACAAGGGAAGAAGGGAGGGTGCAAAACCAAAAATGTCAAACCTTTTGAAAATTGCCCCTCCTTACAATATATAAAAGAATGAGAGAAGGAGGGAAAAAATCTGAAATCCTATTCCAACCACCCAAGAAATGCATTGAATTTGCCTACAAAAAATGATGGGTTCCATGACAAAACCCATGCCTACACGTACTATTCCTTGTTTGGCAAGAAAGGAAGCCTATACCTCATTATGGTGGTAGGTGAGAAACCTAGGACACCTAAAAAAAAAATGGTGAACTATTTTTTTTCATTTTTAAGAACTTAGTCCCCACTAATTTAAAGATATCTAATCATTGTTGAGTATCAAACGTCAAGAGCTTTCCAAACAATCCTCTCTTGCTCAAATCCACACTCCCAGTCAAAAGTTATGGCCATCTGAAGGTCGAGGTGCATCTATGAAAAAATGACCTAAGAGCTCTGAAAGTCTAAAAAGAATGCAACCTCCGAAAACCTGAAATTTGAACTTTCAGACTTTTCATTTCGGAGAAAAAACCTTGTTCATCCACCAAATTGCTCTAAGAGTTCCGAAAGTCCAAAACCTGAAAGTCCGAAAGTACGAAATTTCAGACTTTCGGAATTCAAAATTTTGGACATTTCGTGGCCACTTTTCCATTTTTTGCTTCGAGATTTCTAAAACTCCGAAACCTGAAAGTCTGAAATTTTAGACTTTTGGACTTCGGAGATTCAAAACTTTTCCTTCCTTTTTCTGATTTTGCGCTTGAGATTTCTGAAACTTTGAAACCCGAAAGTCTGAAATTTTGGACTTTTAGGATTTCAGAATTTCAGACATTTTTATTCCATTTCTCGCCATGCTTTCTCTGAAATGCTGAAATCTCTGAAACTTGAAAATTTAGACCCTTTTCTCGATTTTTTCTCCTCATGAGCTTTGATCTTCTTCGACATTTCCATTGGCCATTGATTTTCTACCTTACGTTGCCATGATGATGTTGTTTGCAACTTGAATTTTGAAAATGAATGTGACTTGCACAATTGAGCCATCTTCCCATTGCTCCTATGCAAGGTCATGTTTGATATATTTTTCCCAAGGGGCAAAATTAGATAGCAGTTACCCTTGTGTAAGTTGCACAATGATAACGGGCTAGATCTAGATTTCTCTGAGTATGCAAAATGTGTGTGATGGAATATAATGAGCTCCCCTTCTATGTTGTGTATGTAGATCAATGCAACCATTGTCCCTTGTACGAGTGTGCGAGGTGTATGCCTTGTAGTTCTCTTGTGCCTTTGTGTAAGCTTAGGTGGTGATAGATAATTCTTATAGTGTTTGGTCCCTTATTTGAGAGTAATAACTAAGTATATATATGATTCCCTTGTTTGAATATCATAATTGACAACTAGAAGGCCAACCCAAAGTGTAAAAAGGTGACCAAGAAGTGAAAAGGAACCAAAAGGATAAGAAGAAGATAAAGACAATCAGGAGCGCCCAAAAGGGATAGGAGCAACCAGACGCTTCTATCCTAGATGGGCGTTAGTGTCCGGGTTCATCAAAAGATAAATCAGTCAAGAACTGATAGAGCTATAAGATGTGTAAAGCCAGTAAATAACACGAGATAAAGAAATCAAGAGCCAAAAGGGGTTGTCAATCACTAGTTTTCTTTCTTAGGAATCATGTATACATTTTAATGCTTTAGAACATAGAAATGTACCCAAGTGTATAGATTTTGTGTCAACATTTTCTCCCACTTTATGTTATTGAGTGAATAATCGATAGCATAAAGTATATAGAAGATTCATACTTTGTAATCTGGTGAAGAGTGTAGCCGATAACATGTCGAGTGGATAAGTATCTGTGTGAAGCGTGAAGTGAATGTAACGTGAAGAGTGGTAACTAGGAAAGGGAGGTAGACCCTAGGGGTGAATCATATGTGTAGTAGTGTGTTGTTGGAGCTTGTGCTTTTTTATGTGAGTTGTTTCTTGTTGCTTATAAGGATGAACCTACAAAAGAAGAGCAAGAGAGTAGTCAAAGTCCTGTATGTGAAAAATCATAGTAATGTATGTATAAGTAAAGAGCTTAAGGAAGGAGTGCACCTGATGTATGAGAGATTAAAGGACAAAAAGTTGTTTTGTTTACTTTTGGGTATGTTGTCAAATTTGAGCATCCTATTACCAAGGGTGAGGTTTTTGGGTGATCTTATGCCAAGAGTGAGTTTTTTGGGCGATCTCATGCCAAGGATGGTCTTTTTGGGCAATATCACGCCAAGGGCAAGTTTTCTGGGCAATCTCATGCCAAGAGAATTGTGTTAAGGAGAGAGGTATGTTTTTCTCTCCTTCCATGACGCTTCCCAAATGATAAGTGCCACTACAGATTAACACGTCTCGATCTGTAACATATTTGTAACCTTATTCTAACTAAATTATAATTGAATGAATAAATTCTATAACTGAAGGCAAGGGCATGATACTGTATATCCATTCTGTAAACTGCTAAAAATTGTGCTAAATTGAAAAACTGTCTATTTTTTCCCCCATGACACAAGTGCCCACCGTTACTGTCTAATATTGGGCACTAGTGTATGCTTTGTGTTTTTGGTCCAAGTCATATTCTGGACCAATTTGTTACTATGTGTTTTATAAGCTATTTTTTTTTGGTTTTCTGTTCTGGAGCTCTGTGTTGTTGGAAGGGTGATTTATTCACCCAATAGATGTTCCCATTGTTTTGGGTGCATGTGATAAATCTAGGAGGCAACCCAAATGAGAGAACCTGAAACTGATATGCATATTTGAGATTCAATACCTGCAGTGGTTATGGTATGTGCATGGTGGAAACCAAGGCACATGCAAACAATGTACATGTTAGAAACAAGTGTTAGTGTAAAAAGATATAGAATGCAATAAAATAAAGTGTAACAAGCAAATGTGCAGACAAGAGAGATCAGGAAAAATGGGTTACATACATGGGACATCACTCACAATGTTACAATATAATCAGGGTTGAAGCGGCCATAAGAAAACAATGATCAAGCAATACATAAGGCATAGCTCGCAAACAATGGAAAATAATAAAAATCAAAAAGTAACAAATAACCATGGTTGTATAGAGTCTTGTAAGGAAAATGTTATACATGAAGCACTCGTTAGCATGCTAGAAAGATAAAGAGTATGTTAAAGCATGTATAGATAAGTGAAAAGTAAGTGATAGTGACAAAAAATAGTAAATATTAGAACAATATGAGTTGTGATGTGTAAAGTATGAGAGTAGAAAAGGTAGATACCCCCAGGAGACTCGAAATGATTGGTAAAGAGTTGTGTTGAGCATCATGCATTGTGTAAGAATCTATAAAATTCCTACATTCACCTCAAGATACCATGTGAACATGCATGTGTGTTTAGAAATAGATAATGACATACTAATCCCAACTACCATAGGAAACAAAGTGCAACATACAAATATTATAAGCTAATAAGAGTAAATGTAACCAACATGTGTAGATGTGGTGTGAAAGTGATGGTGTCATGTAATATGTAAGATGTGTAGATGAGAGGATCCACGTTTTCCCCAACAGATGTGTGAGATGAGGTTCATTTAGGAATGCTCCCACAACAATCAAGTATGAACTGTAGAACAAGAGTACATCATCGGGTAATGAAGGTAAAGTATGTTTACCAAAGATGTGGTGATGCTCATAAAGATAGACATGAAGCATAGAGCGTGAGTAGTCAGAATGCAACAAGTGAGATTCATTGAAGAATTTCCCCCTCAACACTCAAGTATAAACCATAGAACAAGAGTGTGTCATCGAGTAATGAAGGTAAAATATGTTTACCAAAGATGTGGTGATGCTCGGAAAGATAGCCATGAAGCACAGAGCGTGAGTAGCTAGGATGTGACAAGTGAGGTTGTTTGAGGAATTGCACCCTCTACAGTCAAACATGAACCACAGAACAAGAGTGCTTCATCAGGTAATTAAGATAAAGTATGTGTACCATATATGTGGTAATGCTCCAAAAGATAGTCATGAAGCACAAAGTGTGAGAGATAGAGAGAGAGAGTAGCCAGGATGCGACAAGTGAGGTTCATTTATGAATTATGCCCTCAACAGTCAAGTATGAACCATAGAACAAGAGTGCCTCATCGGGTAACAAAGGTAAAGTATGTGTTTGAGATTGTATGTTAGGAAACATTTATCTTGAAGCAAATAGTGTGAAGTGTAGCAAGAAGCTAAGAGTAGATGATAGAGACATCAAATGGTGATGGAGGGCGGGAAGAAAGTGTGATGGCCCCTAAGTGTGCAAGTGATGGAATGATATCCAATGATATCGAAGAGTGAGGGCTCATTATCCAGTATCCAAGAAAGAGAAGACATGTGACCATGGTCTAGGACTGATGTTGTAAGAGAGTAAATATATGTATGTGAGGAATACCAATGTGGCAAAGGAGGTGGACAATACCTATATGAATGGGCTGCCCAGGTAGGGGAATTAGGCCAAAGGGGTGGACTAATGGACTGGTGAGGATGACGAGGCCATGATGTAGGTCGTGTGCGAATGGGAGAGATAGGTGCAGAGATAGATGTAGCCTTGAGAGGGCTGAAATAGAGGCAAGGGTGGGCTGAGGTAATGGTGTGTGTAGTGGAATACCTTTGATGGTGACAAATTACATGTTATGAATGAACTTAAGACATAGGTGGAGTATGGAAGGGATAACCTTGGTAGCTCAAAGAAAGGGGAGACCTAAGGCCATGTTACAACCCTTGATTTTAGATGTAACGAGGAATGTTGTTGGTATGGTAAGGGACCAAACAGTAATGGGAAGGACAACATGTGAGTTAGAATTGGGAACTGTAAATGTGATTTGAGAGGTTAGGAAGTTGATAGCGAGTAAAAGTGCCATAGAGCACGCATTGGAAAGGGCTGAGGGATGAACCATAGTATTGTTAATTATATGAGTACCAATAAAAGCATCGATATGCAATAAATCAGAGGAAAATGTAACATGATAATCATGATCTGAGAATGTAATAACTGGTGATAGCATGTCAATAATAGCAATGAGAAAATCAAGAGGTTTCAATGAAGGAGGAGCACAACATGATATGCATGATTTAAAGAGAAATCAATAGATGGATTATCATTCTTAGGTAAGGGATCGTTGAAAATTTTAAGCTTTCGATTATCATTGATCGATTTAACACTAGATGGTTTAGGAAGATCAATTACGTCAATTATTTTCGATAAGATCTTGAATGATATGTTTGAGATTAAAAAAATGATCAGTTGAGTGCCCATTACATTAGTGGTAATAAAAGTGTGCATTTTCATCATAGTTATGGCCACATGGTTGAGAAGGATCTAGATTGAGTAGTGGAGAGAGAGTAATCATATTGCTTTTGAGGAGCTGCGGTAATAGGAAATGAGGTACGCATGGTAGCTTAGTGAAGGTGCACTTTGTGGCTTGTAATTGAAGCTTGGCTGGTGTAGAAACAATGTTGACAATAGCTTGAGCATCGATAGGCTTACTTAAGGGTTTGAAGGTGGGTTTAGCATGAAACTTGTTGTAAGATGAGGAGGAAGGAGTATCGTAATACTTCTATTTTCCCATAGATAGTAATTTGTTTTCACACAATTTGAGTGTGTGGCATAGTTGAGAAAAGGAAGGAGAAGTCTTGAAAATAACACTCTCTTAAAGAGGAGGTAAAAGTATTTGAATGAATAGGTCTTACATTCTAAATCAACTAGGACATCGTTCATTTTGGTAAGGTTGTTTTTATAGCATAAGACATAGTCTGCAAGATGTTCATTGGATCCTTGTTTGATTTTAGCTACTTGTGCATAGGATATCTTAGTGTCGATATTTATATAAAAATGAGCAAGGAATGCATTAGCTAGAGCTATAAAAGATGTTACCAAATGGACAGGTAGATCACAAAACCATTGCATAACATAGTTATGTAAGCTTCAAGGAAACCATTTAGCCAAAAGTGCAAGGTCGTCAACATAGTCAAGACATGCAACATGGAAGGAGCAAAGGTGTTCATGAGGGTCGTCATGGCCATTGAACATAGAGAATTTAGGTGTGACAAAGTTAAGAGGTAACAAATAAGAGGAGATGGCGGGTGCAAAAGGGCTATGAAGGAGAAGTGAGGAATCTAGAGATGGAGAGAAGGATGAAGAAGCTTGTCGTAATTAGTGAATTTGGGTTTACAAGTTATGGTATAATGAAGCTAGGTCATGGGTTCCTGAAGAGGAGGCGTGTCATGTGTGAGAAGTAATAAGGAGGGTAAATTGATTTGTAGGAACAAGCATAGAAACAAGGATAATAGATGTAGGTGGAAGAGTGGTGGCCGAATGAGGAGGAAGTGGCACAATAGGAAGAGAAGTATCATTGGAGACCAAAGGGTTAAGATCAGCTAACCACTTGGCTTCATCACAGGTGACGAATAAAAAGATATCTAGGTCTTGAGGGTGTTCAACAATATGAGCTTGGAGATTATGAATATCTTCATCGGTAAAGGGTTCATAAGTCTCAGCCATGGAAGAAGATCATAAGAACTTCTTGAAGCAAGGTAGGGTTCGAACGAATGGCTTCACCAAATGATTTAATCTATATGTAATTAAACCTTTATTTTAGAGTAAGTTACTGTAATAAATGATATTCAGGTAAATAAGTACAGTAATGCACAAGTAATAAGAATTTAATAATGTACAACCCTAAGCAAATGAGAGAGGGAGGTGACTTAGTTATTTCTGTGTAACCTGGGAATGGTCGAGACTGAGTATGTGTTGGAACATACTAGAAACGGTGTCAAACAGGCTCGATGAGGGTTAGGAACCCTAGAGATGTAAGGGACATAAGCCCCCACAGGAGGATAAGAGCATCCTAGGTGCTAGCTACTGGTTTGGGCGCCTATATCTGCTCAGATGTTGGGAGTCTGGTAATTTCTGTGTTAGAAGAGCTTAGCTATTAATCTCTCTTTGTCACTTTTGTTTGCTGTTATGTCGTCGGTCATACTTATAACATGTGAAATAGATATCTAGTTGCACATGCCCATAAAAAACATCAAATCTAATAAAAAATATGTAGAATGTGGATTCAGACTGACCCCGATGGTCACTCGAAGAGTGAACTTACAACCGAGCGTTGCACTACATCTCAGACTCCATGTAGTTCTTCATGTTTGTGTGTGTAATGATGTCCTAGGTTGCCCTTGTGCAAGTTACACAATGATAATGGGATAGAATTAGATTGCTCCGAGTATGCAAAATGTGTGTGATGGAATAAAATGAACTCCCCTCCTATGGTGTGTATGTAGATTAATGCAACCCTTGTCCCTTGAATGAGTGTGTTATATGTATGCATTATAGTGATCTTGTGCCTTTGTGCAAGCTTAGGTGGTGATAGATAAGTATATATATGATTCCCTTGTTTGAATTTCGTAATTAATAACTGGAAGGCTGACCCAAAGTGTAAAAAGCTGACCAAAAAGTGAAAAGGACCCAAAAGGGTAAGAAGAAAATAGAGACGGTCAGGAGTGCCCAAAAGGGACAGGAACACCTAGGCACTTATGTCCTAGCTGGGAGTTAGTGTCTGAGGTCATCAAAAGATAAAATAGTCAAGAGCCATATGATCTATATGCGACTTGTTAGAATAAAAAAGTGGATCACTTATGTTCCCTCTAATAGATTTCCCAACCTAGAAATTCTTCTCCATCAATCTCCCTCTTCATCATGGCTCTTCCCCCATCCAATATTTCACCTTAAATCCTTCAACTTAAACTTCTTCTACACCTCCCTATGTAATGAAATTATTTAGATAGATTATCATACTAGCATTATTATATGTAACTCTCTCTGATTTCTCTACAAATATCGGTAAATGATCATTTTGATGCCCATTAACCCAAATATTGTTTATTTTACGAGGGGGCAACCTCCCAACTACATGGATAGGTTTTTAGGTCTTAATTCAATAAAATTTACTAGTTATTTGCAACATGACTGACAATATAGGGTTTGATATGCGATGAAACATTTCTAAGGAAGGTGAAACTTCTAAGCATAAGTTAGCATAAACCAGAATGTCAAGATAGGTCTGATGGTCATACAATTATGTTAGCCACAAGTCGACCATACAAAAGGTCTTGAAAAAGTTGTACCTAATCTTGCCCTAGGGTGTAGCATTCCAATCTAGATTATAGAAGCAAAGCATTTCATCAGTGTTGATAATCTCTGGAGTTCTAACAATCTGTCGGACTTAGAACTTCATCTATAATCATTTGTAATTATCTAAGTGCTCCTAATTCTTCCACTTGATCATATACTTGGTGATGATCCTTGTCCTTAACTTCTTAGTGCTATGTATGTATGATTCTTTGGAAGTTCCAATTAATGCAAAGTAACCCCTTCTTATATACCCTCTACATAACACTTAGTGGTACTTACACCTTTACTAAAAAATTAGACCTTACTCAATCTAAAAGGGTGTAAACATGGATAACATGAACCTGTAAACCTTAAACACTTAGATGTACACCCTAAACTATAGACCCTATAATTTATAACCCTAAACACTAACCCATGATAAGTACAGTCAACTGGAGGGTAAGGAAAAGGCTTGGGTCCACTCTAATAAATACACCACAAAAGGAGCATACTCAAATTATAAATATATTTATTAATAGGAAGAAATCACAACTATATAATCCACTAATAACCAATTTTTTAGCCCTAAATCTGTGTTATCCTAAACCTTCTAATGTGGACCCTACACACCTTACAACTCATTTTGAACCCTAAACTTGCTAAACCTTGAAATATAAACCTCGTAACACCTATACACCTCAACCAGGAAACCAATGCCCAAGCGCCCTTGTCACCTACTAGCCACCGAAAAGGTTCTTTCTAGCTCTTTAAGAAATACAACATGTGATCAAGTTATGGGAATTTGAATATTAGTTATTCCAAATACGTTGTCCTAGCAATTGTCCTAATTCATAAAATTCTAAAACAAGGCGAAAAAATATGATCTCTATGTAGTCATGTGATCAACTTGAACATGATGCAAAGCCCTAAATTTTGTTTTTAATCGCCTAAGCTATGCATCCACAGACATCCAAATTCCCTACGAGCATGAATACATATCCAAAAATTCCATACATGGTTCACAAGGGACTGCATTATCTGAATACACTGCACATGAAGGGAAAGTTCATTAATCTATCCACACATGCTTATAAATCCGTTTGACATTCTAGATACAAGGGTTTGATATCATGCTACCAATGGCGGGATATGCATGATGTTTATAGGATAGGATCCATTTCACATTGATCAATCACATTGATAATTTACATTGATTCTGAGTCAAATCCCTTAGTGCATACACTCGGAAATGACAGTTCAGTCTTCGGGTGATTTAGAATCAAAGTTGGTTTGACTTCAGGTATTAGATGGTTATGTGATTCAAAATAATAAGAAGATGTCTAATGATCAGCATTGTGCATGTAGCTCAGGGTTTGTCTTACAGTTTACATATGCACTCAACTGGAATCAACAGTGATAGAGATATTAGGTGATTAGCTATGAATAAGTGTGAAAAACTACAATGATCCATAAGGATCTAAAAAAACACCACTTCATCATGAACAACAAGAACCAAAAGGAAAATTAATCAGAAAAAGGAGAGCATATTGTTAAGTTACAGAACCTGTCACCCTATGTAAAGTGAGTGTTTGTGTAACTGCACCCAATGGCTGATTACGTAACCACACCTCTACACAGACTAGATGGTTGTGTAACCATTTGACATGGTGATTACATAACCGTTGATATTCCTATCACTGGTCATAATGAAAACAAAAAAAAATCCACGAACAGTTGCGGATATGGAACAGTCTCAGTCTGTGTCTCTTCCTTGGATGACTCTTCCCATTCTTCAGTGCACATGAGGACATGGGGAGCATAGTTATTTAATACAATGAAGAACAAGTGGTTTTGGGCATCAACAAGTTGGAATGAAGAGAAGTGAGCAAGAAACCATTGAATGTTGGAATTGTTTTGTAGAAGTAAGGTGTGAGAACAGAGAAAGCAAGTACAGAAGGGAGGTGAATTTTTGACCTTACTTCATCTTATTGTAATTTGTATCTTCTTTTAATTTGGCCAATATATAAGTGGGAAGAAAGAGCAATTTCCCATCCCAACTTGTTTTCCCTCAAATTGGGGGTTTCCAAGATAAAAATATTGTGTTATGTGTGCTGAATTGTCACCTTTTTTATTGCTGCAAAATAGTTCTAAGTTTCAGATTTCATTCACTAGCATTAAGAACTATCATTTTCAAGTAATTGGAAGTAGAACAATAATTTTGTGGTCTTGTAAATTTCCAAAGTAGAGGTTTATAGATCATTTTGGTATCAGAGTTGATATATTATCAAGGGACTGTGGTATTCATTTCTGTGTGATTTGTATGACAGTGACAAGGTCTAAAGGTGAATAAGTTTTACCTTGTGATCCAGATATATCTACGAAGAAGTGGAAACAAAGAGTTAGAGATCAAATGGAGGAAGAGAACTTGGTCCGTAGAATTGAGATGACTGGAAAGCACGATGGATAGGTTGTTTCAACACCAACAAGAACTCTCATATCAACAAAGGACAGTAGTGGTTAAGCAAGATTCCATGGACTTAGTGGTTTGAGATTTGGCCAAAATTTTTGGCATAGGAAAGAGCCACAATGAGGAAGAAGATGTGGAAGAGAGTGAAGAAGAAACTCCAGTTGGAAGAGAGAAGGTAAAATCTGATCATGCTCCTTTTAAATTTGAAACTAAGTTGAGATAAAAATCTTTGAAGGACAAGTAGATGCATAGAATTGCTTGATAAATGGTTAAAACAATTGGAGGTTTATTTTAGTGTGCATGATGTCACTGAGGCACAAAGGATCACCTTTGCACATCTCAAAATGGAAGGACATGCTTTGGTTTGGTGGGAAACCCATCTAGCCACTTGTGAGAAGAAGAAGCGTCCTATTGTAAGATCTTGGGAGGGTTTTAAAGAATTTCATAGAGATAATTTTTATCCTATTGGCCATAAGACTAACCAGATGATTAAATGGCAGTATTTTAGACAAGGCAGTGGTCAAAGTGTGCAAGATTACACTACATAGTTTTGGAGACAAGCCATGTTGCTCAATATGGACTTGGAGGATGAGGATATTCTGACCAAGTATTTGGGAGGACTTCACACTCACCTTCGAAGGAAGGTCATCTCCATGAAGCCCAAGGATCTCAATGAAGCATGTGTGCAAGCATATTACATTGATGACAAAAGAAGCAAGGAGAAAGTGGAGTCAAGGACAAAAGTAGTCAAAAATCAGCCAAAGAAAGAGTCAGGGACAAACAAGTAACAAAGGTAAATGGAAAGGGTAAGGTAAATACTACTACCACTTTGAATACTTGTAAAGATCCTAAGAATTTTTGTAAGAATTGTGATATCAAAGGTCATACTGACGCTACATGTTGGAAGTTACATCTGTAATTGCATCCAAAGAATCAAACCAAGGATTCAAAGAAGTCCATGACAACTGTAAAGATATATGGGGAGGTAGAGATAGAGGATGATTATGATGTAGACAGAGAGGCTTGGATGCACGGCCACCAACATGGATAGCCAAGAACAAGAGGAAGAGATGAGTAAGCTATTTCAGATCAAAATCCAAATCAAGAGGACTAAGGTAAATGCTTTGGTTGATACTGGTTCTCAATCTAATTTGATTTCTGATGCGGTTGTAAAGAAGCTTGGTCTTGAAACTTATGAGCATCCACATCCTTATCCTTTGGGATGGGTGAAGAAGGGTGTAGAAATTTAGGTAACAAGAAGATATAAGTTCAAGTTTGGGATAAATTCTCAGTATATAGATGTATTGGAAGCCGATGTAATTACACTTGATGCATTTGATGTTGTTTTCGGGAGTCCTTACTTGTATATCAGGGATGTTATATTCATGATAAGGGAGAACCGATACAGATGGGTCAAGGATGGAGTCAGTTACAACATCTCGAGCACACCAACGCGTAAGCCAAAACTTGCTATGGTAAGTGTTTAACCAAGCAAAGAGACTAATTCAAGACAAATCATAATTAATTTTGTTTACTTTTATTGAAAGATAAGAAAGATGGGGTAGAAATTTCAGATATTTATAACAAAGGGATGAAGGATTTGGATAGCATAATTTAGTCTTTTCAGGAAGTATTCTAGACTCCTCAGTGGGTTACCACCAAAACAGGAGGTAGAGCATGAGATTCAGTTGTTGTCAGAGTCCCCTCTACCAAATATCGGGGTTGTATAGGAAATCCTTATTGAGAGTACAGAGGTAAAGAAACAACTCCAGGAACTATTAGACCAAGGGGTAATATGTCCAAACACCTCGCCATGAGGTTCACCTATTGTTATGGTGCCAAAGAAGGATGGTTCTTGGAGAATGTGCATCAACTATCGTGTTTTGAACAAGATTACCATAAAGAACAGATATCCACTCCCACGCATAGATGATCTCTTGGACCAACTTCAGCATGCATTTTTTTTTTCACGAAGTTGGATCTTAAGTCGGGTTATCAACAAGTCAAGTCAGGATGAAGGAGGAGGATATATGGAAGACTGCCTTCAAAAAAAAAGGGTTTGTATGAGTGGTTAGTACTTCCATTTAGTTTATGTAATGCACCCACTACATTTATGAGATTGATGAATGATGTATTGCGGGAATTCATAGATTCATGTGTCATTGTATATCTGGATGATATTATGATTTTTAGTGCCACATAGGAGGAACATCTAACACATTTGTAGTAAGTCTTGCAAGTTCTCAAATGAGAAACAATTGCTATGCAATATGAAGAAGTGTGAATTTTCCAAATAATTCACTTTTCTATCTTGGGCACATGTGGTTAGAGGAGGAGAGCTATGAGTGTATCTGAAGAAGGTGGAAGCCATCACTAACTGGCCAACACCAATGGGAGCCATAAAGACTAGGAGTTTTGTGGGAGCAGTGCAGTACATGAGGAAGTTCATTCTGGGCTTCTCTGCTATTGTAGCACCTCTACACACAGACTAAAAAGAGTAAGGGTTTTGACTGGGGTAAGGACCAAGATCAGGCTTTTGAGTTATTAAAGTACAAAATTAGTCATGCTCCAGTACTTGCTCTTCCTAATTTGCAACAACCCTTTGAAGTAGAGACAAATGCCAATGATTACTGCTATGGGAGCATAGTGTTGCTACAGGGAGGTAAGCCAGTATGTTATCATTCTGAAACTTTCACTTCAGCAGTTAAGGGATATTCAATATATGATAAAGAAATGTATGCACTAGTTTAGGCAATAAAGAAATGGAAACATTATTTGTTGGGTAAAGAAACTATTGCACACTAACCACAAACCTCTCTAGTATTTGCAAGCACAGTCTAAATTACATTAGGTAAGGCACTATAAGTGGATGGGATTCCTTCAGCAATTCCATTTGGTGATCAAGTATAAGAAAGGTAACATAAATTTGGTGGCAGATATGTTGTCTAGGCCATCTACACAGGAGAAAATATCTAGTTTGGTCACTATCACTCATTTTGAGCCCTTCATGAAGGAAGATTACAAATAGGCATATGCTCAAGACAAAGATTTTGGAGTAACATATCAATAGTTGTAGTCAAAAGGGATTGAAAAGACGAGTATTGAAGATTGTTATCTCAAAGATGGGCTTCTCTACCGATGGGGGAAGCTTTGTGTGCCAAAAGAAGAAAGGCTTCTATTGATGAGGGAAGCACATACCTCAAAAGTAATAGGACATTTTGGTGTTGGAAAGACCATGACCCACTTGTAAAGGTACGTGTATTGGCCTAATATGCAAGAAGAAGTATCTAAGTTCATAAGAGGATGTAAAATTTCTTGTACAAACACGCCTAAAATCAAGAAGGAAGGTTTATATATGCCTTTACCAGTCCCTACTCATCCTTGGGAATATATTTCTATGGATTTTATAGGAGGATTACTTGTTGTGTGCAAGAATTAGTTAGCAATGCAAAATGAATTAAAACTAACACCTAGTAGTCCTAAAACAAAGCTAAACCAAAATCTATGCACCATCATGCTTAGAGCTTAAACCAGACTAATCTACGAACATTTTTGCATTAGAACATGAATAAACATTCAGAGTAACATGCTAATCCATTAATCTCTATCTCTATTGAATGTTAATCAAATGAAATGAACCTATTTAGATCCTTAGCAATCAAAAGGTTGATTGTATGTTTGAATCCTAAGGTTTTCAAGAATGGAGTCTTGTCAGTCCATGGCTACAAGCCCATTTGACATATTTCCATATGACTTCAAAACTTGGACGGATGAATGCAAGAAATGAATATAGCTAGCTCCTCTAATGAAGAATGCTCTAAGATGATAAAATGGCTATAGCTTAGGCTTTATGCTCATTTAGGTGTAAGAAGAAAGGTAGGAGGAGGGATCTTTATATAGCCCAATGGATAAAAGAATCTCTACATCCCTTTACATGTGGGATAATATAGAGGTTGGGTTAGTTGTGGATAAGGAAGGTTTAGGGAGGGTTGAGTCAACTTTAAGAGAGTTTAATTTGTCCTTTAGTGACTCATGGTGATTAAGGGGGTTTATTAATTAACCAAAGTGATTAATTAATAGGTGAGCAAACTTATAGAAGCTTTTTAGATGAATAATAAGCACAATTTAGACTATGGGAGGAATATAAATCAAATAAATGATGATTTATTGATTTAATGGAAGAGGAAGATAATTAATTAGTCTAGATAGAAAGGGAGATTAATTAATTAGACATAATTAATTAATTTGGATAGAAAGGGGTAGCTTAATTAATTATAAGTCATTAATTAATCTAGATAGAATGGGGAGCTTAAGCTAATTATCCCAAATTAAGAAAATTCTAGATGAGGGAAAGAGGAACTGACCTAAGGGAAAGTCGTTAAGACATTTTCGTTGTTGGAAAGACCATGAGCCCACTTAACTAAGGTATGTGTAATGGCCCAATAATGCATAGTAGAGTATCTAAATTATAAGAGGATGTGACGATATGTCATCAAGCCTAAAATTACGAAGGAAGGTTTGTATATGCCTTTACGTAATCCCTACTAGTAATTGGGAAATATTCTATGAGCTAATTTTTATAGGTGACTACACCTGTGTCTAAACATGGCCATGATTATCTATATGTTGTTGTTGATAGATTTAGCAAGGTGTGTTCTTATGGCATGTGTTCATATGAGGCAGTTGAAATTTTCTTTACTAATGTATGGGTGAATTTTGGTTCACCAAAGTCTATTTTTTTTGACATAGATTCCAGGTTCTTGGGGAATTTTTGGACTACTTTGTGGGACAAGATGTACACCAAGTTATAGAGGAGCATGACCTTCCATCCATAGACAGATGGAAAATGGAGGTGGTGAACAGGACTTTGGTGCAGTTAATTAGAGGATATAATAGTAGAGATCTATGGACTTGTGATGAGTCCTTAGTCTACATTCAACATTCCTACAACCGGGTGGCACATACATCCACTATCCAGTCACTGTTTGAAGCATGCTTAGGATACTTACCTACTAATCAACTAGACATTGTGGTTGAGCAACAGGAAGAAGGGGAGATACATGATTTAGAGGTGAGTAGAGCAGTGAAGTTTGCTGAGATGATCTATGACAAATCCATCTCAAGGTTAAAGAAAAATTGGAGAAATCTCAAGCCAAGTATAAGGCTAGACATGATCAACATCATAGAGAGCAAAAACTTCATGTTGGAGACAAAGTTTGGCTTTACTTGAGAAAGGAGAGACTACAAGGTCAAACAAGGAAACTCACAGCCACTACGGTATGGACCCTTCACTATACTAGAACAGGTTGGAGAAAATGCCTTCAGGCTTGATTTTCCACATTTCATGTGGATGTACTCAGTAGTAAATTGTGAGAAAGTTGCACCTATATGAGCCATCCATTCTTGACGAAGAAGAAGAATGTCAGTTACTACCTTCTATAGAGGATTGCGTCTTGGAATCACGAGGTGAATTGGAGGAGGATGTAGTGTTGCAGTAGAAAATCAGAGAGATAAGGAGAGGTCCACAGGAGTCTTGACAAGTTAGACTCAAGGGGAAGACACCAAGGCAGACCTGGTGATTCTCAAAGGAGAAAGTGAGGGAATTGTTTCCTCATCTACTCCCCCACTAAGATTTTGTGGGACCAAAATCCTCTTGAACAGGGGAGGTGTGATCCATAGGGATATAAAGAAACACCACTTCATCATAACAACTAGAACCAAGAAGAAAACTCAATAAAAAAGAGGAGTAGACTGTCAAGTTATAGAACCACCACTTTGTGCAAAGTAGCGGTTGCATAACTGCCCATCTTCACTAAAAGGAGGTTACATAACCACCACGACGGTTGTGTAACCTCCAGTCTACATACACCAACAGTCTAACTAATGGAAAAAAATAAATAAAGCCATGAATAGTCATAGATTTGGAGCATACGGACTATGTCTCTTCCCTGTACGACCCTTCCTAATCTCCAGTGCATGGGAGGACATGGGAAGCAACTATAAATACAAGGAGAACAAGTGGTTTTGGGGCATCAAAGTTGGAATGAAGAAATGTGAGAAATACACCATTGAAGATGAAATTGTTTTGTAGAAGTAAGGTGTGAGAACAGAGCAAACAAGTAGATAAGGGAGGTGTTGACATTGTTTATCTTCGTTCATCTTATTGTAATCTGTATCTTCTTTTAATTTGGCTAATATATAAGTGGGAAGAAAGATCAATTGCCATTCCCAACTAGTTTTTTCTCAAATTGGGGGTTTCTAGGATAAAAATATTGTGTGTGCTAAATTGTCATATTTACTTTACTGAAAAATAGTTCTAAGTTCAGATTTCATTCACGAGTATTAAGAACTGTCATTTTCAAATAATTGGAAGTAGAAAAATAATTTTTGTGGTCTCATAAATTTCCAAAGCTAGAGGTTTACAAATCAATAATGACATAGAAGAAGTTAGATTTTGAGCATTTGCACAGTCACCGACTCCTAGAAGCGGTCTTTAGCACTTAGGTGCCCTCACCCTTGCCCAAGTGCCTGTGTCTGACTCTGTTCATAATTTTTAGAATTAATAATGAGCATTTGTGACACTCTACCCAACTTGTTCATCAGTTACTCTAGTTCAGATCTATTCTAGGATAAGTGTAAATCAACCAAGCCTTTTATCTCCCCTATTTAATTGCAATATTGTATCATTAGAGTGCCTAACATTTGTATTCTATTGTGTTTTATCATATTGTAGACTATAAATTTAGATTTAATCATATTTTTGTTAAATCATTTGGTGAAACCCTCTCTTGTTCTAACTCCATGCCCTATGATCCCCATAACCCTCATGGCTAAAAATAGATCCTCTTTTCCCAAACTGGCTATGGATCATATTAGTGTGCAACCTATCCTTGATGATGTTATCGTAGAAGCTGAACTTAATGATCTTTATTGCAATGTTCAATTTGATAACAAAGTACTCTAACAGCTTCTTGGTTTCCAAGCCACAATTAGTCTTGGCACTGATAACTCCCATATTTACATGCTATCTCATGATCAAAGTTATGCTACATGTGCTCCATCATCATCATCATCCATAGTCACCCATGCTACTACACCTTCCCCTTCTCCTCTTGTAGTGCATACTAATGTTATTATAGATCCTTTATTTGGTCACATTTTTACTTGTATAAATGCAAATAAATCTACTTCTAAGGTTACAAATGTACATGTGCATGATGATATTTCCAATAATAGTCAAGATGAATGTAAAGCTATATCTCATGTTTCTTTTATTTTTGAAAATGTTTCCACTGATTACAATGATAAAGCTCATGTTAGTTCTCCTACTACTTCTTTATATGTTGATGATACTCTAGATGAACTACTTGCTTGTGACAATTTGACTGATAGTGATTATATTTCTGATCATGACCATGCTTGTGAGGATGTCACTTCTCTTAGGACTGTTGAATGTGAATTTACCACTCCTCTTTCTTTTACTTCTGAGGTTGTTTTTAATATTGTTCATGATGTTTCTTCTCCTTCCATTAGTGTACCTTTTCTTGTGACTCTTAAGTCTACATTTGGCATTCCCATAGAGCCTCTAAGTTCTTCCCCTCCTCCCTCACCTCCTTCTCTTCCTTCCACATCCAATCCGCCTTCTTAGGTCCTCATGATCACTCATAATGGAAAAGTCCAGCCTCTCAATGTGTCTCTCACTTCTTCTACTATTCTGTCACATGATATTCTATCCCTCATGCATGTTGTTGGTAATTTTCAAGCTCAACTCCATTCCCACACTCTTGAAAGAAAATCCTATTATGCTTCCATTAATAATAATTCTCTTCCAGGTAATCCAATCCCTAAAAAATTCACTATTCAACTTTCTTTACGGATTTCATCATGACTACATTTACATGTTTTGATGGCACTTACAACCCTTACTTTCATCTCAAGCATTATCGCTTAACACTTGGGCTTGTTATTCTAATGACCACTTGCTCCTAAAATCTTCTCGTCATAGTTTTGTTGATCATGCTCTTCAATGGTTCACTCATTTTCCTTGTGGATCTATTAGCACTTACTATGATGTGGAGGATGATTTTCTTAGGTGGTTTATGTTTAAAAATGGTCCTAGAGTTACATATGACCGTTTACTTACTTTGCATCAAGGAAAGAAATACATTTATAGATTACATCTTACGCTTCAATTCTTGTATGCATCAGTTATTATTTCAGCTAATTGATTTAGAAATGTAATTTATCTATTTTCATGGCTTAATTCCTACATTAAAAGAAAAACTGTTGTATGATACATGTGAATCTTTTACACTTTTTTGCTATAAATTTATTGATTTAGAACAAGATTTAATTGGAGAACATGTTATTCAATCTCCTTATATTTCTTCCACTACTCCATTTCCCACTACTTCTTCCCCTCTTCCATCTATTGAGCATCTTCCTTGGTCCCCATCTCCTCCTCCACGTAAGTTTTCTTCCTTCACCTCTACCATGTCAGTCTATACCTAAGTCTTCTCCACCTCCTCCTCATGAAACATTGCACTTTTCACATGTTTCCAAGACTCATGATGTTTTGCGTGATTTACTTGATAAGAGCTTAATCCACTTGCCCTCCAATCAACATCATCTTCCTCATTGCTTGTATTACTAGCGCGATAGCCCTTATTGCAATTTCCACAACATCAATGGCCACCGTAACAATGATTGTTTTTCTCTTCATAATAAATTATAATAATTAGAAGACAAAGATATCATTTCCTTTGGATCTCACTATCGTAAGTGGTCTCTTTCTCCCATTCTGCATAAGCACACATCCACCTCTGTCCACTTGTCTCCTCCACCCACTTCTAAGGTTTTCATTCATCCACCTCGTAAGATCATTATTTATCCATGTCCTCCAACTCTCTCCCCTATTGCTACATCATATCACCCTCCTCACACTGCTACTACATACCATTGGATTCCTAAGCCACCAATCTATGTGCTTCCCACTGCTACACCTCCCATGATCAACACCATTTCATCTGACATTTAGTTTGTCTCTTCCACTCATGTTACTATTGTTTCACACGATTCCACCATCCCTCGAAGGCATATCCATATTTGGAAGGTGATACCATATGATCACCTCATTACCCTATGAATAACTCTAGTTCCATGGTTCATACTCAATTGCTGAGGGTCTAACTTTGAAATAAACCTCACACCATTCACTCTTCACACTCTGTGCTTCATGATACATCTTTCTAACATACACTTTTAAGCCATTTCCCAATGACACACTCTTGTTATATGGTTCATTCTTGACTGTCGAGGGGTCTTTTATAAATTAACCTCATATCATACTCATAAAAATCCATTAGGGTGCACTGTCGACACTAAAATTTTCTTCCGTAATTTCTATTTCATTAATATATGTATTAGGAATAGGATGTTGTTAAGTGTAATTAGTAGTAGCGTCTGATAGAAGATAACGGCGCCGTCATTACGGTGCCACCAATAATGTAGAGTACGGTAACAGTCAAAGTACAATAGGAATGTTGTAAAAAAGTAAATATTTGTCGTAAGTGGTCCGGTAATGTTAAAATGTCAAAGTTGGGATAAGTAGAGAAGTAGGGTCTACATGATTAGGAATTAGAAATATTATATTGGTAAGAAGGACAAGGAGTGAGGTCATAAATATTTTGTGTATTTTATTTGTAAAAAGTCTAAAAATGTGGAACCCATGTGAAATGATAAGGTTTATTTTATCTTAAAAGATAAGCTTACATGTACAGATAAGAGTTAAGGTATGGAATATGATTCGTCAGAGTGGATTTCTTATCCTATCTTAGAGATAAGATGGATAAGCCTGGAAGTTCTATAAATAAAGAGGCCACCCCCCCCTCATTTAGCATAGAAGGAAGTAGTGAGAAATATTGTATGAAGTGTATAAAAGAAGCCATCAGTTTAAAGGTGTGTTGAAGAAGCCATTAAGAGGTGTAATTGTAAAGTTTCTTCCATAGTATTGGTGGAAGGCAAGTGAAGTCAATAACACTTGAAGTACCTCATGGGTGAGATTGTAACAATTTCATGTTAATATTATAATTTACTTTGATATTTCAGATTTGTCATCATTCCGTCTTATCATAGTCGATGGTATTCTTGTGTTACGTTTGTTGCTTTGTTTCCAGATTACATCCACCAAACTAAAGGCTGTGCATTAGTAAATAATCATAGCACGAGGAGTTCCCGGTGAAGAATTATCATAGTGCCGGATTGGTGATGACATTTTGGTTCCGTTGCCGGGACAATTCCTCATTGGTGGATTTTCTAGAGAGATATTCTCACTTAGTCAAAAATCAATTGGAGGGTAACCTTGTTTTTAGTGTGCATAGTAGTTACCATGGTAAAGTCATTTTTGCCGTGAATAGTAGTTACCATGGTAAAGTCATTTTTGTTGTGAATAGTATTTACCACAGTAAAGTCACTTTTTATCGTGAATAGTATTTACCGCAGTAACTTCACTTTTTACTGTGAATAGTGTTTACCATAGTAAAGTCAGTTTTTACCGCAGTAAGTCAAATTTTACCATAGTTTACCGTGGTCATTTCTATTTTCTATTATAGTGATTTTAATTATTGGTGCACATAAGTCTTGTTGATTTATACTTTTGGGTTGGTATTTCACTGTGGTTACTTTTGAAAATGGGGAAGATTCCTGTTTTTTTAGCCCAATCTAATGAAGATGCTTCCTCTTTCATTCAAGAGTTTAAATGATCTTGTATTTGTAATGGCCTTATAAGAAGGGAACAATGGACTGGATTTTTTCCTACCTTTTTAGATGGTTCAACCCTTAGGTGGTTTGAAACACTAGGTGATAATGTGAAAAACTCATGGGATTTATTAACTGAAAGTTTTCTTGAAGAATTTGGTGAACAACAGAGATATGCAGATCTCATGATCGATATCACAAAGCTAACCCAAGGAGAGAAGGAGAAGATAAGGGATTATCATGCTCGTGTTCTAGAGCTAAGGAGGAAGCTCGACGCCCAGATCCGGAAGGAAGGATTAGCGGATGGGTTGATGAATGACATGGATAATCTCTTATGTAAGCACTTCATTCTTGGGATGAAGCCAGAGATCAGACAACGAGTGAAGTATGACCGCCCAGCTACCATTGAACAAGCAAAGGAGATTGCAAGAAGTCAAGAAGAAAGCATGGAAGAGGAGCCCAAATAAATTGTTGCTAAAGTAGAGCCTATACGAGCACCTTTGCTCCAGAATCCACAACCACTCTCGGTGAGCACAAATATTTCTCCTAGTACATCTACTGAGTATGAAGATCTACTCAAAAAGATGGGTCAGTTAACTATTAATCTTCTTTAAGGAAAAGAATTTAGTTCTCAGGGAGGAGATAGAGGTCCAAAAAGAAATATTTTTGAAGTTGTATGTTATGGTTGTTACAAAAAGGGGTCATTATAAGTATAATTGTCCAGATAGAGCTTCTACATCTGGTAAAGAAGATAATGATAAAGGAAAAGCACCTGTGAATTCTTTTGATGTAGTAGATAAGAGTAGAAATAATGAAGTAGATGTGTTTGTAACAAAAAGAAAGAAAGAAAAAGATAATCAAGATGGAAATGATCCTAAGAAGATGAAAGAAGAAACTAGTAAGAAACATAGGAGAAGAAAGTTGGGTGTGCAGGATTTTCTGATTTCACAGGGGCAAGGACCATATTCCATCTTGGAAGATCTGTCCAAAAGGCCTGTAAATATTACATATGGTCAACTCTTGGCTATGTCTTCTGAGAAGAGGCGGGAGCTGTGAAGTGGACTCAATGCTCGACGAAGGAAGGAGGTTGAGGTCCCTGTTTTGGAGGCAGAGGCGGATCCCTATGCTCCACAAGCTGAGGTATTATGTAATGGTATTTCAATTCATGATGTCTTAGTTGATGGAGGTGCTGCAGTTAATGTAATGAAAGAGTCTGTAATGAATATGTTGGGTTTAAAAATTGATCGCCCTTCAACACTTATGTTAAGGTCATTAAATAAGGGAAAAACTAAACCAGAAGGTGTAGTTTCAAATATGAAAATATCTGTTATGGGTGTTGTATGTGTGGTAGACTTTCAGGTGATGAAAAATGGTACTGTTGCGTACCCAATGTTGCTGGGAAGACCATGGCTAAGGAGAGTTCATGCAAGAAACTACTAGAATGAAGGCTTCATGACACTTGGACGTGGTAGAGAGAGGGTGAAGATAAACGTGATCCCTCGATATCATAAGGCAGAACCTGTGGATTCAAGTGATAAAACTGATGATTGGACATCCTCTGATTACTCTAGTACCAGTGAAGTGGACACTGACGATGAAGAAAGTGAGGTTGATGTTTCAGTCATGGATATCCTTCCAGTCACACCAACTCATGACCCCATAAAATTATCTGAAGAAGAAGTTGATGATCGTCTCCAACAAATAAAGATTGGTGATGCTGTGATGCAGAGTGAGAAGGAATCCTACCTCCAACTCTTTCGAAGGTACATACACATATTCACTTTTGATTACAAGGAACTCCGTCAAGTAAGTTGGGTAGAACATTCTATTGAGCTGGTAGATGGTGCTAAGCCCATAAAGCAAATGCCATATAGAATGAATCCTAATTTTTCCAAGACTGTAAAAGAAGAAATAGATAAGTTGCTTGATGCAAGATTCATATTTGCTGTGGAGAATTCAGAATGGGTTTCTCCCATTATGATCTCAATAAAAAAGAATGGGAAGCTACGCATTTGTGTTGATTACAGGAAGCTCAATAAGGCAACAAAGAATGATCATTACCCTCTTCCATTTTCAGATCAGATCTTGGATGAAGTAGCTGGCCAGGAGTGCTATAGTTTTGTTGATGGATATAGCGGCTATAACCAAGTTCGTATAGCAGAGAAAGATCAGCTGAAGACCACGTTCACCACTCCTTGGGGAACATTTGCTTATAGAGTTATGCCTTTTGGGTTGTGTAATGCTCCAGCAACATTCCAGTGTTTGATGAATAGGGTGTTCGAACCCTACATTGGGACCTTCATCAGAGTATTTCTGGATGATTTTTTGCATCTATGGGAGCAAGTTGGACCACCTGCACCAAATGGAGACAGCATTTCAAAGTTTAGATGAAGCACAAGCCTCACTAAACCCTACAAAGTGTTTCTTTGGATGTTCTAAAGGTGTTTTGTTAAGGCATGTTGTATCCAGAGATGGTATTGGTACTGATCCTGATAAAGTTTCAAAAATCAAAGATTTACCATTTCCTATGAATAGAAGTAAGTTGAGATCATTTTTAGGCCATGTGGGTTACTATAGAAGGTTCATCAAGAATTTCTCAAAGATTGCACAGCCACTAACCCAGTTCTTGAAGAAGGATGTTACTTATGAACCTGGAAATAAAGCGCATGAAGCTTTTGGACAACTGAAGGAAGCCCTGGTGTCTTCACCTGTTTTGAAGAATCTAGATTGGAACAAGCCATTCATTGTGTACACTGATGCCTCAGATGCAGCACTAGGAAGTACTTTGATCCAAAAGGATGAAAATGGGAATGAACATCCAATTTACTTTGGGAGCAGACAAATGAGCAGTGCTGAGGTAAATTATACTGTAACTAAAAAACAGGCTCTAGCTATCATTTTTGCTATAAAGGAAGTTTAGAAATTACTTGCTAGGGTATAAATTTATAGTTGTAATAGATCATCAGGCTCTAAAATATATTGTCAATAAGCCTAACCCATCAGGGAGGATAGCAAGATGGATAATTTTGCTACAAGAATTTGAATTTGATATTATAGATAGGCCAGGAAAGAAGCATGTCAATGCAGATGCACTCTCTCGAGCCTATGATGGTTTAGGATCATCTTGTGATGATGATGATTTCCCCGATGCAGCATTGTTATCCCTTGACACAATCCCTAGTGAATACATAGATATTTGGAATTATCTGAATGAATTCAAGTTTCCTGATGGTGCCAATGCAAAGACTAAGAGAAAGATTACTCAAGCCAGTCGTCCCATATTCTATTCTGCATGGAGTATTATTTCGAATAGGACCTGATGGACAGTACAAGAGGGCAGTTGGACGTGATCAAGGGAAGGAATTGCTAAAAGAATTCCACAATGGTACATGTGGAGGGCACTTCTCTAGACAACTTACAGCAAGAAGGATCTTGGGATGCAGGTTATCACTGGCCCACTCTTTTTAAAGATTGTTATAATTATTGTAAGACATGTGATATTTTTCAAACACATGGTAACCGTAAGACTTCATCAGCTCCATTATGCCCTATTATTCCACTTGGTCCTTTTGAAAAGTGGGGAATAGACATTGTAGGTCCACTTCCAACTACCTCACGCCAAAATAAGTATATTGTAGTTGCCACAGATTATTTAACCAAGTGGGTTGAAGCTAGGCCATTGAAAAAAACTTCCATGGATGAAGTGGCAAGGTTCATATATGAACGCATTATCACCAGATTTGGTTGTCCATTAGAAATTGTAACAGATCAAGGAAGCCACTTCATTAATGTGGTGGTAGAAGCCCTAGTCAATAAATTTTCTATTAAGCACAGGAAGGCAACAACATACAAGCCAAACACAAATGGACAGGTGGAATGAACAAATTTTGTGTTGTGTCAAATTCTAGCAAAAGATGCAGGCTTGCAGGTACATAAGTGGGATAAAAGGATTCATGCAGCATTGTGGGAATATTGGGCAACATCAAAGTCAGCAACAGGATACTCCCCATTTTAGTTGGCATATGGCATTGATTTAGTTCTTCCTATTGAGTTTGATATTCCCACTGTGAGAGTTATGAAAAATGAAAGGATGGATGAAAGTGATTCAGTAAAAGAAAGGTTGGTACATCTTCATTTGCTAGAGGAAATGAGGTAAATAGCAAAGGATATAAGTCATAAGAAGAAAATGAAGCAGAAGGAATACTTTTATCAAAAGATCCGTTGGTCTCCATTTCATGTGAATGACTTGGTTCTAGTATATGATTCCAAATACAAAAAAAGAAGACAGAGAAAATTTCTTCCAAAATGGATGGGGCCCTACAAAATAGCAGCTTGTGCATGAAAATGGTACGTACCGACTGGAGGAATTGGATGGCACTCCCATTACGAAATGGGTCAACCATGACAAGTTGAAGATTTTCCAAGCACCAGAATAGTCTACTCCGAGGACGGAGTAGAAGCTAGGAAGGGGGAAGATGTCGGCACTAAAATTTTCCTCCGTAATTTCTATTTCATTAATGTATGTATTAGGAATAGGATGTTGTTAAGTGTAATTAGTAGTAGCGTCTGATAGAAGATAACGACACCATCAGTACGGTGCCACCAATAATGTAGAGTACGGTAATAGTCAAAGTACAATAGGAATGTTGTAAAAAGTAAATATTTGTCGTAAGTGGTCCGGTAATGTTAAAATGTCAAAGTTGGGATAAGTAGAGAAGTAGGGTCTACATGATTAGGAATTAGAAATATTATATTGGTAAGAATGACAAGGAGTGAGGTCATAAATATTATGTATTTTATTTGTAAAAATTCTAAAAATGTGGAACCCATGTGAAATGATAAGGTTTATCTTATCTTAAAAGATAAGCTTACATGTACAGATAAGAGTTAAGGTATGGAATATGATTCGTCAGAGTGGATTTATTATCCTATCTTAGAGATAAGATGGATAAGCCTGGAAATTCTATAAATAAAGAGGCCACCCCCCCGTCATTTAGCATAGAAGGAAGTAGTGAGAAATATTGTATGAAGTGTGTAAAAGAAGCCATCAGTTTAAAGGTGTGTTGAAGAAGCCATTAAGAGGTGTAATTGTAAAGTTTCTTCCATAGTATTGGTGGAAGGAAAGTGAAGTCAATAACACTTGAAAGTACGTCATGGGTGAGATTGTAACAATTTCATGTTAATATTATAATTTACTTTGATATTTCAGATTTGTCATCATTCTGTCTTATCATAGTCAATGGTATTCTTGTGTTACGTTTGTTGCTTTGTTTCCAGATTACATCCACCAAACTAAAGGCTGTGCATTAGTAAATAATCATAGCACGAGGAGTTCCCGGTGAAGAATTATCATAGTGCCGGATTGGTGATGACAGCACATTACTCCTACTATCACACTCACACATTTCATACCATACCTTCCATTCCACTCATTTGTTGCATTTGCATATCGTGGTTGCACTTAATCTTGCTTACTTATACTACTTACATGATGTACTTTACTTACTATGCTAGCCAAATATTTTGTATGTTATTATATTTCTATATACACATGCACATTCACTTGGTCTCTAGTTGTGAATGCAAATCTTATAGTCTTACACACTGCAATGATGTTTGGCATTGTAACTCTTACTAGTCCCAACCGAGGTTCCTGTGGGCATTTACACTTACTACTCTTACACATTACAGGTGCTATCATTTCATTACATAATATTTCATATTCTTATTAGCACACTACTTGTTTAATCGATATATACATGCTTTGAAATACTTTCTATCATTCTAACATGCTAACGGATGCTTCATGTGAAACATTTGTTTTGCAGGACTATATGCCACCCTGGTTATCTGTTATAATTTGTTTGACGTTATTTTCTATTGTATGTTATTGTTTGTGGGTTATTCCCTTTGTCTTGTGTGCACACTGTATGCTTTTGGGTCACTTCAGCCTTGATTGTCTTGTGACATTGTGAGCCATGTCCCATGTATGAAACCCACTTTTTGCGATATACTTTGTTTTACACACTTGTTCGTTATATTTTCTTCTAATCACATGTTTACTAGATTTTTCTACTAACACATGTATCTAGCCACTTTGTTTGCATGTAGCTTAGTTTCTACCATGCACATTCCCCATATAGGGTATCCACATTAGTTCAGTTTTAGGTCCTCTCTTTGGGCCACATGTTCTTATTAGGGTCACATGCACCCCAAAGGAGGGGGGCATACATTGGGTGAATCAATCACCCCATACAACAACTTAGAGCTACAATACATACCTGCATAGTACATGAACAAAGTAGTAATACATTCACATAATGACCCATAATCTAACTTGGGTCCTCTAGCACAACAAAAACACCAGCTCCCATAACAAAACAACAAGATCTGGGCACCCATGTCCTCCCCTTGGGTACCTATGTCCTAGGGCACATATAGAAAATTTCTCATATTAGCAAAGTCTATAATAGTTCACAAAGTAGTTTCATAGGATCAAGTGCTGGCCTCAGAATTCAAAACACAGTCAATCTCCTACAATCTCCTTCAATCAGGAAAATTAGTACATTCAGAACAATACGAAACTAATTTAGAATAATAAGGAACAACACGGTAAATACCATCTGCAGTAGTGCTCATTTGGGAAGCTATTATGGAAGGAGAGTAGCATTAGACCTCTCTCTCCATCACTCTTCTATCGTGGCATGAGATCACCTAAAAAACTCACACTTGGCATGAGATCGACCAAAAAAATCACTCTTGGCATGATATCGCCCAAAAATCTCACTCTTCTACAACATTTTTAGGACATTTTTTATCCTTTATAGTTCTATACATTAGGTGCACACTTTCCTTTTTACATATTTTTACACACTTTTACATACTTATGTAAATTTTTCATATACATGACTTTGAATACTCTTTCGCTCTTCTTTTGTAGGTTTGTCCCTTAATATGGAATAAAAAGAAACCTACAACAAATAGAAAAATAAGCATAATAGGTACAACATGGTACAATGCATATGCTTCACCCCTAGGGTGACTTTTCTCTTCCTAGTTTCCACGCTTCATTTTTTGCACGCTTCACTTGTCCACCTCGGCACGTTCTTTGCTACACGTTCTACATGGCTATCAAGTACACATCTCTTATCTACTTTATGTTATCGAGTATTCACTCAACTGCATAAAGTCGGGGAAAATTTAGACTCAAAATCACGCACTTAGGTAAATTTCTAGGTCCTAAAATCATACTAGCATTTACATGATTCCTAGGCAAGAAAAATAGTAATTGACTTGTCTGTGTTTCTTACTTTCTATTTTGGTCTTACACACCCTATAGATCAGTCTGAAATTTTAATTTATCATATTTTATAACCTCGGACACCAGGGCCTAGGCGCCCTCATCCCCTCTAGGTGCCCCTGACCTCTTTCTACCTTACTCACTCTTTTTGGGCCTCTTTTATCTTTTGAGTCTCTTATTTTCTTATGGTTCTACCTTCCAATTGTTAATTACAAAATTCAAACAAGGGAATCATATAAATATATAACTATGTGATC
>CM034150.1:748091831-748096831 GCA_019776745.2 Taxus chinensis
GAAGATCTCGGCTCACCTATGCCATGGAGGTCTGAGACTTTAATTTTTGAGGAGGTTAGGTAAAGGAAAATGGAGGAAATATCTTCAGGCCTTCAATGCAGGATCCATCTGTCTCAACAACCAGATCGGATTCGATCTATTTCCATCGTTTCCTCTTCTTTCAAGGCTCCGAATCAAGGAATCATGCAATAAAGATGGATTTGAGGCATATTTTATCAGAAGCATTAATAGCAGTGATTGAGCTTCTAACCACTTTTCCTGTTTCCCTCTCTCTTTCTTCTCTCCGATAAAATCTATAAATACAGGGGCATGATTCATTGTAAAGGGTTGTTCATTCTTCTTCTCAACCCCTCCTCATCTTTTCTTCCCTAGGGTCAAAAATGGAGTTTGAACCTCCTTTCACGGCTCTGTAATGGAATTCTCTTGCCTCTTGCCCACTAACGACATACTATGTGAACTTTTGGAGCAATAAATTATGTTTTGTGATGCATCTGTCCATCCTTTACTTATTTTATTGTCTCTCCTCGCCTCTCGTCATTGCAGGGTATACTATGCATATTCTGATGTTTGTTGTAGGTCTTGGAAACTGTGTTTAATGGGTTTTGAAGTGGTGTTCTATGTGAAATCTATCTCTAGTCTGTGGTGCATCTTGTCCACCCTCTCCTCTACTCACCTCTCTCCACTTCAGGCAGCCAAGATTGTGACCAGCACTTCCCTTTTCTTGGTGCTATCACCTCATTAGTATAGGATTTCCCTCTTTATGTACTTTCTCTCTCCCTGTCTCCTTGGCATTGTTAGGATAGGTGTAGTTAGATGTCATTTCTATATTAGGAGTAGTTTAGCATTAGGATCAGGAAGAAGAAGATGAATTTTTCTGGAGGGCCATCTCAAGTCCGCAAGTCCCACAGCTTGAGAGATGGTCCTATGTTATGCAATCACACTAGATGATTCTGCCTTAGAAAAGAAAACCTATAGAAATCATCTGGGGGTGTTGTTATTTCACACTAACAGTAACTAAAAGGGCTCCAAGAAGATAGTAGAATACTATTTTTAGTCTTTTGCAAAGGCTTGCTATAGGGATGTTGGTGTGTATTAATTTCTAAGTAAGAAGGATGAGTTTTATCTTTGAATGCAAAAATTACTTTTATATTAAGTTATTGGTACAATTTGAATGCAATTATAATGAGCAAGAGTGATTAGTTTTAAGTCCTTGGTAGATAACCTATAACATAGAGGTTTGAAGGTTTTAAACCATGATAACCCGAACTATAGGTAACTGGTGGGGGTCGTTTAGGAATTTAGTGGTTAGAGATATTTTACAGGGAGTGTGCATTATTTTAAAACATTAATATTTTGAGAAAGATAAAAACTTGAGCTATAATCATTCAAAAATAACTCCTGAGTCTACACAATCATGTACAACTTGCAACTAGGGTGTTTTGACTGAAAAATACAAAACTTGAGTTTCAACTGTCAAAACATTCTACAATTTGGAAGAAACATATGCACGTAAAGGTTTTGAACAATATGAAATATGAATTGGGTTGAATATCTTCATGGTTTGAGATATTTTAATTATAGTTTTGCTAAATAGGCGGGTAGGGTTTTAACAAGACATGATATTGTTATAGAAAATAGACTTTGTGTTAACTTTCAAGCTTTGCAACTTATAGCTTAGTGGAATAATGGTAATGGGACGTAAGAAAGCATGGAATTTTTTTGAAGGTGCTTGCATGAGAATATATCCTTGATAGTGTTCTGATAGAGGCTCAATTGGGCTAGATTGTGACCCTCGATCAACAATAGAGTCTTGATAAGTTAAGTTCATGAACTAGAATCCATTGCATGGTTGATAATATACCTCAAGGAGGTTATTAAGGTGTTCAAAAAAACAATAGAGAGTCTTTAGTAGTTTAAGAATCTCTTTAATCAGGGTAAATGTACTTGAAATCCATGGAATATAGGTAAATTAGTGTCTTTGTGTCTAAGGTTGGGCAAGATAGTTCAAGTTTTAATACCTTTCTGCATCATTTTAGTATCAGAGAAGGTCAATTACTTGTGAAGTTGAAGGAATAATATGTTTGGGAAAGTGAGATAAGTTAAAGCACTAAAGCAATATGCCACCAAGAAGGAATCCACCAAGAAACCCAGAAGGAGAAAGAGTAGTAGTAGATATAGAAAGAGCAGTTCCTTTACAAATGGGTGCAAGGAAACAAGGCATTGGTAAAAGAAATTATGGATGAAAGCCTTAAGCCAATTAGATTTTAGAAAGAATTATATATTCATCAAGGTAAAACCAAGCTTGACATCATAGTATAATTTATTTTTGAATATTTTGTTTTAATGCATTAGATATTGGGGTGCACACTTGAAATTTTGATGCTTTTCTGTCAAACACGGTTTTAATCACTTAGAAATAGTCCAAACCTTTGGTTTGGAAATATAAGGAAAATCAAAGCCTATGTATTGGGAATTTCAAACCCAAAAAAGATGAAACACGCACGCGTTATAACGCACTCACGTTATAATGCGTTATGTGGTATATGTGTTTGTGGCATGCTTCTATTGACTAAAATAAATGTTTAAGTATAAGTTTTTATTTTAGTAAATATAAGATGTTAGGGTCACTTAGCACCTTACAGAAATAGTCTCACAACTCCATCTGTCACAATTTAGAAGATAGTTTTTCAGATTCTAATCTAGTCAGTACATAGGTATTTTTTAGGATTTCAGCATCCAACATTCAATGTTTTAGGGTTTAAATTATACAATCGATATCTGTTTTGTGAAAGAATATAGTCATTGTTTAGGTTTTGGGGCCTTTTGGATTGGTTATTGAAATTTGTAGGAGTGTTTATGAAGATTTAGGAAAGTTTTACTCATTCAAGGGAAATCTTCTCAACAACGAGTTTTCTAGGTGCAGGGAATAAACACTCTAATGGTGAAATTTGACTTCTTCGGATGATTTTGGGAGCTCCGTAAGGAGTTAGGAGGAAAATAAATAGGAACTAGAAACATATGTGAATCCTATACATGTTGGTAACATCAATTTTTCTCTAAGACTCGAAGATTTCATGAAGAATTTCAAGATAATGTAACTACCCCTTTTGATTCCAGACAAAAATGGCCCTAAATTTGTAAGTACTAAAGATATGATCACCACATGTTGATAAGTTAATATTTGTAAACATTAAAACCTAAACCCTAAACCTTAAACATTAAACCCATATCCCTAAACCCTGAACCATGAGCCCTAAATGCTAAACCATAAACCTTAAACCCTAAACCCTAAACCCTCAACACTAAATCCGAAAAAATAAACCCTAAATCATGTACATTAAACCCTAAACACTAATCCTTGAATAGTTCTGAGCTAATCAAACACCCTCTAGGATAGTTCAAGAAATATATTAAGCATCTGGAGGTGATGTCAGAGAATCCTGGAAGTGTTGGAGGTAATTTAGGAAGATTTAGGAATATTTTTTAGGGATTAGGGTTTATGGTTTAGGGCTCAGGGTTTAGGGTTTATGGTTTATGGTTTAGGGTTTAGGGCTCATGGTTTAGGGTTTAGGGTTCAGGGTTTAGGGTTTAGGGCTCAGGGTTTAGGGATCAAGGTTTAAATTTAAGGGTTTAGGGTTTATAGTTTACGGTTGAGGGTTTATGGTTTAAGGTGTAAGGTTTGGGGTTTAGGATTTAGGGTTCAAGGCTTAGGGTTTAAGGTTTTGGGATTTAGGTTTAAGGTTTATGATTTAGGGTTTAGGGAACATGCTTTAGGGTTTAGGGTGTAAGGCTAAGGGTTTAAAATTTAGGGTTTAGGGGTTAGGGATTAGGGTTTAAGGCTTAGGGTTTAGGGCTCAAGGTTCAGGGTTGATGGCTCAGGGTTTAATTTTTAAGTTTTAGGGTTTAGGTATTATGGCTTAGGGTTTAGGGTTTAAGGTGCTAAAAATAGGGTTTAGGTTTTGGGGTTCAAGGTTTAGGATTTAGGGTTTAGGGATTATGACTTAGAGCTTAGGTGTAGGATTAGATGATACCTCTCCAGGTGTAGCTCCCCTCTTGAGGATCATATTCATATTCGATGTATCGCCGTCGAAGAGGGCAATTCCCCTATCAAATTTGTTAATCATCATGACGTGGAAGATGCGTAAAGAAAATGAAAGTTGGAGAATTAGATTTCATTGGTAATTAGTACTAAGTATCAACAAGACTAATATGGCTTCCGACTACTCGACTAAGAGGGCATGACAATATTAGGACCATATTTCGTAGTCTCGTGCATAGAACCATCATTGAGTCTTCTTGTGTAAAATAAGCATAACAATAGGGGTATGACTAAGAACACAAAGGAGCTATCAATCACTTAGTAAATCTTTCTTGTTTAGTTATGAATGGGAGTCAGTTAGCCTATGACTTAGTGACCTTCCATTCATTGGTAATTCCTTTTATGATAAACCCATGGATGCTTTCAAAGAACCTTAAAAAAGATAGGGGTAGTCATCAAGCCTAATGAAGGGTGTGATGTGATGTTTCAAAACTATATATTCATAAGAACCTCTTCTTCCTTCAAAGTTCTTGGTTTTTCCCAGTAATGATTTCTCCCTGTATCCAAGGATCGAGGACTACTGGGGTCTGCGGCAAGATTGAACATTCAGGAATCATCGAGTGTCTCAATCAGAATGTTGTTGCATCTAGAGAAACATTCTCAAATGTTAGAGTAATGCATCTTAGAAATAAAATTGAACCTCAGAAATCCTATAAATTTCTAGCCTAGGTCATGTTCCTGGTCCCGTCTTTGTTTTTGTTTCTGGTTCTGGTCATGGTCATTGAATATGAAAGTTTTAGGAAAGACATCCACACTTGAATAATTATTCCCATTTAGATTGTTGGTAATTCCAATGGTAGTGGTAGTGCCTATGGAATTCAGTTGGTGGAAGGCGGGGTTGTGCCCTTGTTGGTTTTTCCCTATGGCATCATAGGTAGCCTTTCTTGTATTATCGAAGCGA
>CM034150.1:748101831-748114137 GCA_019776745.2 Taxus chinensis
CAAATTTTTTTGCATCTCCGCCTTGAACTCAGAAACTTCCAGTAGACCAGAATTGGAACTGAGTCTCCAGCTTATCAATGTTATCATTGAGTATACAAGATAAGGCTATTGGGTATGAGATTAATCTATAATCTGGCATGCCTTCTACTGGTTAAAAGCAATTGGGTACAAGTTTTATCCATAATTTAGCATGTTTTCTACTCGTAAAGACAATTGGGTACAAAGTGTATACATTCTCTGAATTTATTACATTGTTTCAATGCTTTCCCTACAACAAAGAAAGGGAATTAATGCAGGTCCACACTTAAAAAACCTCGTTGAGATGATTGCCGAGGCATCTAAGACCATTTTCTCGTAGATCATCATCATACAGCTCAAGAATTATGTCTGACAATGCCATGGACCTATTCATCCATTTTTCTTTATGCTTACGTCCTCCTTTCTTCTTCACTACTTTGACCTCTTGAATCTCTGCACCATTTCACATTCTAGCAGTTTAATTACAAGGGCCCATTCTAGACCCAACTATCAGCAGAGATGCCCACGTCTCAAATTTCAAGATAACAAACTACTAAGCATCAAATTCTGATTATAGAAATTTTTTTTGGGTATATGTAAATAATATCCATAGTTATGAAAAAAATAGAGCAGTATGTATTTGAGGCCAAATTCAATGAGAATAACCATTCTTGGTAGATTGAGATGGAACCTTGGTCGATCTTGGAGTCATGAAGGAGAGCAAGAGTTCGATCTTCTAGCAAATTGGGATGTTCTTGAGCATCTTCATGCAATTGGGTATCCATCCTGCTATCTTGATCAACTGCTCTGTGCATAATTCTTTGATGTTATTACGAGGTGGTAATCAACTGCTCTATGCATAATTCTTGGTTTTGGTCTTTGAAGTCCTGCCAATTATTTGAATTCGTGGCATTTTATAGAGTTTTCTGGAGAAGGTGGATTTGGTAACAAACATGTCAAAGTGAAAGGGCTAGAGGCTAGAGTCATAAGATATTCGAATTTCCCTTCTGTTTCAAGTAAAATCATTTCCAACTTGCGGTTAAGCGTGAAGAGTTTCCAGAGTGCTGAGCCAGTCCTTCTCTTTTGCTTCCCAAGCTATTTCTGAGACTAGGTCTTGTGTCTTCTACTATGAACATACACTGACACACCGAAGATGCTTTGAGCAGTGGCATATATTGGTGTACTATTGAATGCTGTCATTAACCATCTGTTGGGGAAAATCTAATAAGCTAAGTTGGACTGAACTGATCTATGTTAAAATAGAGAAAATACAGTTACCAATCTGGTATAACTCATGTTCTATGATTTGTCAATACACAAGGTAAAATATGATTTGTCCAAACTGCTGTCTATAGCCAATGAATGCCCTTTACGAGTAGCCGTTGTACGAAAAGAGCTTGATGCCTAAATGACTTGTCAAGTTGGAGGTGTGTGTTACACAAATAAAGAGCACATTTACAAAGTACCATGGAAGAATGAACATAATAGAGATTGCACATTACATAGAATTAGACAGCTGCAACTTTCTCAGTATAACGAAGCTTAGATACAATAGTTGTGGCACGAAGAGATTACAACTAAATGAAAAATCCATTCCTTGACCTTCATCATGATAAACACATTAATTAGAAACATGTTATTTGAATTTTACATCCTGCTGGCTCGAATTGAGCATACATATAAATTGAAATCATAATGACTAAAACAAAATACCTTTCTCATTCTATGTTCCTTACATGTCCACATTATTGGCATTGCCATTAACAAATTCCATTAAGGTTGCTCGAGCAAGTGTAGCAGTTGGATCAACCACTTCAATGGTTGGTATATTATTTTCATGTTCAAAAACAACATCATCACATGCATTAGTGTCATCTTCTGCAACCGTTAGCACCATATTATGCAGTATGCAACAAACAAGAATGGTCTTGGGAAACATTTCCAAATTTGGGTGCCACATTCTGGATTCTAGAATCCGCCATAATTGCTTTAGCCTTCCAAATGTGCACTCGACAACAATGCGTGTGGATGACAACTTAAAATTAAATTCTCTTTGAGTAGTAGTTACAAATCCATTGAAAGGCATGATTAACCATGGTAATAGTGGATATCCACCATCGCCAATAATGTACTCCCTCATGCTTACTAAGCCAATAAGAACTGGAAGACCATTTAATCTCTCTCCTCCTTCACACATTCTATAAAAAGCTGAATTACGAAGAAGTCTAGAATCATTTATAGAACTTGGCCATCCAGTAAACACATCCATGAAATGCATATTGCTATCAACAATCACTTGTAATGCCATACTATAATTGTGATCTCGATCATACCAATCAGATGAACACTCGTTAGGAGGAAGTCGGATTGGAATATGAGTTACATCTATAGCTCCACAACAAACTTCTATGGATTCTTCCCACTGTCTCCACTCTCTGCAACTTGTCAGGATTCTGCCCAGTGTGCTCCAAAGCACTGCAAAAATGAGATTTTCATTTTTTACAGTATCCACCTCCAAAGCGCTGCTTTCAAATAATGAGCAGATGCAGGGTATATAAGCTGAAAATCTCCCTTCAAATCGACCAAAAAAACTGGCGGGAAATGCATTTGGGTTGCCAGATGGACAAAAAAATGCCTAAACTGTTGCAGGATATTGTCAGCGCCCCCTCTTCAGCCACCCCTGGAGTTGAACGGGCAGAAATTGTTGAGCTCCTACTTTCCTGGGCAAGATTCGAATTTATCCTGTAGCGGCTCCATGGGACCATGCCCTTACTCTTGAGAAACTGTTAAAGGGGAGCTTTAAGATTAAATGTCGGATCACCTGTGTCGGTCAGTGTTTCCAAGAAAGCTTCAATTTTTCAGCAGGAGGATACAGTCGCCTCTCATGTGACCAGCTGCTACGAAATCCAGAGGCTAGAAAATGGCGAAATTGATCTACACTACTTGTTGGGGGCTTCAGACGATGAACTCGGAATCGCTCCCAGCCCAATTCAGAATTTACAACTGGCATTCTATGTATGGAGATTACCGGGCGCCAAGGAGACTACACGTAAATTACTGGAATGTCTATGTATGGAGATTACCGGGCGCCAAGGAGACTGGAAATTGCCAGGGCCACGTATTGAATGGAAATAATTAATTCAATACACAGGTGTAGATTATTTTTAGATCTGGTGTAGAATACACGACCTCAAAATATTATAGTAAAATAAAATTTTGCCCTTTGAAATTTTATTTTTCTAAAACAAATATCGTTTTTGTTCCCGGTTTTGTAAGAGAATTTAAACAGGAAGTAAAACGAACAGTTGCTAAAATGGTCGTTTTTTTTTTTTTTTTTTTTCTGTTGCAGGCCTTTGATTTGACGAAGTTTTCTTGTTTCTAATTCGGCAAAATTCATTTTTTATTGGTAACGCTGGGATTTGATATCGCTTATTTTACCCAAGGGTTGATTTCTGAACGCAGAGAGCTTGCATGTAAATTTAGCATGTAAATCTGCTTACTTGATTGAATGTTACAACTTTATTTCATATTAATTCAGTCCACTCGGAACCCTTTAAACAGATAAAAGTGTGCCCGAATTTCTTTCCAAAAAAATTTCCTTGGTCTAAGACTATCCTATGAAAAGAGTGCTTCAATGCAGCAAACAACATGAATGAGATGAATCTCCATTCTGATAAACTCTATGAAATAGTCGGTAGCTTAAAAATCCATGAGACAAAATATAGGATAGTCGTAGTCTTTTGGGGTATTCCAGTTTTTATGATTTTTACCAAGTTTTGGGAATAATCCTATTTGAGAGATTATGATTAGTTTTAGGGACAGATACATTTCCCTGCCAATGGTTTAATGTCCGAGTTTCCTTCATACCACCCAATCCATTAAACAACATTAACAAATGTTCTAAAGCTCATTATCAATGACTAACATGCCCTGAAGTTGGTAGCAGACAGTTCCTTAAAGATCCCTATGACAAAATGGGCACATCTAACAAATAGCTATTGGTTTCATAACAGTTTGCATTCCCCAAAGAAGAGAGCAACCTACGTCTCAACTATCATCGTCCAATCCAGCTATCAAAACATGACGAAGGAAATATGAGATTGTTTGACCCAATACTATCATATTAGATTATAGGGCAAGGAAAGCAACTGCCCTCTTGCAGGCATTTTCGGATTATTGATCTTATGCTCCGTACATGCCACGGGTTGTTATACCTGTAATTGTAGTCATCCTTGACGAGGGATTCTTTCAATACCAGTGTTTCTCTTCCAGTAGAGACAGAGCTAAGAGAAATAGGAGATCCCTATGTCTATGAAAGTCGTCATGCATATGACAAAGTGGCAAATCTATAAGTAAATTGCAATGCCAGTTTAACCTCCTTTATTTTGTGGGATCTCAGCTGGAGAGCATTAACGTCCTGTTTCGAGTTGTGTTCCATGACACCGAAATATGAGATTTTTGGCCCAATACTAGCATATGAAAAAAATCTAGGATGATATTGGAAAAACTGTGTTTTTAGCCTTGATGTTCTTACATATTCAGGGTCAATGTAGCCAGTGGTACCCATATATAGGTAGTGGTCTAACAAATGTGCTTCAAAATTATCATCCAAAAGAATGTTAGAATTCTTGACATCCCTGTGAACAATGCGTGGTTACAGTCATGATAAAGATATGCTAATCCTTCTGCAGCACCATGAGCAATCACAAAAAAACATAACAAAAAAGGTATAATAGTTGATTATTGTATTAATTTTGTGAATTCAAGAATGATAGTAGTTTCTACTATCTACAATTACATTACATCCTAGTAGCTTCACAATAGCACATCAAACTCAAATACATACTTGGCATTCTTGCTTAGAATTTTGAGAATGAGCACTTAATTTTTCTTTGTAAGACTTAGTTGCCTTTGTAATACACATACAGTTTCATTAACAAAACATTTGGTTTTGAAATCACACCGAGTTTGCATTTTAGACTATTGGGTTAAAGACAAAAGGCAAAACTTTGCATTCCACGATATCTTGTCCAAATAGAGAAATTTCGTCTATAAGTAGGTGTTATTCTTTACAGTTTCTTAGTTTTTCTTCTCTATCTTTAGAATTAACTTAACTAATAAACAACATAACACATTCTGCACATACTTTTTTAAAAATTGCACTGAGTTTGCATTTTAGACTATTGGGTTTATGCCAAAAGGAAGTTTTGCATTCCTTGATATCTTATCTAGGTAAGGAAATTGATTCTATAAGTAGTGATTGTTCGATATGGTTTCTTAATTTTTCTTCTCAATAAACTTAATTAATAAACAACATAACAAGCTGTGCACATGTTGTGATTTGCTTTCCGCAAGATGTATTATTGTGACCATAACACATCACTACCATTACAAAGGCATGGACTAGCAACTAGGTGGTCCTTGTCTATTCTAAAATTCTAAAACGATTGTATTATCTTCAACTTATTTGTGTTTTTGCAGGTTTTTTTATATTTTTACTTCTGACTTTACAAGACTATTGTTTAAAGATAAACCCGTGCATCTAAAAATGCAATGACAATAAATAAAGTGAATTCTAAATAGAAACATTTTAAATATAGATAAAGTTGTTGGTATAGCTCATATTAGGCGTAATAGATGTAAGGAAAAGTTCACAAGAGTTAAAAGTGCTTACCATATGAAAGAGTGTTATCAATTGGATGTTTGAGTGATTCTTCATTCCTGGTATGTTTTAAGGTATTTGGCATTAATTTTGGAGACAGAGTTGGAGTTGGAGTTTCCTACAAAATAATGAGGAGGGAAACGAAATCTCAGAGCCATGGATAAGCGGTGAAAAAGAGGACTTATTGTCAAAACAAGCATTTTGTATATACTATAAAAGAAACAATACTTTCATTGATTAATTCATAGTCATATTGTGCATGTGATGTAATGAAATTACTTGTATAATTCAGAATTATGAGCAACAATAGAACACCAAATAACACAATATTTTAGAATAATGATCTCAATATGCAATTATAATAGCTTCGCCACTTTGAGGGGGCAACCTCCAAACCATATAATAATACTCAAATGCTCAAATGATAATGAACTACCACCTACAATCCCCTATATATACTATTCATATGCTATGGCCATCACCAAGGCCAACCTATTAAGCATGAGAAAGTATAAATGATATAATAAAATGATAGGGTAAGCCACAAGTCGGCTACTCATATCCTAATACAAGCAATAGGTTAAGGGCGTAGTAGGTGATGTTGGCAAATACTATGTCATAAGTGTTTTTTGTTTTTACTTTTCTTTCTAATGCATAGATCACTTGATACCTGGATTTCCTGATGAAGTTACATTGCATCATATTGTATCTCACTTGTCTTGGTACATGATGCGATTATTGACGACTTTAAATCAAGATTGGAGAGACCCATTGCTATCTACAAAAATTATTATGCAAATAATATTCTTGCCAATTCACTTATTTTGCATGTGTCCAGGGCCATAACGACATCAATGATGCGAGTATGAGGATTTATCAAGAAGGTAATCTTAGAAAAAATCCTCTTTCTAAAAAAGTTGTTAGGTTTCTTATGGTAAATCACTAGATATTTTCTTTGGCTCCCGCTGATGGTCCTAATTACCATGTCAAAGAACTTGATTTATCCAGAGGGATACTAGAGTGGCAATACATTCCACTATTGGAGTGCAGGTGGCCAATATAATATATTAATGCCCTTTCTGATGGAAACTCCACTTACATATGGAATTTGCAGGGACCTTGTTGGGATACTATTTCGGTAGACATAAACATGATTATTTTGTTAAGCACTAACCTCTCATATGTGTGGCAGCTGCATCAAGACAAATGGGAATGGAAATGGCTCACTGTTCATCCTTTGAAATTGCAAAGTGATATTATTGTTAAAAACCAACTCCCTCAACATATCTATATGGACAACACTGATAACAATGAAGGCATTTGTCTATGAGAGATATGTGGCCTCTAAGATTTGCTTTTCCATGGATTTTTCAGGTCGTGATGATCTCTTCTTTGTAGGTGAAGCAGACGGTGAAGGAGGAGTGTAAAAGGATTACACTGTTTGCATAGAGACAACACTTTTAAGGGAATTAAAGTAAATTATTACAAAATACATTTTCAAAGATTAATAATGATGGATGAATATCCGTATACAATGCAAGTGATTTGGAGCCCAAAAGAAGAACAATTATAATTTAGTGTACCCTCTTTCAATACAAAGGGTGACTTCATTCTCAATGAGGGCTCCTCTGTAACAATTGCACAAGGAGGAATGATGTATATTTACTATTTTTATGTAGTTGTTTGATAATTAAGTGATATTTATGGGGATTATGAAGAACAAGAAATCTAAGGAATTTAATGTATTTGATCAAAATGGAGATGGGTTTATCGGTGCAACAAAGTTGGCTGATGTTATGTATAGATGAAGATTTGTGGAAGAGAGTGACGTGCATTGTTGCCAAATGATGATAAAAAATTTGATATTTTCCCACCAAAAGTGGTTTTAATTAGTTAATGGGCAGTTCATGCCTCGTAATATTTTGTGTTTGGTTTCTTAAATTAATGTTGGCATTACTATGTCTTTTTTTTAAAAAGAAATGGTTTTTTAATTATGCCGAAAGGTGTTTTCTTTATGAGAAAGAACCTCCCCAATGACAACATCCAGTGATATAAATCCTCACAATCAATGACCATCTGAATAGTCATAATTAATTTTGGCAGTTGGCTCCAAAGCAACAACATGGACCCTGAAAAGTAGCCTACCGTTCTTACGTCTTTAACCCAAATCGAGGAGATGCTTATTGCACGAGTTAATCCATTCCTGCAAGTCATCCTAAGTATGTGGCTAACAATACAAATACTTTAGACGCACCATAAGTTTCCCGCAAAACATTACTTCAATAGAAAAATAACTACCACATTGCCTTGGAGATTTGGACATAGTACTCATACAAAGGGAAGGAGCTAATTTAACAAAGTATGATTTCTAGGTTAGTAGATCTCATTTTTGGGCAGCCTTGCAATATAAAATCTCTACCATTTGAGTCGTCAAATGTTTCCTCCTCTCTTAACATAGCCACAATGGAACTTCCCTAAATGTAAACCACTTCTAGAACTCATGGTATTGATGTTTCTACTGAATCTGATGAAACGTATGAGCACTCATTGTCTTTTGTGCCAACACCTCACTATACAAGAAAAAAAGAAGAGGAAATCAAACAGTTCTTGCTTACCCATGGTTGTCACACTCCATTTTCCATGTCATGGCCAGAGCTTTGGCTCTCACCAATAAATTAATACAATACAGCGGGCCTTTTCTCAATGGTTTTCCCAATTTTTTTTCTAGAAATTAAAGCAATGTGTCAATAACCCGACATAAAAGAAGTTCCAATGCATGAATACGCTCTACATTTGATGCGCTACCATGATGGGCGTTTTAGTTCCCACCCACGATTTTACTACTTCCTTCTAAACCTCCCAGACACTTTAATGCAATTTGGTTTGAGCCTTTAAGGGACACGATCATTTTGAGCAAAAATTGTTAATCATATCGTAAACAATAGGATAATTATTTTGCTAAACTGTCCAAAGAACTCTTTTACTCACTAAACCCCTGAAGACACACATTGAAATCATTATGTCAAGTGAATGAAGTCTAATTTAATTGAGATGTTCCTTGCCTTGCATCTAGAATAGAGTTTGTCTTACTTTTAAATATTTTTAAATATATTATTGCAATTCAATCATCAACATCTATGATGCATTAACAAATTCTGTATAGGCTTATTCACAAATATTCATATCTCAATATGTTGAATGGATCACTTGGAGATCATCCCACTTGTGTTTATTTTAGGTTTAGATGAACGATGGCATGTTATGGTAATTGCAAAATTAGGAAGTTGCCCTCATTACCCAATTACTGTAGCACCAATTACACCCTTCGCCATCTATTTCTATACTTTGAACTATCAATGCCATGTTAGTTATTTCATATCTATCTTGCCGTCGCCCTCTTCCACGATCGTCCATTTGGAGCAAAAAGTTATGCTATGCAAACAACAAAAAATCATGTTTATTGCTAATTTATGGGTTGACGTAGGCCTCGTAAATGGTGCTACAGGAACAATCACCGACATCGTCTATGTCACATCAATGCCACCACCAACATTACCTTTATTTTTTGTTTTCAAATTTGATAGATACAACGACCCATGTTGGGATCCCTCCAACCCATTGCATATTCCAATACCCCTTATTTTGAGAGGGAATCAAAGACAATTGTCAATTAAATCAGCTTGGGGATTAACTATCCACAAGTCATAGGGACTTACTTTACGTAGAGAAATTGTTGACATTTGAACCATTAAAAGGCAAGGTCTGATATTCAAAACTTTCTCCAAAGTTCCCTCACTTGAAAATATGATCATTACAGCTCCTTTTTCATTCAAAAGGTACTAAATAATGGTTCATGTAAGTAAACTTGGAGCAAGAAGAAAGGAGGATTCAAGACTACTATCACTTAACAAAAAATAACTCATCGTAAATTTACTACCCTTTACTTTGATAGAACCTCCACTACTACTTTACTCACCACTTCTTGTATCTAAAGTGGAATTGTTGTTCAAGAGGTACCAAATGTATTCATGTTTCGTGAAAATAAAATTTCTCACAAAAGGCAACCATTTATGATATAGAATCTACAAATATATGGAAGGCCTTCGTGTATACATGTTTAGTTCAAATACAATTGTCCACGATATAAGATTTACCACTACTGTATATGTACAAATTTATAACAAATTTAAATGTATGACATTTAGAACAAATTTTTTTGAATGTATTTACAGATATTCCTACACTACCTTTATCAATCCCACCCCTGTTTCATCTATACTCCTAAAAGGTTACACTATCAATCAAAACACCCCTCAATCAACTGATGCAATGCTACAAAAGTAATAACTATCCTTGAAAGCTAATTATCAAATAACATTGACTACAAAAGTTCGGCATTCACCATTCGAAAACGGTTGTCACATATATTTAGGTTGCTAGTGCAAAAAATAATTTGCCACAATTAGGCATACCACTCATGATATGAACTTTGTACCTGTATGGAAGTCTTCATGTAACATGCTTAATATCTAAATACCATAGTCAATAAATTAGGCTAAACACTGCAAACATATGAGATTTGCATCTTTATATTCTTCATATCTATGTTTATTTATTATTGATTTATTTTATCATATGGAACCTTTAATATAAAGTGGTTCATCTATATTTCTACAATTACAAATTTAGTTACAATTGGCAACTATCAAAAATGCGAATTACACATAGTAAAATAACTAATCCCTCATAATATTTTAACATATACGGTTTGACGTTCACATTGCATTGAATACAAATGATCATTATCTACTCTTATAATGTACAATTATAAAATAATATATAAAATGATATTATACTATCTCAAATATAATTAATTTTAAGGGTGTAATATCAAAGTCGTCATCATTTATATATTGCATCGTTAGGGTTGTTATGGAATAATTTAGAAATTATCACACAGAACTTATAAAACGATATTTATAAGATATTTTAATAAACATAAATAATAAAATTAATACCAAATTTCTAACGTGTTTTTAGTTTTAACTATTAGGCAACAATAACAACATATATTACATATGATGCAATATTATAATTTATTTTAAATAAACCTGCAATATATCTTAGATGAATATGCATCAATTTTAAATAAAACCACGTATGTTATATGCTTACCTACAACTTCTAATTTTCACAATAACGCTATGTCACGTAGAATGGATCTGGAGACATTTTTTTGTTGGATATATGGTGAACAATTGAGAAAACGAGGTAAACTTCCATAGAACACACATTATTTTGAAAATAAATATCAATGAGTAGCACGTTGTATTAAGTTTTACCGAGTGTTTTAATAGACCGTCAAAAGACACTGTGGGCCGCAATAGGTATTAATCAATGCAGAGGTTGAACAATTTGTGCATTCATCAACTATTATTTATCCATGCCAAGATGGTAATATATACATATAAAAACGCTGACATCACCGTACACTCTGTACATAAAACAATGGTGAACATTTTTAATATAAACCTTTAAATATGTTATAGATCATGCTTTTGTAAATTGTGAAAGCGCGTAATGTAAGTTACCGAGTCATTTACATGTAACCGTCTACTATAGATCAGTGTGGGCCATGCAAACAACTAATCCCAATGCAGAAGCAACAATTTTCCACTTGAATCAATTCAGGTCAAATTATTTGTTCAGAGATTTGAATTCAGTGACTTAGGCTTCTATGCAATAAAGCCACACGTTTCTGGGTGATGATCTTTTTTTGCGATAAGATTAATGCTACATTGTAGCAATGTGACTTGTTGGTAACCATGGCGTTCCTCCAGAGTTATACTTTCTTACGTAAAACCCATACAAATTTTTAATGTTTCATCTCCAACTCAATTAATTGGACAATTTTTTTATAGAGCTAAGCCCTATGGCTCTTATGGATACTGTTAAGACACAGGCTATTCCTGATATAAATGCCATTCACGGCAGCAAAAGTCCTCTTGCTTTAGAGGATAATTCTAATCATATATTGCATCGCTTCCACATTCTAAACCTGCCAATCAATTGATAAAATCTAAATTTCAGAATTATGATCGACTCTCTAATGTAAGTCTTGTGGGTGTTTTCACTCATAGATGCCACGGCGGTACATGGTAGTATTTCCCACTTGTAATGACGGGCTCTACCAATGTATACAGATCTTGCCTACTATACAAACATAATCAACAATCCTGTGCTCCGTTATCTGTAAATTGACAAACCACAAGATGGTTGTTAAATCTTATCAGCATCTTGATGAAGGCAGTGTCATAGATGGTTCCTATGCACAAGAACCAAGCGCATGGCATGAATTTGTGGAATATTTTTGTTTGAGCATCAATCATGGAGCCAATAGGGTTATATCAATGAGGCCTATGGCGATATCATCACAAGAGATGTCATGGCTTCTGTGGTGACCACATGTTTGATTGATATCAAGAGTGTCAACAACTACACTGGAACTAAAATGGGATGTCAATCCTGCACTCTCTGTAATCATCAAACAACATCCACACATTCATGGCATTAATTTTGATCTACCTCATGTCATTCAATAGGCCCATGCCAGTACCAGAGTTAGC